>OY968835.1:12118510-12481583 GCA_963695495.1 Hololepta plana
TTTTGTGTAGTGGAGAGCGATTACTGGAAACACATTAAACTATAAATTTAATATCGAATAATACTATATACAAATATCAATATCCCCTCGTATAAATCATCACGTAATAGTCGTTGACAACTTTTCATAAAACGTATCGATTTGTACAGCCGCGCTCGTTTAAAAAAGGGCATTTTCAAATTGATTTGATTCAATCAACAATTTATCTACAATCAATTATAAATCAAATTAATTAAATGAAATAACTGAGAAGAAATTTGTTTATCAATCATAATAGTGTATTATTGAACTTGAAATCGATTTAATTTGAATTTATTGTATAATTAAAGGCCACCGAATTGAATAATGCATTGGATTCAGTTCATTGTACTGATCATAACGTTTTAGTTACAATTTATACAATATATTAATTACGTTCGATAAGTTCAATTGAACCTCATTATGTAAGAATGGACGATTGAACAGTATTCACAGATATAGAGGCGAGAAATAATTTCTTCCGTTTTAAATAAAATTTAATATTGGAGATGTAATAAAGTAAAAATCAATGCGAATTGTGGAATTTAAGTAAGTAGCCAGGTATAGAAATGACTCGAAATTAACTAAGTTAAGAAGTTATGGTTTTGTAGGTAGGGTTTCGGTGCGAATGCCAACTTGTGTGTACGAAAAAGTTTCTATCCGAGAATCGAAATAATATCCTGAAGGAGGAAATTCTTCTTGCTCTCAAACCGACACCCTAGAAGAGTGAGCATAAAAAAAGGTCGGCTTTTCCCTTCTTCTTGTTCTTCAGGAACGGCAGAAACAAGGGAAACACTTTAATTACATAATACGCTTTATTAGATTTATTCTTTAATATATCTGTGTGGAAAAAAATAATTCAATCAAAATCCATAACGAATACGTGCAGTTTATTTCACGTTCGAATCGAATAAAGCACGCGGAGTTTATGCAATTTTCAATAACGAATTAAATAAAAATTAAAACTGTGGGGAATAAGGCATGAGTAATTGATTTTCTTTAACGCTTTTTTATAACGTTTACCCCTGTTGTATCATAAAAAAATTACCTTTTCGTTCGGAAAGTAGACTTTACTTTATTGTCCGTATTACACTGATTTCTAGTTGTTATTCCGATTTTAATTAATCTTTAAACGATTGAGTTTAATCTTATTTTTATGAATTAGAGTTTTGTAGATGTACAGCATTTTAGGACTGCAGTGAAAGCGATAAACAAGTTGAAAAGACGCTATTTTTTATAATAATAATGAACTGTAATCGAATAAGGTTCGGTTTAAAAATAGAAAATCATTAACATTCTGTTTAAGTGTTTTTATAAGTTTCTATTAAGTGCATATATTGTCATAATAATAATTATTTTTACATATAGCTAAAAAGGAATTTATAATGAAAATTGTTGGAAATACAAAGAAAATAAATCAATAATTTCAACTGATTACATTATACGATATAACTCATAATCGTTGGATATTTAGGTTGCACTTTAGTTTATAATACTAGAAAAGTGCATTTACATAACGTATTTCCTAATCTATTATCGAAATCATGAGTGGGTGGTTTATGTTTATAAGTGTGTGTGTGTGCGTTTTCCCATTTTCTTCCACTTCTTCCTACCTTGATTATATTATGATATATTTTTAATTATAACACAATAAAGTTACTGTTTTACATTTCTATTTTATCACACAACTTTATCGTAATTACTTAAATAACTAATGAAAAATGATTTTTCATTTTCCCCCTAATTTTCTATATAGGAAATATAATACGTACACGAATAACGTCTCCTGGAGTATTACGACATAACGTCGGACGTTGAATTAATTCGTAATAATAATATTTTATTTTGTCAAGGACGTTTGACCAAAACTTAAGATTTATGTTAGAGGTGTATCACCCTTTTTCTCTTGGCGAAACTTTTGCACATGACGGCCACTTCAAATCGTTTTTGTAACACCGTACGTAATTTATGCGATGAATAAATTTCACTCGAACCGAAACTTTATATACGACAAAATTATAAAACAATCGTCCCCTTTTACGCCTTTTATTACTTTCGTTCTATTAATAATTGTTTATCATTGATCATAAACGATCCGTTTTAATAAATGACTTATTTCGATTTGTTCGTCTGTTCATCGATACTTACTGGACTAGTTTGGATTGTTTCGAGGCAACAAAACTTCTTGTAACAATCTGTTCAACTTGTCAAAATGTGCAAAAGATGTTTAATTATCATTGAAGGAATCCAGAAAATCTACATTTCAATTTTAAAGAAATATTTATTTTTTATTAAAAATAAAATACAATTCTATCTTTTCTACTCGATAGCATGCCGAGAGAGATTTATTATAATAATACATTCTCGTGAAATATATGTTGTGTTGTGTATATATATTATATTGTTTTGTTGTTGAATTGTTGTTGTAGGTAATTTTTATTTTTAATGTAAAAGATTTACATACAATGGTTAGGAAAATCTCAACAGTAACTGGCATCAAATGACCACTTTCATTTCATTTCACCACAACGATGCACAATCCAACTATAACTGTCCTGACGATTGTTCGCCCTGTTTTTAATATTTCTTCCCTATTATGCACTCATTGTTGTCTGTATTGTATATTTAACGCTTTATTACGTTCTACATTTTCGTCTGGTATTATTATAAAATAAATGTAATTTTTTCTTATCGTGCCACTACAGCAAGTGAAACGAAATTTAATCTTATTTTCGTTTGAATTCATTCGTTTCCTTAAATTCGTTCCCATTACAAATGAGGAATGACAAAAGAAAAGGAAGCGGAAATTTAATGGAAATGATTACGGTCAGAATTCGATTAATTAGAATAATTCCAAGCGCGTTTTGTTATTAGTTACACATTTGGTGGAGGCGAAAGTATAATTTCACTAAATATAACTTATTTTACGTTCAGCCTTGACCCAATACCATGAAAGGACTTTTCATATATATTCCTTTTTATTATTATTTACACATAAACGTACTTTATTTTCATCTCTATTATTATTATTAAGATTAACAATAAACTGGTTTATTATTTTGATGAATACATTTCAGATTTTTTTTCGTCATTTGTGGTAATGAAATATTGTTTTCCAAATGGACTTACTTCAGATGGGAAATTTTATATATGTACTATTTTAAATCTGGTAGTCACATGTGCGGGTAATATATCAAGGGTCAACTAAGCTTTTAAATGAGCTCTGGAATTTACCAACTCTGCATTTAGTCCACAAGAATAATTTCATTATTGATCCATCTAAAAAAGCCAACGACAAATCGTCACTCCAGTAATTATTTCAAATGATTAATAAAAAAGGGGAGACTCGCCTTTTTTGCCATCGATAGGTCGGTTAGTTGCAAAAAGTCACTTTATGTGTCCGAAAAAAGTCAAGCGTTTAATTTTTTTTAATGAAAACTTTTGGGAATACAAAAAACATACAAAAAGCGTTTCATAAAAAATTGCACAAAAGAATAATAAAGAAAAAGTTCTTTCGGCTTCGTTCGTTTTTTGCTTTACAAAACCAATTACAATTTCATTAAACATTCTCTAGTAAGTAAAACGAATTTGTTGAGAGATTTGTCGAGAGTCTCTGTCTAGTTCAATCTTTTTCCTTTTCTCCGCGTAGTCATTCATTTATGACCAAAAGATCTTATCGAAGGAAAAAGAATTAAGATGAGAGACGGAGGATTTATTTAAACAATAATTAAACATTAATGATATTATCTAACATCTTCAAATCTTCTCCTTCTTATTTGAAATTAACATAATTTTTTCGTTTACTTTCTTTTTGCTCTTCACTTTCTCTTCATCTCCTAGATATGAACATTTATTATTGAGGAATAAACCCATATCACTCGCAAGTTATTTCAATGTTTTTTTAATAACAAGATTTATAAATCTACTTCTTTCACAAACAAACACCTCAAATGGCAGAATAAATATTTGTTTGTGATATAAGATAATTGAAATGTAAATAATCTCTTGAAGATACATTCAAAAATAATGTTCGGGCAAAAGCAATTTTCGCGCAGGTACACGTTAGTGTCTTTAATTTAATTAACAGAATTTCATTTTATTATTTTCATCCCTTTGGTTATGACTACAGTGTTTATTATCATATTAATTCAGTAATTAAATTTTTTGCAAGGCTTTATATGGACTGAGTTTTGGTCAATTATTTGCTATTGCTTCGTTATTTGTGATAAATAGTAAAGAAATTGCCTTTAGGTTTGGTCACTTACGCTGATCAAGATAACGAATGGTAAAAGAATCATCTTCAATTCAATGTAGCGTATAATATCAACAATCGATTTGTAATTTTCATATTCAACTCTAATAGGCACTATTTGAGAATACATTACCTTTATTATTTATTAAATAATTTATTTTGCAATCTATACAAATTCAATTTTAATTTACTTCTTTATTTGTGAACAGAAGTAAAACCGTTACATATTATTATCTAATAATAGTTGTCGATATCGATTGATTGTGTCGAGGTTAATAGATATTCCACCCTACAAGCATACAAATTATATCAATATTATAGAAACTATTGATTCGCACTCAGATTTGGGCTCGAAATGTTTACGTTTAGCTCGCAGCTGATATCAATCAAAAATTTCGAAATAAAATTTCACACCGAACAGCAAAAAAACACACCATCAATTATTCACTACAAATATATTGTTATATTCAGTTCACACATTTCTAATTGAGTAAATTAACGGATATTGTGAACTTTATCAAGAGCACGCCATCAAAGTTCATTCCGAAAGTTGATTGTTTGATAATAAATGTCCGACTTTATAACGTTTCAAATCAAATTACATTTTATTTATATATTTTTCATTACTCACAAGTGTGATTATCATCTCTTAGCAAAATAAGTTTCGAACAGTCATTCTTTCCATAAAAATTCAATTAAAAAACAGAACTGAAGAAAAACGAATCGCAAAGTTTCGTTATTTTATATTTTGAATGGAAAAGAATGCGAGTGCATTAGAGATTATTAACGTTTCTATTAAAGTTCGTTATGCACGTTTCCTCCGTTGGTGTTCGCATTGAAGTACAAGAAAGGTTAATATATTTGCAACTATTTTGCAATAGGAGCACCTTTTGAAAGACTGACAATAATTCTCTTTAGAAGATTTCTTTTCCCCAGCTTTTTTTACATTTTACACGTACGGAGCATTTTACAGCCTTAGAGCGATTAGCCGTTCAGCTCTTATACGAATCGAGTGAAATAAGAGAACAAGCATGGATTTCCTGAAAGGAATATCCAGTACCCTCACAGTAAACACTCGCGTTAGTAACAAAAAAGGACACCGAGGGATTGAAACGGAAAAGTAAAGGAAAAGGGAATGAGAAGGACGAACAAAGCTTTATGTAATAATAATAATAATAAAAAAGTATGTAGTAGGACTTCGAAGGCGTCTAAGCTCCTTTATAAATACAGGCAAAATAATTCAACTGTCAACTTCAGGCATACATTATAGCGGTCTATATACTCAAAGACAACGGCGTAAGAGATGATGTAACTATACGCTTACATTATATAAATATCTATGCGATAGAATGCGAGACAGAAACAAAGTGAGGAATGAATGTGGGCGAATTAAAACTCCGTAACATTATCCTTTTGATCCTGAATATGATCGACCTTCTTTTCCTGTTCGCGTTGTTTAACACGATAAAAATTAATCACGACAAATTGCTCATTTGTTAGGGTTCATTCAATAACATTGATATACGACATTCAATTAAATTTAGGATCAAGTCCTTTGATGCCTTTTCCTTCTGTTTTGAAATATTAAGAATTTCCTTGAGGTTCGCTCGTCTTCCCTTCGACTTTTGACTACCGCATCGCTTTAAACTTTAACAAGACTATTTCGTTTACTACGCAGATGAAAATTTATATAAAGCTCGTAAAATATCTGAAATTTTAACTAAGCATGTCGCCATATATTGCCACTACTTTAGATTACCGTTTTATATTTTATTTATCAGGCAACCGAATTTTATTATTGCATAGCCTTATCTAAAGTAATTGATAATTTGTGTAACAACATAATTTAAAGCGTCGCTTAGAAAACGATCATATAATGATAACATGCGAAATGAATATGTTTACTAAAATCCCCTTTAGCTCTGCTAATCGTATGATTAGTTTGCATTAAATGTTACTTAACAGATTAAGCATGTTTTGTATTAAACAACAAGATAATATGCGTTTAATGTTATCAATTAGATTGACTGCAAATTGATTCAATTTTCACGTGGTCACCTATAAATTGTATTGAAATTAATTGCTAGTTTAGTACAAACGAACCTTTGCCTCTTGACTTTTAGATGTTTTAAATGGCATTAGGAACCTATTTCAGTTTAATGACTCGTACTTTTAAGTAAAACTACCCATAAATAGTTCTCGTCTCGCGATTTACGTTTAAGTTTTATAATTTCAATATACTTTCAAATATTTATTTTATTCCATCGTCCGTTTTCAGGAGAATTTATTTAAGAGGAACGTAGAAAGAAGCGAAAGAAAGCGTGGAGAGAACGGTACTTTCCTCAACTATATAATAATACATGGGAAAGTTTTAAGAAACGAAGAAGTAACACCGTGAGAAAGTTAACAATTGTTCCGCCTTCATGAATTTTAAAAAGGAATAACTTGAAAATGTTTAATTTAATCAAATAAATAACTATGAATAAATAATCTCCCGTGAACGATAACAAGTTAATAAATTATTTTTAATTAAATTTGTAATTAAAAATGTTACCATTATTATTTACTTTTAATGAGAGATCATTTATTTATTTGCTTTCCCCATTTTTATTTTAAGTTTATTTCTTCATCATCGTTACGTATCTTCTTGTTACATCTTATACCATCGTGATTGGCTTCGGTTACAGGTTTAACAGAACAAAAGGGACCGCAATCGATAAATCTCTCATTCGATAGGTAACAGCAATATAACATACAGTTTACTGGCGTCTACGCTTTTAAACGAATAGAAACCGGTTGATAACTCCAAGAAGAAAACAAATGACCAATTGCCTACAACATAACTAAATCTTATAACTACAATCTTTAATCAACGACCATAATAAATCTCATTTTAGGAAGTCCTTTAATAAAAAATATCAGCTACATATATTATTTAGGTCAACGATAATTAGTTTATTTTTCAAACTTAATTGAACTTTCTTTATTTTGTAACGAATCTATCCGCGTTCGTTCGATGGCAATTGAACAATTAGAAAAACGTTGCTTAAATTACCTTTGTCCTTTTGTAATCGCAGAATTGTGCTTAATCAATCTATCAAATTTAATGCGAATAATATCAAGATGGAATAAAATGAAACTAACTTAGATTTTTGTTTAATATCGTACAACAAGAACTTGAGTAGAAGAATTTACATATTTACGACTTTTTAAATACGTTTCGACGGTCTACTAACATTTACCAACTTCTTCCTTCCACTCCTCTCTTTTTCCCATCTCAATTTTTCCACATCCTTTTCCCCCCGCGCGTTCATTCTTTTCATCCCGGACGAACATTGCATTTTCTCGCTGAATTAAACACGTCGACCTACACGGTCTTTTTCCTGCCATTTCTTCCTCGCTCATTCTTTCTCTTGCTCGCATCGCGGACTTTTATTAAAACTTACATCTTTAAATATTTACGCATATTTAAAAGCATAACCGGTACACGTTGCCCATTTTACTTGTTACATATTAACAACGCACATATTCATGTGTAATAGAGAATGTTATGGCACAACACATTAGAATACTTTTATTCATTAAATTACCACGTTATTTGTACGTCATTTATTTGCCTCTAATACTCCTTTTCCGCGAGTTATATTCATTATTTAATCTGATTTAATTCGTTCTTTTCATAATTTTTTTCCACCACAATTCATTCGTTTAACGTGAAAATCGTCGCTCGCCGAAGACGAAATTAAATTAAATCGATTTCAAGCTTTTTTTCAATTTAATCAATATCTCCTTAATTACTCTTACTGATTTAATGAAATGAAAGAGCGGCAAAAAAGGTGATATTTTTTAAGTAAATCGACGTCCTCTTTCTTGTAAAACGAAATCGCGAAATGTGGAAGACGCCCTCAGCAACTTAATATCGTTTACTTAAGGAAAGAAGGAGCGAAGAGAAAAATGCGAACTTTATTAATTGTGTACACTTTGTTATAAAAGTAATGTAATAAAAATGAAATTGAGCTTTCTCAAACATGACCTAATAATATGTATAATATTAAATAGAGATAGACACACACGCAGCAGAAAAACAGAGGGAGAGAGAGATTGAATGGTATGTTTAAAACATATCTAAATGTTCGGTAATAAATATGTTATACAAGGAGTTCCGCTTTTGAAAAGTTAACCTCAGGGCAATAAGATGGAAGAAGGAAACGGAGCAAAATGTAGTTAGTCTGCGTCATGTAATGCTAATCAAATTTCTTACGGAGATGAACAATCTGAACTTTTATTTGACACTCAAAATGTGCTTCGCCCTACGTAATTTTATACACATACATACACCAACGAACTCCTCGTACTTTCGTTCTTCCGTTATAAAATTAGAATAAAAACGAGAAAGAATTCAATTATAGTCTCTAATTAACGGCGCTTGTATTTTAGTTTATTTTTATACTTCCCCCCGAGTAAGATGAGAAAGTGCACACACTTATAGCGGGGAATCTGTGTGCGACCTATCTACTTTACACCAACATGCCCCACACACACCTTCATAACACATTCTGCCTAGGTTAACAACAGTCTTACACCTACCATTACATCCCCCTTAACGCCCTAACTTGCTACGTTTCAGTTATTTACCTAATAAAATCATATGTAAATTAATTAAACACATGTCCCTTTTAATTAAACGCAACTTTAACGGCATCATAAGAAAACTGAAGGAAAAACCCTTTTGCGTCCAATTGCCGTCAATAAAAATTTCATTTCCTACACACAAAGCCAATTTGGCCATAACGAAATCATTTAATCTAATTAAACGGTAGTTTGTTAACGAAATGCGAATGAGCAAATCCTAAATTTTGCTCGTCGTTATTAATTTGTTGTTGTTATTAATTTGTTTTTGTTAATTTGCATTTAAAGAAATATAAGATGAATATTAAGAGAAAGGTTAACAATAAAGTTTCTCATTTGCCTAATCGATGCTCTTTTTATGGTCGTTCAGAATTAATTAGAAGTTAAATAGAACTAGAATCGGTAATTAATTAAACCGGCCTTATTAATATAATATTTAATAGCAAACCCGGTTAGAATATTGCTTTTAGGTGGCGATATTAATCAAGTTTTCGTTTCGGAATCGCATCGTGTCGTTGCCGTTGCTCGGATTCTCCTAGATTTTCGACGGTGCGGAGTGTTGCGCGCTTATGAAAATTTCAACACCGAATTGCACGTTACTTTATCACCATCATTATCACGATTATCGTGCATGCGAGTTTACATTAAATTAGCCGAATTTATTCGCATAGAACGAACGATTACGTTCGACATTAAAACTAGCAGGGAGTGGACGAATTGTTTTAATGAGTCATAATCGGATTGTTACGGGATCAATGCTACGTAAGAATGTGTGTAGTATTTGTATATAATAACCGCCGTACTAGTGCATATTACTACAGTGGCGTGCGAGGAGCAGCGGGAGAATGAGAGAGAAGATGCGAGAGCAAAGTGGCGTCGGCGTCAACGACGTCGTCGACCTCGTGGCAATTCGCTTTGCACTGTTCATTCGCGTCGCGACGGTGTAGGCATAGTTCCTTTCCGAACCGATAACGAACAACCACATGTTCATCGTCCGCAGGCTGTATCCTTCACGTAGCACGGCCGAATGAGGCGATGCCATAAAGCGGATCGCATTGTCGTCGACACGAGAATGATGATCGTTTAATGGTGTCTTGTGGCGGTAAATTGTGATTCGAATTGACGGCAATGTGAGCCGGTTGTTACGGCACTTAATGGTATGTGTGGTGCTGGATTCTTTCTTCGGCTGTTGGCCGTGCTAGGCTTGGTGACGGCCAGCGAGTTCCCCGAGAGAGAATGTTGCGATCTTGAGTATCCGAAGCCGCAGCCAACGGTTCCGACGTCATCGGTCGCAACGTCGACCACTACAGGTACAATGTCCGACAAAAGGTCGCGGATCAATTAATCCGAGCTCGAATGCGGGAAGTCGAAGTCGTTTTCGACGGTCGAAAGCACTTTCCGATAAACGCGGTTTAAACGGTTTGTTTGTTTGTTTGTTTGTTTTCCTTCTGTCGGTCGAAATAAACAAATTTATTACGGTTGGTAATCTGGTGCCGAAAGTGCGTTCAATCGTACATGTTGGGGATGGCGATTCGCAAAAAAGGGACATTTTTCGGTATTGTTGTATGTGTAGCAGCGCGGACGGCCACATCCTCGTACGCGTCCCGACGGATGTAACTAACAATTAAAATTTATAATACCCCGACTGCGGATTGGATACGATACGATACGATACATTAACCGAAGCGTCGATAGGACACATGCATATTAAATGGTCCTGAAAAATGTACCATTAGAGATCCTTCGGAACCGTGAACGTTACCCACATTAATGTCCGCGATAAACTGTCAAGTAAATCTTTGATGAAGGATTTTAAATGTACGTTAGATGCACAGGATCCGTACCTACATTGGTGTACCTCAATTTACGGCCTCCAACTTCCTCAAAACTTTATTTCGTTTACGCTACGTTCCAACAAAATCTTTAACACTTAACGATTATCAAGCGAAATAAAAATGGGCGAAATTAAGTGTTAAGGCGAAAAGTACGATTCTAACATTTCGGTCGTAAGTTATTTCGTTAGAGTAATATAAATATATATTGGGGTCGGTTTTTGATATCGCGTTTCCGTTCAATGCGAGCGTAAATGGATATTAGACAGCGTCGCGTATATTCCATATTTCAGACGGTACGGTTTAAACTGTTAGCGGTAATACCGAGATTTCGAAAAGCCACACCGTTGATGTTTACTGTCACTGAGTTTTACAATTTTCCCATTTCCCACCATTTAAATGGCACCACCACAAACACCGGCAGCTGTAACAGTAGCAGCTTTTCTAAGCATACGAACGTTATTTTCCCCGCTTTTATTCATTTCCCATTACAGTTTATTTATTATCATTATTTTTACTTACTCACCTTCTATCTTTTTTATATCCATTTATTTACTATTATTTTTCTTCTCATTCACGTTACAGTTATTATTTATCATAACATTCAGAATGATTAATGAATTTTTACTTCCCACTTAATGTATGACCATAATTAAAGTTTTTGCTATTCATTTCACAAAAATTATATCCAAGTTTATACAAAAGAAGCGTATCTCTCTTTCTGGCCCTTAAAAAAGGTCCATTAAAAGTCTTTCGTGATATGGAAAATACATTTAAATTCGCAAGATGTTAGTGTGACAAATTTTAATGACTTCTGAGTGATGGGAATTAACGTAATCGTTCTTAAGTTGTTACCGTGGAAAAAGTAATAGTTAATTGACGAGAATTTTTCATTACGTCAAATTAATATTTAATAACTCGAAGAAGGAATACAATACTCAAAAATCGATAAAGATTTCAAGCGCAAATAGAAGAAATCGCTTCGCGTCTTTTGTGGATGGATAGATAAAGGAACGGATCTGGATAGAAGCGTTTTTGTGAAAATTTCAGATGGAATAAATTTAAATAGAATTGAAATCAAGTGTTAGAATCAAAAGGAAAATAATAATGGACGAAATGATGAATGATGATTTGTTTTTTAGATTCCTACCTATTTTTGTTGAAGGATGTATGTAAAACGTTTAAATTAAAATTATTTAAACGCGCAATTAATTTGAAACACTTTAATTTTAATTTTAATAACGTATTCAGCCAAGTTAATGGCATCATTTGAAATTAATGAATACTCATCGTGATGCCATACAATAACATAATATTCTATTGGTTTATAACCATCTACCTACTACTGTCAATAACTTCTCTAATTACGTTATAATAACGTGTGATTAAGAGCAATAAATTACTAACACTTATGCGCAAAATTTAATTGCACAATAAATATTTCAATTATCTGTTTTTGTTGCATCTCATTCCTCAATTTCGATTAACAAGAATCGAACAATAACTAATTAGATTTTTATTTATTTATTATTCGATTGTTAAGAATAAAATAAATTGCAATACAGTGAACCGAGAATGAAATTTCCTTATGCATACGTTATGATAGGATATTTAAATTGCATTTTAATTAAAATTTATTTATTCAGGTCAAACGGAAAGTCAAATAAGTGAAATAAGCAAAAAAGCATGGATGTTAAAGTGGCAGACACAAATATAAATATAATTTCCTTTTCTTTTTGCCATTGTGCCATGTAATTGAATAACAGAATGAATTTTATTATACCTTTAACACAAAATATCATCTTTTTACTCTTTACTTCAATGTTCCTCTGTTAATTCTTTATTTTGTTCTTTGAGATGTAGCGGTGTTATATTTGAATAAGAGTTCTTCGTTTTCTTCTCGCATTTTCATGTTCTTGTCTTACTGCCGAGAAAACGGGGAAAGGTGAAATGATCAAAGCGGATGATAGGCGTACAATCCGTTTAATCAATTCACTTTTCAATCACATTTATGTCAATATTATATCTCTTCTAGTTCGCTTTAGAGCAGTCTTTTTGCGAATGTTACATATTTAATGATGAACTCTTACACTTCCACATCTAACAGCGAAATGTCAATAAAACGTGTATGTAAATTATTTTATAAGATTCCTCATCTTATTTCTCATCATCTTCTTTTAACCATCACGTCTCAATGGGAAACATGCATTTTTGAAATTGTTAAAATATTAAAAAATATTCTTGTCTCTTTTACTCCTGGTATATAATGTTACGTTCTTGTCATCCGATTTATTGGATTTGACATGAAATTCGATAGCAAAGTTCAGAATGGAAATAAATAGGCAAAAAAGGAGCAAGAAGACGGAGCAAAGGGAAAGTGAAAAACCCACCTACATCCAATAATTGGTCAATGTGTTTCTGATTTCACTTCGAATCTTATTACAATTTATCTTTAGCAACCAACGCACTTATTCTTCCTCCTGCCCCCAATTTTATTTTCTTTCCTTCATTATCATATTCCTTCTTTGGTCTTGTTTGTGGGAGTAATAAATATTAATCAATTCATAATTTAGCCTGACACATAAATATAAGAGCATTACATTTTTGCGCATAACTTTTCTTGTCGTTTCTCAATCTGGATCGAATAATTTTCTAAATTTTTCTAATAGTTATTAAAAATTTTGATGTATTTTTTCTTTCGCTTCAGATTAAAGAGGGACATTTATACCTTCAATAATAACAACACTTCTTCTATATTACACTTGTTAATATTATTCTTCTTATATTCTTAAGAATTAAATGGATTTCATACTGACATTATGAAAGAAAATGTCGAGAACTAGAAATCTGACACTTACAGAAATTCCAAATAAATTTAACGACTTCCTGATTACAGAAAATATCTTTTTCTTTTACATTTAGCAATTACTTTACTTCCCTTTTGTCTTGCTAGATATATTACGTAACTATTTCTATCAATAAATATCAACTTCATCCACATTCCACTTTCTTATCCACTTCATTTAAACTCCTTATTTCAAATGACACGTTATTGATTACGTGGTAATAAATTTATTTCGAATCAATTTAAAAGTAGATTAATAAATCTTTTAGTCTTTTTCAACAAACTAGTGATTGAATTTCATCAAATTAAAACATAATTTGTATCCAACTATTATTAAAAACATCTGTTGGAGAATACGCTGTTATAATTATAATAATTCTACGTTATTTCAGCTTAGTATAAACAAATCTTTATTATTTTTATCTGATCGTATATTATTCTTGTAGAAATCAACATCGAAAAACGCATGTAGAGCTTATTTAAATAGGTAGAGTTGCAAGCAGATTTGGTGGATGCGCCGGGTCGGCGGAATCGAATTCTAATAATTCCGATAAATCAGTTAATTATTATTGATGTAATGGTACGTAGTAGTGATGGAACAACAAAAAATGTTAATAAATTTATTAATTTAAGTCAATATTAATAAACGGCGATAATTTACTTTTAATATTCGTTACAGTCCTATAAATTATTTCATTCTATAATTATGTTTGAGTTAAAAATAGTGTTAGCATGTTTTGTTAGTATAAAATATGGTATAAACCGATGCCGCTGCATATTCACTTTTCCATAAACTATTTATTGTGTTATTTGTTAATGAAGACAAAAAACCTTTAACATACGTATATGTTGTTCTACGTAATTTTATTGGTATTCTATAAAATAACGAGTTATCGTGATACGGCTATTACATAAATATGTAATGCTATAATATCTTAAAACTACCCTTAAAATAATAAAATATATTTTATTTTGGAATAGAAACTTCTTGATAAAAATTGATTTATGTTACGTACATGCAAATGTAATGCAAGTATTTTATTTCGTTACGTTATTATTTTTTGAAATCTCAACTTAATCCCAAGGTGAACGTAAATATTGAAGTACGAAATACATACGAATAAGTTCGGAATGAAGAAGAAGAAAGGAAGTAAAATAAAAAGTTTGCTCCGTTTCCTGAAAAAAAAGAAGAAATATATAAAAAGCGAACTAATAAAATTGTATTGAAGCATTTGAAAACAATAATTTTTGTACGAGTTACCATAAGAGAAAAGAAACTAAAACAACGTAATCAAATCAAAAAGAATGTTACATGCATTGAAGAATATTTTGAAGTAACTCTTCTTAGCAGTGAACGTATAAAATTTAAATGGCGGTCGCGACAAATAATTCCGTGTAAAATTAACCTGAATTAAGAACGATTACCTTGCATTTACGTGGTGGCTTTCAGTTGAAATTTATTCATGCAGTTACATTTTTATACTTTACTTACACATTTATTTTAGAAGTGTACCTCACGCAAAGGCTAAGCAATAACTATAAAATTTAATAATGGAAAATGTATGGGTATTATGCCAAAAAAGAAAAAAATGAAAGGAACCTATTGCATTAAAACTAATATTTCACGACATTCAGAATTCATACAGGACATAAATAATGCTTCACTCATTCTCGTTTTACCGCCAAAAGCAATTCGTTGTCAAGGGAACTTGATATGGTAAAAATTGTATATTGCTCCCTTTTTTCCTTCTTATTTTGTCCTTAACTTGGTAACAACGCCAGTAGTGAAGAAAAGAATGAGTAGAATGTTTAGAAGGGAAGATTCCATGTTTTTAATAGACTATTACCAGTTGGCAACAAAAGTTTTCTTATCAGATCCTCAAAGAAACAAATTAATCATATAGTCCTAACTTATCCTTATTATTATTCCCGCGAAATCTCACTCCCATCTTTTTCATTCTGCGTTTTCTGTTTAATAGGTAAACACGAGCAAATACTTACTTGCCATTGGTAATTTTTTATAATCCGGAATAAAAATTGATTCAAGAAACGTTAAAGAAACTTCAAAGGACAAAACATTAACTTTCAACATTAATATACGACCTATTTTCCTATTTATGTACAAAGTAATATAAATTTATTATCGATCAAAAGGAGGAAAAAAAATCAACTATACACCGTTACTTTACTTTTCATTTTAACTTGAGAAGTTTTAATATTTAACATTAAAGAAATTATTATAATTTATAACATTTTGATTAATTTGAAAATTTTATATAAGTGAGAAGAAAAAGAACAGAACCTCATTTGGCTGGTAATCGTTTTAAAAACATCACGAAACATTACACTCCCTCAAAAAGAAAAGGAGTTGGTAATTTTGGTATCATTAATGTTTTTTCTTTGTTCATGTTCGGGGAGACATTTAAGAAGTTTAAAATTAGCAAAAGAACGCTTTTTATTTGAGTGAAATATAGCACTAATTATGTTATTTATTTTAAATGACTTCTTTCAGCCTTTTCTCTCAGTATTTCTTATATTATTATATATTTTAAGTGTACCCTCTACAGACTCCTTTCGGAATAGTCCGAGTTTTATATTTTAAATTAAGACCTCTTATATATAAATAATATTAATATCCATATAAGGATTGTTTTTATTATTAGAATAAATAAAAATAAATGTTGTTATAAATGTTATATACAGCAAAATCGATAAATATGCAAAGGAATCAAAAGAAACGCATATATTAGAAAACCTTTATTACGGTCTGTCTAAAAACGCAAAAATCGCCGTTTCTTTGATAACGTAATAAAGATGAAGTAATTTATTACAGGTAAAGCATCCTGTTTTTACAATTTTCCAGCTTGAATGGATGTCACGTTCTCAAGTAGGTTTCAAGTCTCCTTATACTTTCTGCACGATCACACGATTTCACTTCAAAACCGGAAGATTTCCATACGCTTTAAATATATATACATGTGCATCCGTTTTCTATCGACCAAAGTGTAACAATTAATATATGATTCAATAACAAATTATTTCATTTGAACGGTCTTCATTCGCATCATACGAAGCTAGGTAATTAGTTTGTTGTGTGTCACGGTCATAGAGTAGCATTAAAGCTGAGAAGAAAACGTTATCATCTTCATTTCCTATCTATTAAAAGGACGTCTTTCCTTGCGAATGCTAAGAATTTATAAATATCTTCGGAATTAAAAATAAATTAGACACGGTTTTCTTTTTAATACCACATCTACGACTTTCTTCTCCGTTCTGTTCTTCCTTTTTTATTTTCATTAGTATAACTTCAGTTTTAGTGTATACTGACCTATTTTATTTTTAGTTGTTTTTTTTTTTAGTTTTTCTTAACTAGAACAATGGCTTGGCAAGTTTCACACCATTAAAGAAATTAGTTCAGATAACTAACAAATCCCAATTCTCTAGTTGGTACTTCTATATATATATCGTTCTTTCCCTTTTGTTCAATTTTACATGTTACATGTCGATACTTTATAATAAAAAGGTACGACCGAGAAAGGGATCGAATCAAATTGAAGATTTAATTTGATTTCAATTATAAATTATTCATTTAATGGCTTTCTATTGTTCTAAAAATAAAGTTATTCGATTTCTTGCGCTGTTAAACGATAGAGATACACAATAACGAAAAAGAAGGTGAAGATTTCCATTAAATGAAATCTAGTTTAATATTCGAGTACCAATATGAATTATTAATTTGAATCTTAATTGTGTTTATAAAGCAATTTCAATCCTTTTTTCTTTACCTCGCACGTTTCTATTTTAAAATTTTAGACATACAGTTTTAATGGCTGCTTAATTATTGAACATTTTAAATAGGAATCATGTAATCAAATTTTTTCTCCGTCGCAACTTCTTTTCTTTTCCGCCCGTTTAATTAATTCAATTTCTTAATTAACGTTGATGGTTATTAAACTGAAATTGATTTATTCGTTTGATTTGTTTTAATTATGAAATGATTCCAATTAAATTTCTTTTTCCTGTCGCGCAAATATTTAGTTTGCTAAAAAAATATTCGAAAAATATTGAAGTTAATTACTATTTCATAGGTCAACTAGGAAAGTGCATATAAATGTAGGAATATTTTGATTGTCACATAACAACTGCGACTTTTTTTATTTTAGTAAATTCTATCGAAATTGTCTGCAGGGACTGGACCACAATAACTCTCTATAAATCTATCATTTCAATAACAATAACAAACTCAACTTTTTTGTTAGCAATATTTTTGATTATTTCCTATTGACAGTCAAAATGGGGGCAAAAATGATAATTGTATTGAAGTTCTCCTTGTTTTACCGTTTCGCCTATATTATTCCGTGACTGCAAATTAAATTCCCTAAAAGTTTTAACCAAAAATAGCCGGAAAAAATGTACATATCTCTCAGCATAAGTTTAACGAATAAAACAGTAGCAATTTATATCACCTTGTCCATTCTATGTTTCCTAATATTTACATCCGACAGCTATCATTAGAGATTCATCATTTATTTATAAATGTCAAGCTGCAAGCGTACATCTAAAATTTCATTTGAAACAGTTGGATGCAACAATAACGACGACAAATCCGACAGGAGAAAAAAGGGATTAAAAATCACGTAATAATTATAATGATAAACCCATCTTTTCCATTCTATCCTAATGGATGATCATAAATTATAAATAAAACCATTTCCAACTTATCTCTGCTCGAACTCAAATTTTTTGCTTTAATTAAAATTTTATTTCTTCATTCTAAAACTCGTGATTTGCTTATTATAAATGAAAGCCATTCACTCATTTCTCTCCCTATTTCACTTTATCTCTTCAAAACCGTGTACTCCTGAAAATGGCATTTCAGCGTTAGTGTCGTTCGGCAAAAAAGTTTTCGAATCAATTGAAAATATTTAATTTGAACGACGAAAAAAAGACAGTCACAAAATTAACGTTTTATCGATTTTAAATTGTCATTGCGTATGTTAGAACATAACATTTGGTAATACTTCGGATTCGATTGGATTTTATTTGTATAATAAAGATTTTTATATGTAACAATTCAGGAAAAGTATCATTATTGATTGGTGGTAAGTAATTTTATGTTTGGACACCGATTAGTATGTAATTTCCAAGTCCATATCTTTCAAGTGGATAAATATTACTCTAAGAATCTAATCACGTAGAAAAAATAATTTCTTTTCGACATTATCGTGCAGATACATCTCAATTATTACAGTAAAAATAGTTATTCCTGGATAAATATATATTAAAATCGTATAAATACATCCTTACGGTTGCTTAGTTCCTTTCCTTTTATTATCCGTCGAAAGGATTAAAATAGTATGAAAAGAAATCGATGTTTCGTGTTAGAGAACCTAATAAAATTGCAAATGTATTTTATTTCTGAAATATATTTGTATTCGAGAGAAGCAACAATTATACACAAATTTCCGCACGCACCCTCGACGCAATCCATTTATAAACATTTGATTTATCATTTTTAAATTGATAAACGATCCAACAATTATTATAAACATATCTAAATCTCATTCTTATGCAAAACTAATTGATTCCTTTCGTAATTTATCCAAATTATGTAACATCACATTCGCATTCACCTTTGCATTAAAAGCTAACGTTAAATCGATTTCTTTTGAAAATGATCACACCATTTGCCTTACCAGTGAATAATACATCTTCATCACGGATCCCATCTGTCTTACCTGCTTAAACTCTTATTAGCAGTCTAGACTTAAATCTATTCTCGTACGTTTAATAATTGAAAACAATGGGCTTATGAGCCGCTTAACGTGTTAATTGATTAAATTCGTTAGATCCGAACGGCCCGAAAACAATACGTGGTGCCGAATTTCGATGCGGATGACGGATAATATCGCATAATAATCGAAAACACATTCGGTGCATGCGTTATACAAATAAATATCGATTTCATTCACGAACGGCATCATTTATTTAAGCAATTCCATTTGTGAAGCGCGCTGCATTTAATTTTCATAATTCTCGCATTATTTTATTATTAATCGAATTAATCATCGGCATGAACGATTGAACGATTTTCTTTCCACGATCAAACAAATCGATTGCTATCGTTAGGCAAGAGCAACGTTTCGAAATAGCAAATGAACATCCAACATCATTGTAACGTCTAACGTTTAATTGTAATAAGAATTGCGTGTCAAATATTGTAAACTTGGCGTCCACTTGCCCAATGGTCATTGTGCTAATGGCTTTCGGTGCGCAAGAGGACGGAGGGCGAGAGGATGGATATCGGTTAACCCTTGCTTACTAAGATTGACTTTAACGATAGTCGTTCGTAATATTGCTGTAATCATGCTACATTCGTCTAACACGAAAGGAGACCGTATCAGCGGTTCAGCTTATATACGTACGTACACAGGGCGAGAGCGAACGTGGGTGACTTTTTATTTATTTTACGTTCGTATAAAGTTTTATTCAAGTCCCATTTTTTGGAGACCTCCCATTACATTCCTATCAATTTTTGCCCATTTCGCTTCACTCGTTTCCCATTCGCCCGTCCCTATTTATTCATTTTTTAGTGCGGTATAAAATTTAATGAGCCCCATTTTAATGATCTAATTTCTCTTGATGAAGATGAAAACAATGAGTATCGTATTATTGTTTGGGAAATATTCGTTTAAACCGAATTTATCCTTTAAAGCCGTTTTCGTGTTAGACGGTAATTATTTTCAGTTATAATAAATACCAATTGATTTTTGGTACTTTCTTCGGTATGTAATTTTTTTAAGAGAAAAAGTTAAATTTTTCGCATGGAAATTGTTCTTGGCACAACTAATAACATGCAAAGAAACTAAATTAAACTAAACTTTTATTATTACGTTCCTTATCTAATATTTTCTTTTCGAGAACAAGATAGGTTTACCTAGGAGTATGTGCTTCTATATAAAACGTGCCGCTCTTAATCTAATAAAAATCATAACTTTTACATACAATATCGATTTGTTTAAGGACGAGATAAATGAAAATTAAAAAAATGGAAATAAAGGGGGAAAAATCACAATTTAGGGATAGATATTTTCGAGTGAAGGGGCTCCCTGCCGGTGTGGCGGTTCAAGTGGCAGTAGTGGTGTGAATTCATTTGATAATTTTTATATAAATATGCATGATACGAACCCAACTTCTAGCTTTAGACTGCAGAGATGTCACATCGTCATCATCATCGAGCTCGTTTTTGCAACGCATATTACCTTATATTATAAAGTATAATTTAGGACATTTACTATTCCAAACGTATATATATATAGACATTTCGAGAGACGAATGAAATAATAAAAAAAAAAATGAAAGGGACAAATTAGAAATGAGAGAAATGTTTAAAAATTTGTTTGCAAAAAGAAATAAAGAGGAACGGCCATCGGATTTGAAACGTTTAAAGATAACAAACTCGTGTACGTCCGAAAGAAGATCTCTTTGGTTTCTATTTTTTCTTCTGCTTGTCTTTTTGAATGATAAGGCTACGGGGATACTGACCAATGAATAGAGAAAGGAATAATGTCGAGGAATAGTTTCACCTCGAAAGGTCGTCGTCGTCCAAAAGGATAGATAGCTGATGAGGGTTTAAGAGTAACGTACCTTACCAATCCTGAATTAGGATATCCCAAGTTTTAAATCATCCCCGAAAATTGTAACGACAGCCCTTAGATAGCTAATCAACAAAAAGAAAGTAACGCTACTTGAAAGGTGATAACATCAAAAGTTATTGCTCTGGAATGTAATAATAGTTCGAGAACAATAACTTTCTTTCTAGCGGTTCGTTTTTCATTACTTTCAAATGCAATTTACCAATTGATTACTTTCAATGTAAAAATAATTAGAGAGGACAAGGTGACTTTGATATTTTTGTCCTATTTCCCGTTTATTCCTTCGCAACAGAATGTAATTGAATAAAGTTAATTTCATATGCAAAGGAAAAGCGTAATAGAACAAGTAAAATGGGATGGCGAATGAAGAGAAAAACCTAAAGGGGAACGAGGGGTAAAACTTGTATGTGTGAAAGCATAAAATAATAAATAATAATAAATCGTGAGGAAGCTGGCTGACGCTCGTTCTGGAGTCTCCGCACACTCCGATTACATTTCCGAAAATCGAGGGTTCGCACTTAGAAGATACTCCTCTATAATAAAATTTCTTGTCTCGGGTTATATATCCACAACTCTATCTCTGCTTGGTACTCGCCAATCAATATATTTCACCATCGGCTACACTGACCTTCTATTTTCCAATTTCAGGGGTTTGTAACCTCCTGTTCCTTTACAAATCGCCTTTATTTTCGCTCCGACACCAAAAGAAAAGGACAAAGACGGAACAGAACAAGTCGCGAGGAAGACAGAAGGAGAGAGAGATGAAATGGAGTAAAAGAGAATCAACAAAACAAAAAATAAATTCTAACTGAATTTGAGCAATAATTTCCAATGTCATTTCATAAGAATTTAATTTCTATGTAACCAATTTCCTGCGTCTTCTACTGTTGATCCTTGTATTTTGTTCTGGTATCAATTCTAAACGTGACCTGAGGATTAATATGAGATAACAGATATACATGTTGTCGATTATTTATTTATAATGCAAAGGTTTTAGGGCAGTTAATGCCAATAAGTACATGCAAATACCTGTTATATTTCAAGAAAGAAAACGATAACAAGAAAGTGAGAAAGAAACGGCGCGAAGGAAATAAATAAATTGGTGCCGGATTCGTGCAATAATTTCAAATTCTATTTGAAAACAATAAAAACCTTGTTTCACACAAGATCAGTTCTAACGACACATTTTCCTTTTGTTATCTCATTTTGTACGAATCGAAAATAGAAGCGCGACAATTCCTTTTAAAAACAGCAGCTCGAGGAAAACGCATAAATAAATAAAAAACAAATTCCCGTATTCCGTTCCTCGTCTAAATGGATTTAGAAAATGGGATGTTGGCGAGAAATTTATCACAAAATCAATTATTCGTACCCGAATTTTCTTCAAATTACGAGAAGGAAAAAGGAGGCCGATTAATTAATTTATAATTAATTATTATAAACATGATACTTTTTATTAAGTATTTTCGTTAGCATTGACCTTTTTGCAACATCGCTCTATCAAATCCCATGATCTAGAAAAAAACATTTTTTTCAGTGTAAAATTAATTAATTATAAAGTTTCATAAAAATGAAATTCCATTAGGAACAAAAAGAGCAGGTAAAAAGGAAAATAGTAGAGTAAATTTGAGTTAGTTTTAACTTGATTTTTTATTGAAACTAGTTACAGTTACATAAAATGTCAAATTTAGATTTATAGAACACACTGAAACTAATTTAAATTAATAAGAATCCTTATTCATTCCTTCGCGAGGTTCTCTTTTTTTGTGTCCCCTTTAATTAAAAACTTTTATTCAAAAATAAAAGAAGTGAAATCTAACAGGTAATCAATTATGAGAAAGAATTTATTGAATGACAATAAATTCACATTGAAAAGTATTTGAAATTGGTAATCAAAGTGAACGTAATTAAAATTTATATTAATCACGTGTAATTAAAATTTTCTCCTCCAAATGTTATTTGGAAATTTATTATTAAAAAGAATTAAATGGTGGATTATATGAAAATATAGGATAAAGTGAACGAATGAAATTTGATATTTCCTGTATAATTTCCATTAGAATATCAGGAGTCTCTGTTATTATAATCGAGAGTTGATAAAGCAGCGGAATCAATATGAAATTATTGAAAATCTATAAATAGTAATCGCCGTGCAAATTGCACAATACTTTTCAGTGTTTCATTGTAAATTTAAAAGTCAATAATCCAAATGAAACGGCTTATAATTGCAAGAAGGAATGAAATGGGAAACGCCGAGAAAAAAGGAATTATAGTCACATACGAAAATAAATCGATTTTAACACTATTCTATTTAGCTAAAAATAGGTTTCGTATATTTGGCTTTTATTGGATCCAACTGCTAGAATAATTTCATTTATGAGAGTTTTGTTATTTCTAAGATTTTTAACTTCCTCGCAGACAAACTTTCACTTTTAAAATTAAGAGTTATTTTCAGCGAATCCCATATGTATCAATTGTCACTAGATAATAATTTTGGTTAATCAAAACTATACCAATTCAAAAAATATATATCATAAAAAAGATATATATAAGTGAGATATAAGATAGAAAAAGTCTAAGAAACTTGTTCCTTTATTTTCATCCTTTTTCCAATAGCAAGTGTCATAATAACTTCCTTCTTTTATATAAAAGATTGCAACCTACTTTTCTTGCTTTCCTATAAGTACAACAGCGAAGCAACTTCTACGGTTCTTTTTTTCTTCTTTTTGCCTGTAATAACAAGTAAAATGCTCAAGGCATTTCTGAATAGAAAATAGGTTGGTACGTAGTCCTTAATTAGAAGTTGTATCCTTTATTTTCTCCTTCGCATTATCGGTTTCTTTGCTTCCTTCACTTTCAAATAATATATAAATTTCGTTATTTAAATACGAAAAAAATGTATAATACTCAATTTGAACAAAAGGTCGAATTTTATTCTGCCGTTTTCCTCTCTCTTTCTCTCTCTCGCTCTTTATTTCTTCAGTCCCTTATATACATTTTTTTCTTCACTAAAAATGTGTAATGCAGACCTATCGTGACCACATAAACATATTGTTACACGCAGGGAAAAGGGGGTCACGCAAAAACGACAGCACGCGTAATCATAGATTAGCAAAAACTTAACCACCGCCAGCCAACGAACCAACCGACCGAACTCCTATTTTCTGCCTCCTTATTTTATAATACCATTTTGTTCAGCTCTTATTCATGTGAATATAAAAATATAAAATATACTTAAAAAAGTAAAAATAAATAAAACGGAGCAAAGTTAGATCAATTTCTTCCTCTTTCTTCCTTACTTCATAGGAACGGATGAAAATGTATATATACGATATCGAATTAAAAGGATTCGCAGTTTAATCTTCAAAACTGAAGGATATTAAATGAGATATAAAAGTTATGAGAATGTATCATCTATTAAATCCTTAGACAAAACAGAAACGAAACTATTGGTCATAATTGTAAAAGATTGTTAAATTTTTTATTATTGCTACAAAAATAATTGAAGCAAACGTTTTGTTATCGACATATTTTTAAAATACACAAATTCTGCATTATCGTGCCTATTCCAATTTAAATTAAAAACTGTATTTATTATTACTATTTAATTTAGCATGTTTAGGTTTAACCACCTGCGCCTCCACCATTTCCACTACTGTCAATCTTTAACCTAATACATTACCTTTGGCGAATATAACACAATAACGTACTTACTAGCCGCATGTTTTCAATAATTACCCTAAATCATTATTATCATTTATTATCGACTAATTAAACTAATTTAATCCAAATATCAAAACTTCAAATATACATTTATAACGTTTATATTGTAATTCGTAAGGTACGATGTAATTATGTTAAAATAATAACAAATAGTACAAATATACATACATGAAATGTACGTAAAAGGAAATTAAAGATAAATAATACTTTCAAGGGTAAACTAGCCGATACTAATTAAAAGTAAACCTTATCTTGTTGATGAAAACACTTAGAAGAAAAAGCGTACAGCACGGAGGGTTTTAGATTAGACCGTCAAATGTAATTTGAATTCCAGTTGCTTATAAAAAAATTGCTTTAAAGATTAAAAATTAAAACAAAAAGTGTAAAATTCGTGATTATGCGAAAAATCGAGTTTATTCAAAAAGGGCTAATTTATTTGAAAGCAGGACATTAAATTGTTAATGCCCCCATTCGTATCGATGCCACGTGTATGAATGGGAAATAAAAAATTAAATTTCAAAAAAAATCTGATTATGATTGATATCGTAAATTGCACGCTTTCATATATATTACATTTAGTTTTTGAATTGTTATTAATGACTTGCAATAACTATATTATTCAAATTTTGTATTATTGATTTAAATCGAAAAAAAAAGGGAAACGTGGGCTTTTAATATAAAACACGATAATTGTTAAATCATAAAAAATTATTCATAACATGAACACGATTTAATTTTGATTGTATAATCCCTTAACATTTGATAGCATTTTTTTCTGGACGACGTTATTTATTCAACTTTTTTATAATAATTTTAATTTGTATTTATCGATAAATAATACACAATAAACCATAAAATGTTGCTTAAAGTCTCACTTAGTCGTCATTCTATACCAATATTAACTAACATTTATTTTATTTTATGCAAGTTGTTATTATTATTAACATAAGCAACGTATGTACATATGTGGGATGAATTGTATTTTGAAAATGGCTATTTTGACCACCTAAGGCTAATGCTGAATAATATATGAATATTTTAGTACTGCAAGAGATTTCAACAGATTAAATTACCTTCATACTACTGCTGGATTTTCATTGAAATTGAATTAAAACGTTCTACTAAAATGAAATATGTACATTCAATTTAATTTATTTATAGAAAGAAGAGATTAACTTCAGAGAGAATGGATAAAAGTATCCCAAAAAAAAGGGTATTATAAATAATTGAAAATGATAGCACTAATCTATTCTCAAATCCATTTTCATTAAATAAACTATACTTGCTAATATTGATAGAATAGTTTATGAAGGGAATACTTTCAATGTATAGTTAACAAAAATAAAGTCTTAAAACTTCTAAAGTTTAGAAAATATGAAGACGCTTTCTTTAAGAAGGATTGTTCAATTTGTTTCGATGTATCTTGAAAACGCGAATGAAAGAAGCCGTATCCATTTAATCATTCGATTCAATTATCGGGTTCTTCAGTTTTCCTTATTTTGATTTTTGCCTTGCAATCCACATTCATTTTTTCCCCATACTTATCGCCATAAACTTAAAATATAATCCTTTTCATTAATAATAATTCAATTATACGTAATCGTCTCTTTTCCAATTACTACGGATAATCTGCGATTCATTCTACAATAGAGCTCCGATTATCCGGCAATCGATTATTCGTTTCCCCCATTTACCATGGATAATTGGCATTTCATTGTATAAGCTAATATAATTCTCTCTCTCACATCTTTCTTTTTTCGTGATATTCGAAGGATAATGTGATGAAAAAATTATTATTATTCTAATAAAAATGCAATAAATTTTTTTAATCTCCACCTAAATTAATTGGTATTTTATCATCGTAAAATAAGCGACAACCTTTTAACACGAATATTACTTATCGTTAATAACGTGTAATTTACCACCAAAAGAAAAAAATCTGTGAAAACGAAACAACTCTATGGGTACCTCAGTTTCTTTGTATTATTACCAATGATGATTAAATTGTCACTGAAAAGAGATTGCCCTTTTTAAATGGATTGTTCATTAAATAGATATAAATAAAATGATATTAATTTGCTTTGATGTGTTTATTATCAATTGAAAAGTACAACGTAAATGGAATACGTCATAATGTGAATAATTATAGTGGGTGTAATGAAACCGAGAAAGAAGAAAATAAATACCGAAACGGTTGCTTTTAAATTGAAATGAAATAAATGCCTTTCGGGCATTAAAAATATTTTTTAATGAAAAAAGGAATTTGTTTATGAAAAAGAAA
Organism: Hololepta plana; assembly: GCA_963695495.1. Taxonomy (NCBI): domain Eukaryota; kingdom Metazoa; phylum Arthropoda; class Insecta; order Coleoptera; family Histeridae; genus Hololepta; species Hololepta plana. Next base: position 12,145,746 of record OY968835.1, read on the forward strand.
TAACCTTAAGATTTCCTTTTGGTAAATATTTGTGCGAGGGTAAAATGTTTCCTAGGAGTACCGTACCATTTCAATTATTGTTGCGCTCTGCTTTGAACGAAAACAAAAGTTTAATCATTTACAATTGTAATCTTTCATGAAAAAAATCTAGAATAATAATAACACGTTGCTCAAAAACTCAACAACCAGCGTGAAAGCTCCTATATAATTAGATGTACAAACAATAGTATGAATTTATGTTGAATTAAATAAACAAATGCGCCCAAACGTACCACGAAATATGTTTCACTAAACAAAAAGGAAAGGTAATGCGAGAAAAAAGGAGAACTGAAATGGTTCCCACAGGATAATTAAAAGAAATTCATTTCTTATAACACATACTGTTAAATAAACGCAACTACCAATGGTTTCTTTTCGTTTCTTAAATTTTTATCATTAGTCTAGATCTTATTCTTTGGATAACTTTACTTAAATTTGTATTAAAACGAGAACGAAAAAAAAGGAAAAGAAGAAACAAAAAGGGTGAAAGAGAATGAGTGTGTAAGAGGAGAAAAGAGGAAAGAAACAATTTAGATCCAAATCAGTTTTTTTAATGTGGTACTTTACCTTTTTCTAATTATAATATAAAGTTAATTATTCTTCATAATTTTAACTTTACCTTAAGGCTACTTTAATATTATTCGCTCTTATTATTCTTTTTTCTTTCTCAAAGTCATTTTAATAAAAGTTGATATGTAAACAACATGAAAAGTTTTTATAAGTTGAAAGTGCCTCAAAAGTGGATTTTTTTATTTATTTATTTGTTATAAACATATAATTTTTTTTATTAACCATAGTTTCGCAGCGACGGTAATACCTTGACAAAAAAGTGGGCTTAATATGAAAACGCAACAGGCTTAATAGGCAATCCTCTTTCATCTTTTTTGTAATTCAGTTTTATAAAAAAAGAGTTATTGTTTTAAATTAATTTCAGAACAATAACAATACCACCAATGATTAACTAAATTAATTTACTATAAATTGTATTATATTATCTTATTGTGCCATACACTGAATTCTATTTATTATGTTCATTTACAACAATATGGACTTTAAATAATGATTAACACAATCGCTATTTCAAATAATACCATTTTATCATGTTGATTTTTTAAACAGTGTTTATTCTCTCCTAAGATTTTAATTACAAACATTGTTACTTTTTTCTCTTGTATCTGATCATTATTACAAAATGCCATTACGAAATAATCACATACAATCGTAATCAAATATACTATCAGTTGGATATGTTTATTTCGGAATAAAGCAACCCCTTTGAAACGACTATAATTATCAAAATAAATCAGAACTATTTTAGTGGTCGACCTTTGAAATTGCAGTGAATATGTAAATTACAATATAGAGTTAGAGATCAAATACTCTATACACGTATAGAACAGTAGACAAAGATCAATAAATACCATTAACCGTTATAACAAAAGTACTTTTACAAAATCTAAATATAACAGTTTAAAGTAACGGTAACATTCACTATTTCAACTTATACGGTATTCAAATCAATTTCCTTTGAAACAATAATTACAACTATATAATTTTTCAAAAAATCACATCCCGGCATCAAGTTTTCCATAACATTTTTACGTAGTATTTTCTATTGTACCGCTATTTAGATTTTTTATAGAATTAAAGAAATTTCCTGTACAAGATGGTTCGGGCAAGGTTTCAGTATGATATGTTAAATTAAAAATAATAAGTTAAAATAAATGGGATAAGCGTAACTGAGACCTATTTTAATTTATCAAGCGCCCTTGTCAGTTAACTATCTATCCTGTTCAATCGTCCAAATCCAATAATCGATTTTGTACTACGGAACGAATAAATCAGTTTATACGTAAGGCAGCGTATAATTTACTATTAACAAAAGCATGGAATAGATCACTTTATTCTTCAACACTAGAAGAAATTTCTTTATATACAACAATTATTAATTATTAATACTGATAAAACACACTTGGTGCACGAGAATTTTTCTGGTGTCTCTTTCAGATTCTGTTTTTAATTTTTCCTATCTTCGAGTCTCGCGTCCACGAAGAAGGTACAATCGCCACAGAAAAGGGAATTGAAAAAAGTCAGACGCGAGTTGTATGCTTGAGTTCCAAATTTAGTTTATTGCAAATTTTGCAAAAATTGAAGAAAAAAAAACTCAAGAAATGAATGAATCTCAATGTAAAACTCACATTTAAACACAAAACAAAGATTCATATGAACTAGTTAATATATAACTGGAAAGAAAATGGATTTCGTCCTATTTCGATATAAAAAGGAACAATGTTAATTTAATGTACCTTAGAAAGGCACTAAATCAGTTAAATAATTTTATAGAAAGTTATCGTCTTTCTATCAGGTATCAGGAAGAAAACGTTCTTATTGAAATGTATTGCACGACTCTTTACAAGACTTTATATACTGTTTCTGCCTTAAACATTTTTATATTTGTTATGGTGTACAGTTAATCTTACACGTCTACCATATGATACAGGGAAGTTTATTTTCAAAAACAGAACAATGTGTTAAAACCCAGTATAATTTTTTTTTATCCAGTTATTTTATTTATTCTTCTTCCATATTTTATTCATGTGCCTTTTTTGGTAACATTTAACCTTTAAGGCTGCAAAATAAAACAAGTGCTTTGATATTCTGGAATGACGTGTATTTGAATATTATAATAACATAAGTCCTGCTGCACATAATACACATTTATTTATTTATAACAAATTTATCCAATAGAAATATTATATTTAATATAATTTTCATGCAGAATTAATGTTACTGTTATTGGCAGCTCAAGTAACGAAAAATTACGCTTTAATGCACTACAGGGTGAATTCTTTTTAGCGAATGGATTTCATCAGTTGGTTTAGATAATATACGATTTTGCTGGTTAACCAAGGATCAATTCCGATTCGGTTTCTGTGAGATAATTGCAATAACTTTAGTCGGTATAAAAATTATATATTCCCTGTATAAAGTTTAATGAAATTAACATTTAAAATGATCGCCCAACTTTTAATTATATCGATTCCAGCTGTCACTCGTGTCATATTGTTGTATTTGCTGTACTTTTTAATTCTAAGCAAAATTCTAAAAGGATATAATTAATGATTTCCATTAGTATGTTTTCTGTTTGTATTATTCAAACATTGTAAAAAAAACTTTCGCATATAAACTAAACCATTAAATGTGATGGTTTAGCTGAGATTTGCCATAAAAAAATACGCTTTCATTTCAAATAAAATGGAAATGGAAAAATTAATATATATACATACGTCTCCTTTTTGCCGTAAGTTTAATATATTTTGCCCGGTCATTTATTGAAACTTACATTAAAATATATTATTAAATGTATAATATAAAGGTAATACCCGTACATTATAGGTGAATAGATGGAAAGAAAGGAAATAAATTGAGAATATATTGAAAAAGTTAAAGGCAGTTTTACTATTATTTTATGTTTAATAAAATTCATAGATATTTTAAAACGGTTGAAAAGATTTTAAAGGAGAAATGTCTGTCATGTTTTCATGTTCGTATAACCGTAATGATGAACGAAGAAAAATGTCACAATTGGTTTTTCTTTATATATAATATTTTTTTCCTTTATTTTATTTCTTTTCCTTTCTCTCGACCTACGATTCTCCTCATTTTATTCTTCTCTTTCTCTTCATCTATTCTACTTTATCTGAAATCGTTGTTTGAACTGTTTCAGATATGAAAAAGAAAACGGGGGAAATAATAAAAGTGTCAGTTTATTTGGAGTTAAAACCATTTTAGCAATTTGAACAAGACTAACTGTTCCACCCTATACTGATATAAAGTAATCGTACATTTTCTCTCTGTGTGTATGTGTGCTTTATTTTATTTTATTTTTTCTCCTGCCCGTCCCTGTTTTTCTTATTATCATTCTTCCTAGATTTTCCTTGTAGTACCAACATTTCACATTTACAAGCTTACAAGTATATAAATTTATTATCAAACGAAATATTACTATTCTTTTGATAACGACGTACGTACAACATAATGCTCCTACATGTTAAGCAATGAATTATTCTCTTTTACTACCCAAAATTCCTTTATTATTATTTACCCTTTTTTTGGCTTGCGTGCCCTCTTTTTAAATTAATTATTTCCATTCCATTCATCTCGATAAAATTATTTGCTTTATCATAATTTTTAAGCGTCTTCAATTTGCGTATTCCATATAGGACGAGAATTATTTACATGATTCCGAAAGTCGTTCCTTCACTTATGCAAATACCTAAAGCAAATATCATAGTGTACAACAACATTCAACGTTGTTAAAATTATGATCAACTAAATAAAATATTTAAATTCGTTTCGAGTTCGCAGGTTTTTTAAAATTATTTTTATTCATATTCATATAGTTTGACTATTACAAAACAATGAGATTGATAAGACTGAATTTAAGGAAAATGGGTGAAACGTTCGTTTAGATTGTCAAATTCAATTACAGCTTATAAAAAGCATCCATCGGACTTTCGCACTTTGCTGCTCGTTCAATTTTCAAAGCAAATCATTTCAATTAATTCGTATGGAAAATTAGTAGTTTTCAAGATTGTTTATTTTTAATCTCTCTCTCTCTCTCTCTCTCTCTCTCTCTCTCTCTCTCTCTCTCTCTCTTTCTCTCTTTATGGAGTTGATTAAATAACCAAAAGTGGTATCATTAACATTACAATCTTGCATAAATTCGAGTTTAGGAATGAACGACATCGATAACAAATGTTAGTCTTGATCATTATTAAATGTTATTTATCGATTTTTCAGCTACCGATACCCCCATATCACTTATCATCAAGCTCGCGTCCTCACTTTACTCTCGTTAGTATTTCTTTCGATATTGTTTATTTATAATCTTACGTTTATAAATGTTTTATAGAAAATCTCCTTGAATTTTTTATTATTACAATACTTTACAATTTACGCGCGGATGAAAGTTCACCCTTTTATTAGGATAACGTAGTATTGTCGTTCTTAAAGAAATTTTACATTAGTGATAACAAACATGAGTAAAACAAACGAAATTTCAAAGTGAAATGAAAATAGTTTAAACGTATTTCGCATTCTTTCCTTGATGTTAATAAGTTTTCTTTGTACGGCAAATAAAATTGTGTTTAATTTTATTTAAATATTTGCACAATTTGCATAACATACTTACAATAAAAAATAATATATAACTAGACACACACGAGCGGCTACACTAATATAAACACACACACACACATAATATTATTAAACCTTTTATTATGGTAAACGTCATTGTAGAAGTATTGATTAAACAATTTAAAACCAAATTTCAAGGTTTTTTTGTTTGTATAAAGAAATTACCACGAATTTACAAACTAAAACAGTTCTATAACGTTGTCGTATGTTATGTCGATTTCGTTTCATTTTGCACAAATTTAATTAACGTTTTCAAAGAAGGTTCACGCAAAAATTGAATAAAACCGATTTGATTCGCACCAAAACACCGAACCGAACGAATAGCATTTAAAATACAATTCATCTACAAATGCGCGAATTTGTGATATGTAATATCCGTTTATTAGGGTTTGAGAACTTTTTTTATACACTCGCATATATATTTTTTACTTGTTCCAATATGGCAATAAAGTAGCAGCTTTCCAACGATTTATGAATGCCGTCGACAAATTGGTATTGGACAATTGTCTAAAGCCAAGACTATTCTCAGACAACTCTTAATAGTCGTCTTCTGCAGGTGGGCCTATTGTAGATGTGGAATCTTCGTGTCACGTTCAAGCAATTTGCCTTTTATTCGGCTACTTTTCCAGTATTTCTTCTTACCGTCCGCTTTTTTGCCTCCTGTTTTCGTTCTTAACATTTTTCGCATGTCCTTTTTGTTGTGTTAGTAAGACATCCATCAGAAGTAATGGTAATATTTTTTCTGGTTGGCCTTAGACTTTATGTAATTACTAACAAAAAAGGAGCGAAGAGAAAATAAAATAATGATAGAGAAAATTTGTAAATGAAACTTTAAAATGAACAACTTCTTTCACCGTCGACTTTAATAACTTATTCAAATAGATCAATGACTTTATTGCGGTATCAGGAGGGAAAGTTTCACGCGTATCTACATGTAATAAGAAAAGAATAACCTTTACAAACATTTTAATACAAAAACGAATCCTTCTCTCATTTGACTTACGTAATTGAACTAAGGAAGAGAGAAAAACTTGTATGAAACTTTGCTCAAAAGAAAATTGTATAAAATTTTCAATTGCTAATGACATTTAAAGTTAAAGAAGAAAAAGTAAGAGAGAGAGAGGGTGAAAAAACGAAGTGGTGCACTACAAAGAAAGTATTTGAATTTTAAATTAACTATAATTTGAATTAAAAAAGCAAGACCTGCAAGAAAAGGAAAACTATGGTAATGAAATGTGTCGATAAGAAAGTTATCCAAGAGACGGAAATAGGATTGTTTTTGCGTCACATTGACACACAATTCTAATAGAAAATTCTTGGCCCCTAAAGTGCAAAAATCTGTTCTCATTTTCTACTTAAATTTTCATTGAAATTAAGATCATATTGCAACATTCGGCGATTTATTCGTGCTCTTCTTTTGCGAATCGCCTGTGAATAGCAATAAAAGATATAAATAAAGGATAAAAACGTAGAGCCGTAGACACCTAAATATATACAATATATACGAATATAGAAAAGAAGAAAGAATAAAGACACCTCCGAATTTTATATGCAAAGGTTGATACCCCACGAGGACCAATTTGAATCTTTAGAAGGGTCGAGTGTGTGCTATTTACACGGTTTTGTCATTGATGTTGATTTACGAACCGTTATGATCGAAAACCAACATCTTGAGGACGCGCGTTTTGAGGTCGACTAGCTGACACGTATTCACGGTCGACGTGCACGTGACCCATCTTTCACAAAGCTCTACTAATATGAAGAACCTGAAAACCGAGCAGTCTAACGCTAACTGGTCCTTATTAGTTATTTTAACAAGAACGAATTACTTGGATCCATATCATTTTTAAAACGAAAGGAAATAAGATAATTAGTAAGGTTGTATACGAAATTTATCTTTATTTCTTCACAGGGATTTATTTTCGGAAAAGTGTCAATTGACCTAAATCGCGGCAAAAAGATGATTTAATAAAGCTTTCGTCGCCGAAAATAAGAACCTTGAAAAGCAATCATCTACTTTTTTCTCGCACGTTTAAATTACTTTCTTATCTTGAGTAATTTAGAATCACGTTATCGATAAAATCAAGTTGTTGGTAATGGTATCGAAGAAGTGTTTTTAAAGTAATCGAATTAATGTAGCGTAAATTGTAATTAACTTTGCCTAAATTAATTTCAAAATTTATATGAAATTAATTATAAGCTACCGAAAAAGGAAAATTAAGTTGGAGGATGATGACGATGATGGAAAAGGAGAAACGTGTCAATGTTAATGCTGTATAATTAAAACTCTTTCTTTTTAGTCTTCTACGAATTACTATTTCCACATTCGTTCCAAATTTCTTGGCTCACGTTCTTCGTCTTCTAGCTTTTATGTTGGTATTTACATTTGTAATTTTTCGTGTTATTTTATTTTCCATTCGGCAGAGTTTCTGCGTCCGTATTCCTTAGCGGGCAATAAAGGCATTTAAAATTTTTATTTATGTTTCCCTATATTTTATTTACAATGACACCTTAATTCGAAAGTTTCGTTCTATTATAATAAATACTGAAACAAATACAAAGCATTCGTTTCAATTCCACAAATAAAACGGAATCAAATCAATTTAATTGGATTGTTGATAAATGGATGATGATGGAAAATAAAATGTTAGAGTTTGATAGATGTAACGAAATTATTGAAATAACTTGAAAGATACTTAACAAAGATCCCAACTTTAACACACCATTAACTTGAATGTACAGACTGAATAACGAGTAGGTTTCAGAGGACCGAATCTTGAATGTAAACCGGAAATCTTCGGTTCACCTGTAGTTTATTGCGGTTTCCTCATTTTCATTCCGCAATCGCTAGTTAGGACTCACTTTACTAAGGTCATCTTATTACATTACCCATATAGATAAGTAACAGAATTAAATTACTACCAACCAATCTTTCCCTTCAATCTTTTCTCAAACAAAATTTGTTATGTACCCGGTTAAATTACTTTCAGCCACTTAATAAACGTCTCTCGGTGTCTATCACAATGTTCTAGATAAAGAGAAAGTGCTGCTTACTGATATTTAATAACCGTTCGACATGAATCGTGAATTAATGACGTCGACGTTTAAAATGGGATACGATTTATCATAAATCATATTCTACTTTTATTTATACGTTGTATCGTACTTTCTTTTGAATTTCCGACCATCAAATGGAATATGGAATAAATGAATTTTATATGATAATACATCCTTTTGTAATAGATATATATTATGTTGGAGAGATGCAGATGTACGTTGATATATGAGATTTACTTTGTTAAAACTTCAAACAATGGATGGAATACAAAAATATCCACGTACATTTATTTCATTTGATTTTGCCCCTTTTTTCTCTTACTTCTCGTCTCCCTTTACGTCTCTTTCATCGAGCAAACACAAACAATTCCTCAACGGATTAACGCCAAACATAAATGAAGCGAGCTACACGCGCATCTTAATAGTTCTTTGATATGTAAGAAATAATACAACGTTGTTTAATTAGAAACATACATTTGAATATAGTCGAGATATGTTGCTGGCAAAAGGTTTAACGTATGTAAACAGAGTAATTGTTTATAAACATTGGTACCGCGTTAAGACAACCGCGTTAGTGGCCCGAAGAGATAGAAGTACAGGTAACAGCTGCACCACGATTAAATTGGTCTATGGAAATGCGATTTGAAAAGTAACAAAATTCAAAATTAAAGTGTTTCCCCTCTTAAGTTATTTGCATCTGGTCGTCGGTTTGGAGCAAAAAAAGGAGAGATGTTACTGAAAGAGGAACGTACCAGACCAGACCGACCCGACAGATTGCGTTTAATAAATATATATTTTTCGAAAATGGGAGATTTTCAACTAATAAACGGAAGAATTAAAAGAAAAAGGTGGAAAAAATTGCGGTAAAGATAGATGGGAAGAAGAGGAATGAAACTTTATTAAATTTGCCACTTTGTTAGTCTGTTTGTTTGTGCTTTTTTAACGTTAAATCCCTTATAAAAATTAATTGCTTTTCCTCTTATTATTATCATATTACCTTTTCGTTTAATTACTCTTATGGCAAAGCTGCGATGATTTTCTATTATTATTTTCATAAATTTCTCTTTTCAAGTATAAACAAAGTGGTATCATAAATCTTGCATTAGGAATTAATAAAACTAGAAAAGCATAACAATGTAGGAAGCGTTAATAATAACAGCCACACGATTGTTTGAACTATAAACAAGCACCGTACACAACGTTTTATAAGTTCTAAAGACATTTTCTCTTATTAATGTGAGGGATTTGCGAGTAAACTTTTCAGAATCAAAATTCTTCGTTAGATTTAATCCACAATTATAATCTTTATTCATTTTAATTAATTTTAATTTAATCGCAATTTCGACAAAGTAAAAGTAAAACCGAAAGAAAAATGAAATTACAATTACACCGACAATAATCCTTGCAGCAATCTAACCGAACATAAATTTCTCTCTTAAATTAACTTATAAGGACCTTATGATTGCTGACAATTTTTTCTATCGTACAAGTTTCGCAAACAAGAGAGTTAAAAAGGACAGACTTTTCTCGAAAGCACTTTTTTATTCCTCAAATTAAGTTTAGTTCATTTTCTTCTAGATAAATTTCTTAGGAATTCTTGAGGACCTTAAATTAACCTCCGAGGAGCTCGTAATTGTTTAGTCTTTCCAACAATTTTTCTAAGATTAAATCTGTCTCTGTTTCTCTTTCCGTTACATTACTGTTACTAAAACCAATTTGTTTATTTAAATTAATGTCAAACCGCAAAATTTGATTGCTTATAAATAATATTTCCGTTTTATTTGATAAAATTTATTTTAATTTCCCTTACCAATTAATGTTATTTAATTTCTTTTTTCATTTGTTCCTTGAAGCTCTAATTAACATTTATGAAAATTGATTACCTCATTGTTGGAAGGAATAAAGAAAGTGAAGAAAGTATGACTAAAATATTATAAATGGACCTTAAATAAAAGGTTCGCGTTTTTTTCTTTTATTATACTGTTGCCGATGTAAGAAAATTGTCATAGTTGGAGTAGATTTAAGGAAATGAGCGACATAAAGTAAAATAAGCCAACTTAAAAGACGAACAAGTTTATACTTCTAGTAGCAATTTCACTGAAAACAATTATTCGTCATTCAAATAAGAAAGCTTGTTGCACTGAGTCAAGGAAATCGTTATTGAAACGGACATTTAGTGCAAGTAATTCCAGCCAATTTGTAAACCGTTTAAAAATGTTCAATTAAATCATTTTAATAAATTTAATCTAATTTATATTCATCTCGCGATTATTTTCCATCATTCTCGAGCACTAATTTTGATCGTTTTCTATTTGCAGGTCCTAACATAAAAAACACAATTGCAATACTGAATTGTTTGTTAGCGAGACAGCTGTGCTTTGAAGACGCTTCTTGTTCGGCGATACTGGAAATAATTCCTAGGGTTTGCGGTCCCGAATTAGGTGAGTAATTTCTGTTCTTTCTCCACCTGTTTTCATTACTATCGTTCTTTCGCTCTCCTGTTCCCGTTTTTTCCTTTGCATCCGTCCCTATTCCTTCTCGCTCACTTATTGTTTAATCTAAACATTATTCGGATTTAAAACGAAGCACTTCGTATGTAAATGCGCTTTAGGAAATAATACTCGAGACCGTGAGTATTATTAAAGATACCCAGGAATAATAAAAAGAGCTTATCCATAATTATGAAACAAAATTACGAGATAAAAACGAAAATGTTATTATTATTATTATTATTTTGGCAAAGATAAATTTGCGGCTCGCATCTCTTAATAAATACTTTATGCGAATCCCCTTTTAATATATCGACATATAAAAGGATCCGAACGAATTTAACGCTTTTCCGTCTCACTTTCTCTAATGTACGCACATACATATATGTATGCATTATGAATAAATGTATGTATAAAAAAATTATCGAAGTAGATGGTTCGGTATGAAATTGAAAGAAATCGGATATCGCTATTTTGGCATGTTCTACATCAATATCCTTTTTGTGTATTCAAGAAAGAGAGCGAAAGAAGCGCAGAAAAGGAGGAAAAGAAGGAACTTGTACGGCCCTTCCATCGATTCTCATCGAAGTTTCCATGTTAAGGGAAAGTACAAGGGAATGACTATGGTAATCTTAAAAATGGTTCTTCCTCTTCTTATTTCCTCCTTTTTCGCCATCCAACAAACACATATATTCACCTCTTCTTCTTATACCTATATTACCTGTACTAATGGAAATTTCATGAAAAAATATGCGCATTTTCTGAAAATATTCGAATCAATTTAACCAGGAGGGCGTCCCATTATAAATTCGATATATAATGATCTCCAATTAGTCGATATAACGTACCTGTGCGATCGGATTTAGTATTTGTTCAAGTTAATCGTTCTAAATACACTTCAAATAATGCGGACGATAGTAATAATAATGAGCAATATCATTAATTTCATTTAATTCGAGCATAACGTTACATGAGATAGTTTTAACTGAAGTATTATTCGCCCGCGTCGGAACTAAATAGTTAAGCAAATGTTAGACCGAACGAAAATTGTGGCACATTTAAGAGAATCAAATTAGCGGAAACTTTTTCGCGTTGTTGCTTAAACGCTCTGTCCTGTGCGAAATTTATGTCTCGCCTTCAAAATTACGTTATTATTTATAATTTAAAATGTTAACAAATTTAATTGACGCCAGAGGAAAAATGATAACCAAAAATCGTGTGTGAGTTGTTAAATTGCCTCCGTTGCCTTTTTGTTTGATAACACGACAAATTTAATGTGAAAAATTTAAATCGCAATAACTTCACTTTATTTGTTTAGGTCATACGATAATGGTTTGTTTCCTATTGTGTGACAGATTCTATTGTATGTCGTTTATAAATATAGGACGTGGGCCGAAATATAAAAAATGATCCGCAGGAAGAGCAGCAAAAAATTTGTTTCAAATGCGTACACACATTTAATAAAAACGAAAAGCCCGGTTTCCTTCGTACTCTCTCTTTATCTCGCCGCTTTCTCTCCGCGTCCTTTTGTTTTCGTAGCGGTAAATGCGTGGTAAAATGCATCGAATTTGTTGGCCACCGGTAATAAACTTCATTACCATTGAGAGGTCGACTCTCTCCCATTCTTCTTTTTTCCGTCGGTCTCAAGGGAATTATGTCGTCCATTTTAAATGAACAAAGCAAGAAACTTCAAATGAAGTTGCCTGTGTACCAATGCAATATTGTATTTCGCAGTGAAACGAATTTAAACAATTTAATAATTCATGGACGAGGAACACACTTTCGTTAGACCACGTATTTAAATTTCCCTTTTTTTCTTTTCATTCAATGTCGACAGAAGAGACATTAACGCATGTAATGGACTAAAAAAATATGAATTTATGCAGTCAAAAAAATCCAAATAAATCTTTGTCGTGACAATTTGATTTTTGTCCAAAATAATGATTGTTTCAGGAAAAACAAACATCATCCCTTAGGGCAAGTTACTTTTTGTTCCATTTGCCACTCTCTCATTCATTTCTGTCCTTTCATTCGCTATATCGTGTTACTTGGATTCGTACGAAATTGGACCAAAAGTGATGTGCATTTTGATAACGAATTTATCACTTCCATTTCTTACACTAACCGTTATCTATAATCCAGTACCAATATGACTTCGCTATACGAGCCAATCCCGGATGACCTTTGTAAAGAAGAAGAAAAGAAAATTGGAGGAACTCTATTCAATGGAATATCCTTGAGGGATCGTTATATACCAATCAAATAAATAAACCACTTTAGTAGAAGTAAACTTGTACTTTCCTTTTTAATCGTTCGCGAAAACAAACATAAATTGTTTATACAATTGACAGAACGTTAAGCTAATAAATTGAAAGTAAGTTAATAGAAAATTATCTTATTTTTTTGCATTATCTTTTTTCTTCGCAACATGTTTCATTATTGCAGCTTAGTAAGCTTTCAAACTTTTAATGCTGCGGTCTATGGTTTTAAGTTTTTGTTACAACATAACTAGTTTCTTAGTTGCCATTTGAGAGACAGCTTTTACGAGTTTATATTACATGGTCCTCTTATTCGATTTCATTTGTTTTATTTCTATATTTGAAAATCGTTGAGAATCATCATGTGTTAAATTTCATTTACCAAATGGATTGTTTAGGTCAATAAAGTTTCGCAACAATAAAACCCAAAGACGATTGAAAAATATAATAAAAATTGGAAAAGGAAAATGAAAATTGATCAACAATTTTGAAGTCAAGTCGAGTAAAAAATGATAAAGTTATTGTTTAATGTCACAGAGAAGCGTTTTAAGTAAATTAAATATAAAGAATATAGAAATATTGGAGAATGTATGAGATATAAAACTCGTTCCAATGATAATAATCAAGATGATGATGACGATGGCGATGATGATAGTAATAATACTCATATTTCTCCCTTTTGTCGAACTAACAATGAAACAATTGGAATTATTAAGACCGTTGTTATTTTCGTGAAAATTTCCACGACGTTTACAAAAGTTCTAATTTCAACTTGTTACAATGAAATGTTTCATTTCGCAAGCGAAACTTTATTATTTGTAAAGCATTGATTCTAATCATCTAACAACAACACACAAGATTGTTCTAATCATATTGAATAATCAACGAGAGAAAAAATAGAAGAGAGATAAAAGTTTCTTTTTGCGATTTTCTTATTCGTTTCGTTCTACCTGTATTTTATTCCTTACGCCATTTGCTATACCAATGTTTTCAGCGTAAATCCTGAAATACACTGATCGGTTTACGTGAAGTCGTTGCATGCATTTTAATCATTCTTTAAATTATATGGCTCAAATTTATCGTTGCCTCTTCTACTTTTTTATTATTTCCATTCCACAATAATTTCGTATCGATTCCCATTGAATGCTTCAAATGAAACTTCAGCAACGTCAGATTCATTCTTTTTTTCCTTTCCATCATTATTCACTTTCCATTTTGCCACGAAACCTTATCCGTCCTTCCAATCTTTTTATATTTTTACTTCTCTAATTTGTATTAATACCTTAAAATGAAAATGTCTTCAGTATACCTCTTCACCTATATATTTCCTTAGATGCAATATGTTCTATCTAATATTCTTGATGAAGTTGTGAAGATAGAAAGTTTATAGGGCACTCATCTTAGCACGTGACTTGATATTTACACTTTCCTAAGGTAAATGCAAAGACTATTTCATTAAAAGCGTAGCCCCGAACAAATTTTCTCCTTCATTAAAATAATTAAAGGTGAATCTAGTTTTTAAATTGTGCCTTTGCTAAAACTTCCTGCTAGTTGTAATTTTAATAGGCACGTGTATAATTTTTGAAAAATTCTCTCGCTGAAACGGATTTTAAATTAATAATGTTTAAACAATAGAAGGTATTTTATTTAATATAAAATATGAAAATATTTTATATTTTGTGTGTTTATTCGTGTGTAATGTTTGAAATAAAAGACAACAAGGACAATAACAACAAAAGAGAAAGGATGAATGAAGGATAGAAAGAAAGGAAAGAAAGGAGTCGGAGATGAGAGAGACATTTATTATAACGTCCTTCGTTCAAGAGGAGCATCTTGAATAAAACGCAAGCAGGCATGATTTCTAAATAAAAGCAAACATGCAGAAGATAAGTCATATGCTTCTCTTTTCAAATTCACGTAGTGTCGTATAGAAATATCGTAAATAACAATTTTTAGATGAAAAACGAGGAGAAAGATGATAATATAAAGAGAAAAGAGTGGAAGGGCAATGGAAAGAATGAAATATGAAATAGAAGAGTGATTTTCATTTTGTTAAAGATATTTTCGCAACGAAATTATTAATAAAGTACAATTAGTCCTTATTATAAACGAATAATAAAACTTCCATTTATCGATGTTGGATATGGATAAAAGGAGATGTGGGTCGGAATAAATAAATTATACTCGCTGTTAATAATTTATTTCCGAACGAAAACGAAATGTAGATTTGCGTCACTATCAAATTGCGTCATAAAAAGTCATCAATAAAGTGAAATAAAATCGTCAATACCTATACTATCCTCAGATTTATTAAACATTTATAAAATAATCGTATTTGGCTCAACTCTGAAATTATACTTCTGGTAAAATTATCGATTCTGGAATATATATAGCTTCAGTAGTGGTAGTTCGCTTTAATGTCCCACTCATTTCTCTTGCTTCCAATCTAAAGGAAAAAAATACTTTCCAAACCAATTAAACAAATTATTTTTCCACGTTATTAATTTATTGTTTATATTATAAATTATTTGCGTGATATTAATTGAAAAATGTTAATAATGAATATCAGTTGTACTGAAAAAGTTCGTTATTCTTTTGCAAAACGAATTATTAATATTTAAGTTATAATTGAATTTTTTTAAATTGCACGCCTTTCCTTTGGGGAGCGAAATAATTTGAATACGTTCCTATAATAGATGTGCAATTATTTTGTAATTTAGGCCCTTATCAAAAGATGTTGAATTAATTTTCGAATGAATTGTTGCTTTATTAAATTATTATTACCGCCGAAGATCTTAACAGTTTCTTTTAGACGCTAATTCTAACGTTCATACGAACACGTTCTGTCAGAATGGAAACGATTAAATTGCTCAACGTCATCATCATTATTAATATCAATATTCATCATAAATGATTCCATAATTAATGTTTAATGTAATTGAATATGCATTCGAACCAATTAATAACGTACAAAACAAACAAACGTTGTTGATAACTTCATAAAGTTCGTTTTCAATTTATATTCTACCTACAGCAACATATTACAATACGAAAGTTTTAAATGAATGGTATTGTACTCGTCCATACAATATTACGTACAGATCGAATTGGTTATACGTATAACATATTTAAGCGTGATCATAATGAAATTTATTATCAAATGTACGTTACGATGTCAGTAAAGTAAGATGAATTAATAAACTGAAGATATATGAACGTACAAATCCAATTAAACTGCTAGTTAGTCCATCTAGTTGCAAAAGAATCTTGTTGAGAAATAATTGCCTGATGCATATTTCAGTTCACCTGTAATTAAATCTGTTTAAATTAAAATGATCGAAAAAGGAAAACAACAAGCACATATTATTAATAATTTAATGTGAATAAACATGGTACGTAGAAATGTTTAATTAAAAGTGTCATTCAATTTTGTTGTCGTAACTTTTAAGACTTGAACGCTTTCAGAACGTTACGAGTTGAGAAAATGAAATATATAAAAAAAAAGAGAATTAGGTGAAGAACAAGAATGGAATTGGGGAGAACGAGGATGAAAAACGTCTAAAACAACTATTGTGCCGTATATGCGATAAATGCTACTAGAAAAGTTTTCCTTAGGAAACCAATTTTATGACTTGCGTTCCTCTGTAAATAATTTGTTGAAAAGTCATTACATCGTTCATAATCACTTCTCTAGACGTAATTATGAATTGTATAGTGAGTCTCATTACTAATATAGAACGGGATTAAAGACTTATTAAGCTAGCAATTACTAACAAGGTGGTGCCTTTTCGTCGAGCGATGAGCTTTAAAATTCCACCCCTATGAATTTATACGCATACATCCTTATCCGTTTATTAATATTATTATTACAATCACTATTTTCATTAATTGTTAATGATTGTTTATTTCCGTTTGCCATCGTCGTCCTTTATATTAAATCATTTCGAAAATGTTTTCAAATAAACGTTTCGTTTTTTGTATTTATAAATTAATTAATTCCAAGAAGGGCTGAATTTGTATAAATTAAAACGTTCGAATGAACAGCATAATTATATTGCACATTTTTCTATTTTGAATAAACAAAGCAACAATTTTTCATTTGAATTGTATCGATACAAATCATATTAAAAAATATTATGCTTTCGAGCGATACCCATCATTTTATCTAACGACTCTACAATAAAAAAATGTTGAATTTGTTTATGGAAAGCTCAATTTAATTCAAATTTACATAACGGTTTGAATACGTTTACTTTTGTCTTTTTCATAAATCTTTATAAAAGTTCGACAATTTATTGCCGTATCTCTAATTAAAACTTTATTAACAATCGGATCGTCCGTTTTAAACGATCCTTAAATTAGTATTTTTTTGCCACCAACAGATAATTGTTTAAAACGATACCATTTAATAAACGTAGTTTTATGAATCCACAAGTAGAAACTTTACTTTTAATTTAAACGGTTATAACAGATTCGGAGGAAACGAATGTCTAGATACGATGATTTAATAAACTTAATTCTATCGTACACGTCAAATTGCTTTTTAACTTTTCAACTTCATAAGTGGTTTTAAATCGTAAAAGGAAATCATTTTTATTTTCGTTTAATTGAATTAGATTATGAGCAGCAGAAAATGTTCAGTTACCGAAAACAAAAAGGAAGAAGATCCCATAAATATGAAAAGAAAGTTTTTCATTCGCTCGCCATTACCTTCTTCTTTCTTCTTCCTGAATTGCTCAATTTCCTCCATCCCCATTCTTTCCTCTCCTCTTTTACTGTTTATTTGTTCTATTTAAAATGATTTATTCTCGGCTCTAAATGAAAGGATAAACTATAAAAGAGAAGAAAAGTGAAGGAAAGAGAGCAAAAGCAGAAGTGTACAAAAAAGAATAGAACGCAACCGGCGAGGGGTTATTTTTATAGTTTAATAGTGGCGTTAGCGTGGAGTTCGTGATTGAAGGTGGAAAATGCAGGTCGCGGACGAGTGTGCGGCAAAGAATAGAGCGGTGAGTGAGTCATCGTGGAAAATGTCGCGACAATGGGGAACGAAGTGAGTAGGCTGAAAGTTAGTGGCGACACTCTGAGACCGTTGGAACAGTGCTGCCGTCAAGCAGGCAGGCCAGAACGCTTTTATAAATTATTCAAGGTGCTGTATTGATCCGGAGTTCCTTCACTCTCCTTCCCCTAATACACAGACGTATACGTGTGTGTGTGTGTGTGTGGAGTATTTTCAGTTGGATATCTGATACTCCATACGGATGCACGCGTCGATTTCCCTGACCTACCTACACGGAAGCGGTACCTTCGAAAGAGAAAATATTTTCATAAAAGTGGCGCGAGTCCGTCGCACGATGTGGAAAATCGTCTCCCTCGTTCTTCTCGTTCTTCTTCTAGTCGTCGTCGACGTACCTCGGATGAAGGGTAACAAATGTAAACGTTTAGTTTATGCCTTGTACAATCGGTAAGAAGGGTTCATTAGGGACGCATGCGTCATTTCATGCTGTTTCCTGCATTTATTATACACTTCACATGTACTTTTTCCATCCATATTCCACTACAGTTCTACACAACCTCCCTCAACGTTTTCCGGTCTCAACAACATCCGCCTTTTATATCAGAACGTTAAATGATACAGACAATGGAACGGCGAAATTAACATGGCATATGACGCTTAAATGAATGTGCACGTAACTAACTATTTTGCAGGAGCAAAAGAGCAGGACGAGGGTGAAAAAGACGTAAAGTAATAATGAAAAGAGCTACTCGACTTTTACAATTCTTTCCTTTTTGCCCGTTTCCTTTTTCGTTCGGTCCGCCTATACATGTCTCATTTGGAAAGTAATTCGATTAATTTCGATTAAATTAAAACAATTTAAATAATTTGGAAGTGCGCTAAGAGGGAGAAAGAAAAAGACGGGGACGGTTTTAGTATTGGCTGGTTTTTCGAAATTGTCGAAACGGTGTCTGGTATTATCTAATTGCCTTATGATGAACTCATAAAATGGTTTCATCGAAAAATTAAATAATATAAATGTATGCAGAGTTACAAAGTTGATGCGAAATTAATTGGTTCAACATGAAATGACTAACCATTCAATTACATGAATTTCAATTTTCATGGTTGAAAATGTAGTAAACATAAATGAAAGAGATCAATGAAGACAAAGAAATGTTTTTAATCGGCATTTACATCCGTTCTATTCTTCCATTTGCTGTAATATTAATATCGTAAGCGTATTGTCAATGAAATTAAAAACCAATTTTTATGCATATTTTATAAAAGGATAGCAAATTAACTGCACGGAATCGATACGTATGTTACGTTAGTGGCATGAGAAAGAATTTAAAGTTCTCCGCACATACTTTTTGCTACGTTCCATATTGAAAATTGCTCTTATCCAGTTTCAGAAATTAATAAACATTTTATACGTATAGAAATTAAAAACATAAAATTTTTATGTCCCAGCAACATATAACTCACTCTAACATTATAAAAAGTTTTCTCACATAAACTGGCACAATTTTCGTACGGTATTTACATTTTATAAAATCTCGTTTTCCGTTTCCTTGCCATTTTCTTTTCCTTTTTCCTTATTTCATTTTTTCTTCTCTTTATTTCATTTAAGTGGATTTTACTAACGATACACTGACATATTTTTTTCGGACAGATTTTATATTATTTATATAAAACGACGTAGGTAAGATGTGGTTACATTATCCTTACGCGCACCCATACATGGATCCATGGATGAAATGATAGGGAACAGAATCTTTTATAGAAAATATTCCATCCGCGTATTTCATGCCGTAACAAACTGGTCCATTTTTACTCAATTCGACGTTAACGGATATACACTAACATTCACTTGAATAACGAAACGTAATAACAAAAATGAAATTGAAAATATAAATATTTCTTATTTATCAGAGAGGGAAAAAGAAAGCAAGAAACGGGAGGAAATAGAAGATGGGAAAAGAATAAAAGAAACTTGAATAAATTGAATGCGAATAAACTACTTATCTTAACATTTAAAATGGAAATTTTCTCTAAAAACTGAATGGAAAATTATTATTTTTCTTTCAAACCTAAATCAAGATCAAATGAAATAACTTCAATTTTATTTATTGTAATGCTTCGATCGATTCCAATTATAGGTCGGTAATTTCAGAAATTCTATGAAATATAAATTAAGGAAACCGTAAGAAATTCATCAAGGAAACTCTAAGAAATTCATCGAGGCTACAACGGAGGATATCTAATGAAAAATTTATGAAAATCTCCCATAAACTTTAACATATTCAGTAATACCCTGTAATCATCGTCTAGTTTCAAATTATTATATTTTAGATCTACGAAATGATTAATGTCAATCGCGATCCTCGTTAATTGAAAGTTATATTAATGATTATTAACATATTTTTTTGAAATGGTTCAAAAATTATGAATCAGTTTCTCCGACGAACTTGAATTAATGCCACTGCAATATATGTGAGCGCTTCGTTTTAAGTGTAAGCGTTATAACTTATAACGTCCATCAAAAATAGGACTTTGATAGATTGTAAGAGCTTGTTGACACGGACTGTCATCACTGTTTAGGAAAATGGGTCGATTTAGATCTATTAGTATTAACCATACTCAAGAAAGAACAATAAACGAACGATTCTTACCATGATTACTTTAACATCGTTTTTTTTTACTTTTTATCATAATCATTATCATTATTTATTCATTTAATTGCCTTAAAAGCATTTATAATAAACTTCAGTTGGATTTTACCCACTTGAAAAGTTTTAACCTACCCAAATAAAACAAGTAACAAAGGATGAAATAACAAACGTCTGAAAGAACACTTTAACAGCGGTCGCCTTTTTAGAATTATATAATTATTCACTTCAAGCCTGAAATAGCTCTCAGAGGATGCGAGATTCACCCTGATTCCTCAATAACAACATATCATAGAAACTGCGGTCACATTTAAAGTGCGGCATTAAAAAATTGGTTAATTAATAATTCAATTCTGTTTTTTTTTTATTTATTTTCTAGTTCACCATAACATTTATATTAATTATTTTATTATAACATAATAATTATTTATTAAAACTTATGACCTTTCACATGCGTTCATTTGCATAGAATGTTAAATTAATGCAAATATTTTGATAAGAGAATTAATATAATTATTATAAACTTTAAAGTATGAAAAAGAGAAGGTAAAGAAAGCACATTTGTTTCAGGTTATTGAAACGGCAGCTTTGGTAAAGAACAAAGTTGGCTTTTTATTGAAACGATGTGAACTAATTTTGAAGGAGAAAAAATTCAATTCTACGTTAAAAACCATTTCAATTAACAAATAGATTGGAGCCACTAAAATAAATCGATTGCTCAACAAAAAAGGTTCTATTGATCCTTTATGCGCTGTAACTAATTTCTTCGGTTACTTTTTATCAAACAATAATTAGAGTAGTCATTAAATGGTCGTCAATAAAATTTTTAGCTTCGTGAAATCAACTAATAAGAATCTAACGGTAAAACGAATGCGCACGAAACGAATCTTTGAAATGGGAATAGGAAAATAAATCGAATATAAAATTATTATAATGCGATTACGGTGTTGTGTAAACTTAAAAGTGAAAGCTGTAAGATATGCTCGCGTAATTAAAATGACTTTTCATGAAGCTCATAACTAGCATTTCACATTAAAGCATTTTCCTTTCTATTTGAGATTATTAAAATATTATTCAAATTAATTTCAAGTAATTGTAACGAAGAATGAATGTAATTAAATATTATAATGAGACCTAAGGGAAGAAAAGCGCAAGTTAAAATTACGAATATTTTGTTGATAAAATGAAACAAATTCTTCGACTAGTATTAACAGTGAGTAGCAAGTAAGTAAAATTAATAAATATAATATAAAATAGAATGTAACAATTTAAAGTGGAAACATATCTCATCTAACTATCTTGCTACGCTATCATGTACCGTGCTAGACACTGAAACGAGATTCCGTTCCTTAATGCACTTTGGATTATATTTTAATCTGAACTTCTCGAAATCCAGACTGCACTCATTATCATTATTATTTTTCTTTTCGTAACTTATTACGAAACATTTTTAATAACGCAAAAAGAAAGATATCTGAAACGATTTCTTCCTTTTCTAATGAAATGTAGTTTATTATGCTGGAAAAGAAACATGAGTGACGGTTGTTGGTGGCCGGATCACAATTCCGTCGAGAATTTTCTGTCAGCTTCACTAAAACACTTCTTTGTGATATAAACTGCCAAGACGTTCACAATCTAATTTAGTATTAAATATAGAAATGACTTTAAAAATTATTTTTGATAAATTTATGAAAGTTCCTTTAAAACGAAGCATTTTTATTAGTACCCAAATAAAAGGTTCACGTTATTTACTGCGTACGTGACGAAGATGCGTTCTTAAGTTATGGATAACATGTTTTATTGAGCCTCTCACGTTGCTTTCCAATGTTGCAAAAATATACATATCAAATTCGTACTTAGTTACAAATTTAATTAAAACAATATCTTCCTTTTATTGTAATACCTCGATAGATTATCGATGAATGAAGATGTTATTTTTCTTTTGAAAAATAAAAACGTACCATTTAGCTACATTTCCTCGATTTAAATCATCAAAATAAGGGCAAAAAAGGGAGAATGAAAAGGAAAATAATAGAGGACAGCGTGTGGATTATGCCGTTCGACCGATCCCAACCGTCCAAATAAAAGCATGATATCTTATTGAAAAAGAATATTCTTTGGTTTCTCTCCCCTGAAAAAAGTCTTATATAAATCGAACCGACCATTTTTATCGTTTATTTCCTATAGCATAAAAAAATCAAAATTCGACCACCAAGAATTATCCTTTTTATACGTGTAAAAGGAAAAGGATATTGCTTGCTTTCCTATTCCTTTTACTCGTTCTTATTCTTTCGATTCTCTATTTATTTTTAATTTTCTGCGAAATAAAATTAAGTTAGGCCTCGCATACTTTCGGCATTATTTGTAATATCTAACAATTTAATACTTTTTGAAATTATAAGAGTTGTAAAAGTTCGGTAAAACGCTGGAGGTCAGGTAGTATTATTATACTACGAGTATGAGTGAAGAAGTATGGAGACAAGTAAGGGTGGGCGAGTTACTAAGACCTTAGGAAGACGGTAAAATATTAAAAGGATTTTTGATGAAATTGGACAGGGCAGAAAACGTAAAAAAAAATGACGTAAAGAAAATGAGGTTGTTACACAGGAAAAATAAAACGAAATCGAATCATATTCGAATCAATTTTTATTCTTTTTCCACGAAACCAGTAAATTTTCTGTTTTTCCCATTTAAATTCGTATTAAATTAATTGCAATTTGTCGAAATTGATCTAAAACAATAAACGTTTCGAACTTATCCTTAATACATTGCGACGCTTGCAAATCGTTTATTCTTATTTCCATTTACAATGTTGCTTTTACTATTGCTGTATTGTAAATTGTTTCATTTTCCTTTAAAACCATTTTAGCTTTCCTTTAACCAAATGCTAAACATACAGCCAACTTATTCTCGTTTACCTTTATGCTTATGGCCAAACATTTTTAAACTTAAAGAGAACCGCTTATTTTTATCAATAACATTCGAACAAACTTTTCTTCTTCCTTCGGCCAAAATAATTAGTTTTCAAATGTCTCTTGAATCTCGAATCGTGTTATTTATTATTGCTTTGATGATAATAATCTTTAGAAAATTAAACGTGCATACATATATAGCACATTTGTTATTAATGTTGTTAAGAACCAAGTTTGTACCAACCTCATCATGCATTTAATGATTCCCATGGGATCATTAAAGGTTCCTAATAAATTTTCGTGTTTATAAGATTATTCCACTAAATTAATATTGAAACAAGCAGAAGAACACAACCATCAGCCACAACAACAACATTGCTTAAAATGATTTTTAATATATCATCCCATAAATCAAAATGACTTTGTTCGACAATAGATTTATTGAAACGAATCTATCATGTTTCATTTGAAGAATAAACTCGCTTATCATGTGCAAACGCAAATACGCATTACAATAATTATAAAGGACTCATTTTTCTTTATTGTAATGATAGAGAATATTAGAAAATGTGAGCATAGGTACAAAATTGATGTTAAAGCATAAACAATTCATGAATATGTCTAAACAGTACTGTAGCGGTACTGATTTTATCTTTAATACTAATCTACATATTCACTGAACTATATTTTGTAATATAAGTAACATTATTATAACGTACGTATAATAATAATATGTCATATTCATTGAGGAGTTTTGTGTATTTCGGATGTAATATTAATAAATCAGAAATTATTCAGAACGTTATTTAAACTGACATAAATTTTTATACACACAATGTTTGAACTATTGATTAAGATTAATTCGAATATTTGTGTTATAATACCAAAAATCTTAATCTGCACAATTATTTCATCGGGCAAATTGTTAGAAATACTTTTATTCAAAATCCCAAACTCATAAACTGACTTCAAGTGTCCTTATCTGTCAAAAAATCGTTTTCTTTTTGTTACGACTCATTTTATAAATATAATTACGTATTATAAAATTTGTTTAAAGGGATAAAATAAGTAAATTTTTGGGGTGTGAAAATGAAGTTTATTATAGGGTCTCCATTCACATTTATAAAAAGCTTATACTGAATACCGAAAGTTTATATGTAGAGAAAGGAACGGAAAAAGTGAGCAGGACCTTTTCTAAGGATCACGAGACAAGTTAAATATAGGGAAACAGGCTTTTTATGACATCCACGTCATTTAAAAGGATACTTATCATCCACGATTTGCTTTTTTTAATCGTTTTGATTACGGTCTTTCCCAAAATGTACCATCATAAAAAAGGATTCACAAATTGAATGCGTACTTTCGACAAGAAAAGAATTATAATTGTTACTATTATTTCTAACTAAACAGCAACAAAATGAACAAAAAGATGATAAGGTTTCCTTTTGTTTATTAGAACAAAAAGTAACATTTTATAAGGGACAAAGAATGAGAATTTGCGAATGGAAAAGTGGCATTAATTTTTTCTGCTAGTATTTAATTAATTATAGTCTAATTACATAAACAAGAATTAATAAAGGCTGAAACCTTTGATCAATTAATGACACGTTTGAGATGTTCTCCCTTGTAATTTTCATTAACGCTCTAATTAAAGATTTTTCTAATTTCATTAACCAAAAAAAGAAATTAATTAATTAAAACAAAACGTTTTAATTTTATTGGTATTATGATGACTATAAAAATCAATTTTTCGGTCGGGTTATTAATTCAACTATTTCACAAAAGCTATACAGACTGCGACCCTCGGAAAAATAGGAATTAGCGACACCGTTTATATCATCATCAATTTTACTTGACGCGCTTGAGGACATTCGCAAAAAAAAATATATTTCTGCGTATCACGTTTCATTAATTTACCAATTAAAGTGCAATTAAACCAATTACAAATTAATTTAAATTAACGGAGACCGATTAAAATTAAGGTCAAGTTTATTAGAAATCGTTTTCCTCTTGCCAAAATTCAGGATTATTTCAACAACTTCGAGTTTCAAAAATGCAGCACAGATTATTATTCTGCTAGAGCGTTTTGCTTTTATCATTGAATTTTGGTTTCATAATAAAAAACACATAATTAAAGCACGACAATTAGCATAGAGAGTGAGATATACAATGAAAATGAGCGAGGTGCAGCAAATAATTTCGGTAGTTTTGTAACTTTAACAGCATAAACTAACATACGACGTGAATAAATGTAATAAATAATGGGTGTAAAAAGTGAAATAAAAATGAAGTGGAATTAGAGGTAGAGTTTATAACGGTGTAATAATAACAACATTTGTAATTAACGTTAGAAATGTTTATACACGTACATACGCTTCTATTGTAATCAGTATGAGGAAAGGGAACATTTTTTTATGATAACCATAAGTGATAGCGATAATAAATGATATTAATGTCAAATAATTGTATTTATTTAGTAATAATAAAACATTATCTCATTATAGATCGTCAATAAGTGGATTATTTAAATTAAATTAACTTATTGCATGTTTAGCATTTGGAATTGTAAACAATGTGATATGTTAAGGATGATAATGATGAATTAATAGTAGAGGAAAGAGGCAAAGAATGATGGCAATGTAAATATTCTGCGTAGGATGACATTATAATTAATAAAAGTTTGTCATAAAACACATTCACATTGGTTTCTATTACAAAAATATTTATTAGAGACGCTTTTTTACGCTAAATGAAATTGTGTTGCTGCGGCTCTTAGATTAAACCGCCACAAAACGAAATTGGGTAACAATTTCCAATTCTCTCCGCCGTTCATCTCCTTCTCGTATTAACTTTTATCTTCTGCGCCTTTAAATAATTCATTGGCTTTGATATTATATTCCTTTAACTGGCCTCAAATAATTGAAGTTTTATAATTGGATTATTGTCCACAAATATTAGTAAATAAATAAATAAACGTTTTGCTTTTCCTTGTTTTGTAGGAATTCGATTTAATAAAGTTAAATTTGGTCTTATTGATTGATAGGTAAATACTATATATGAACTTTGGATGAAAGTTTTACCTAGTTCACCCTGCCTCTGGACCTCTAGGGGTATGTTCGACGTATATATTTCTTACTAGTAATAATAGTTGGTCCGTTTATTTTCTTAAAAAGTTAACAACAATTCAAGTTTACGTAGCAAATAACAAAAATAATGTTATCCTTGTTTATTTTATCTTTTTAATGCGAAATATCTTGTTTTAATCAAGCAATAAAAATTAATTCGATTTCGAAATTGGGGCAGACGTTTAAAAGGTTCACAAAATCAAATTATGGTTAAACTCTAAAGATTTCTTGCTTCAGCTAGATGGAAGAAAGTAAAATAGAACGCGCAAAACTATTTCGTGTTTTAATTTAGTGCGTGTTCAAAGTCATTTATTCACTTAATTATTTCACTTGCATATCTTTGGTCATATATTTTAATGTTGTTCGGTATAATAATGTGATGGTAATTATCGAATCAATGAAATTAAACATGATTTCTTTTTTAATTCTTCTAGATTTATTTTCCTTCCCTCTGCAATTTGAAGACGTAAATGATTATCGTTCAACATTGCGTATTCAGAAAATTCTTAGGAACGATGTTGTATACGTGTATTGTATAATTAATACGTTCAGTAATGAAAATATAGAATCGCTTGGATATTTTATAATTTAACATGGATTTTGGATTTGTTGAGGTGACCGTAGCGGACACACAACTAAAGTAACTATACTTGTACGGAAAGGGCCGCTCATTAATAAAGGAATACCTAACAGTAGACCACACAGGTACAGATATATAATAAATGAATATGGTCGAGGAAAATTTCGGTGGAATATACACGTTGACTTTAACATTAAAAGTTTGAAGCTTTTTCAAGTAGATTTTTCGTTGAACGTTGTAGCTGTTATATTTGAGGAAACTTTATATTATCAAGTTGAAACGTTTCTTTGTGCAGGAGCACTAATTTTCGTCGAAAAGTTCTACAGGTATTATGCATATCTAACCGGGAACGTTAAATGCTTTTCCAGTATCCTTTGATGATTTAAATTAGAGAATAATTTGTATTACGTATACTTACCTTAAACATAAAAAACGGAAGCGGATAACGTAAAAGCAAACCGTGGAAGAATGGGATCGTGTGAAAAGAAGGGACCCGTTTTATTTCGTTTGTACAATTTAGAAAATGTAAATCTTCGAAAAGTGGTGTTTAAGAAAACCCATATAAACATTGACTAAAAGTAAATCGTTGAGAAGGAAAAATCCGGGGCGATGAGGAGAAGGATGGCGGGCGGGGGGAATAGGTACTTTCTCAATGATCCAACTGGAAAGTAACCGGTATCGAAGTCGTCACATCGCATTAGGCTACATAATACATGATAAGACCCCTGGTATCATAGTGATTGTTATCGCCGTTTTCGCTCAAAAGCTAAAATAGGGGTGCAACGCCCCTCGTTGAAACCGATGTTCGTGGGGTACGGATCGACCGACCTCATGTATGCTCAACCCGCCATCTAAAAGCATAGAAATGCCCTCGTAAAATTTATCGATTGACCTATGCATTGTTAGCGCTAGAGAACAAATTATTTTCATTTTTTTCCCTTATTTTTCTTTTTCTTTCCTTTCTCTCTCTCTCTCGCTCTCTCTCTCTCTCTCTTTCTCTCTCAGTCGCTCGCTCGCTCGCTTACACTTTTCTAAACTGCAATAAATCGTTTTTAACTGCACCTTGTTACCAAGTTTCCACTTGATGGCACAGACAACATTTTGAATACAAATGAAACGTCTTTCAAGAAAATGACGCACCTTCCAACCGTTAACATCATACAACAATTAAACTAACAGCCATTTATACCATCTCGTATCATTACTCAACAATTTATCGGCCACCGATGTTGGATTCTTCACTTTTTGTCACTTAATATTAGTATCCGAGTCCATCAATTGACTTAAGTAATTCGCATTAAAAACTTTCAACTACGTGCTTCAATACGAACATGCAACTGCCATTTATTTCCCTTTCATCTATTGCCCACTTCAAAATCTTTTAGTCAATTTTTAGCAAGGAAAAAGTTTGCCAAATATTTTCGTTATTTAACGTTAAGGAAAAAAATTACTGCAATATGATTTTAAGGGAATTGTATTTGCTTATATTACCTAGATAAATACTATTCCCTAATATGAAATTATGAGTGGTTTAATTACATTCTCCTTAAATACTAATAACACAGTAAAGTAACTGGGTATGTTACTAATTAGAACCATGTAAAATATTATTTATATCTTTCAGTAAATAAACAAATATTGTACCAAAAAAAGGTTTTCTACATATTTTGTTTAAAATAATTACCAATAAATCACTCGCGGATATTTTCGCACATAATTAATCATATTTCATGACTAATTAATTGAAAATCCAATTACAATCAATTTACAATAGATACGCACATTTAAACTTGTTGATCCATTAATTTAAATGGCTAAATGTTAATCTACAATATTAATCGTTGTGATTCCTTTGAATGTGGAACAAACATTAGAAATTGAACAATGTATTAGAAAAAGACGTTCATTCTTTTCTTTTTTATAAAAGAGAGTATTTCACTTTCACATTTTAAAATACCTACTACCTTAATTAAACGATGAAATGCGAATTAAGAAGATGGTGAAAAAAAGAGTCGTTTTGCTAAAAATAGTCGCGAATTCCTCGCTCTTCTTTCCTTTAGTCGTCTATATTGAATGCGAGGGTTCGCATTTTTAAACGGCGGAAGAAAGTGTATTACATTGATTAATTAAAATTTTAAATGCGATTTTTTAATTAACTTAGTCACAATATTATGAGAGGAGCGGTAAAGGGAGAAAGGGTTCGGACGAAGAGGAAATATGTATATTTACGGTATTTACATGAAAAAAATTAAGAATAAAAAACTGGTAAATAAGTTTTTGGTGCATTAAAACTAAGGAAGTGTATTACATTAAAGCAACCGACCTTTAAATGAAGAAAATTACCATTGAACAAAAAGAGGGAAGAGAAAGAAATAATGAGAAAAGAAATTAAATAAATACTCGGCTTTCAGAAACAAATTTTACGTAAACGGTAAGCTCAAATAATAGAAACTTTTCCATTCTTCCAAAAAAGAAACGCTTTCTATATGAAGTGTTAAGAATATAATTACAGTTGGTAATGTTGTACAGAACAAAGTTAAGGAGAAGTTCATTAGGTCAAAACGTTATTGATTACTTTAACGAAACGGATCAAAATGTTCATGTCGCACTTCGCTTTCCACTAAGGAGAAGGGAAACAAATTGACACTTTCACTTTAACACGGATGAACGTCATCAAAGCAATTCAAACTTTAATTATAGTTTAGTCCGTTTCTTACAAAAGAAACCTGCTGATATAAATTTAGTTTATATATGTCACCTTTCGGCCCCTTACGTATGTAGTCGATTTAAAGTGTTACATTCTACGTATCTGAACTTAAAAATATTGGTTCTGACAAAAGAAATATTGAAGGAAGATAAGAAATAGATCGAGCGAATTTCATTTTATTTTATTTTCTTCTTCTGGAGGCTACCAATTCGAACGTTCAATGGCAGAAAGAATGAAATAAGAGCGAAAGAGAGAAAAAATGGTGGAACAAAGTGTACATTTCCTCCCTTACTTTGATATCAAAAGGTTTTCTTACATTAAATAATATATATTTCATTGTAAAATCCCTACTTTTGCCCAACCCTTAACTTACACCTAATAATCACTTCATTCGTTCGCCAACGAACCAACGAACAATAATTGGGGTCCTAATAATAATTATTATTACACTAATTAATTAACTTTTATCATTATTTATGTTCATTGGAGTCGCTTCTTCTACCTTCTAATTTACTATATTGTCGCAGCTTAGTTAAAAGAGAGACAAGTAGATAACCGAAAGAAGGGAAGACAATTTGATATGAAAAAAAAAATACGAGATAACGTTTAATTAAGCGAAAAAATATTGTCTGTGAGCATTTTGCGGCGACATTCGATTGGAACAACATATTACATTATGTATCGGGTTTGTTTTAGTTTACTCCCTTGAATGCGCAATAACAAAAATTTTCATTTCGCTTCAAAAGGGTTTAAATATACATTTGAAATATTAAATAGCAATAATGTATCCCGAAAACCTGTGTTTGATAAAGCGCTCATTTACCATTAATTGAAATTTCGTGTAAAATTTCAATCTAAACACGATACGTATCGGCGAGACTTATTACATTATTTTCAATCATTCATACACATTACCGTTACTTTATTTCAATCGTAAAATTAAATCGCTCCATCTTTCTTCATTTCCACCGGTACCGTTGGTATATGCAAAACGTAATTTTAATTAAATGTGTGTTTCGAAATGACATTTTATATTTTCTACGTTATTTACGTTCAATTCATTCCTTATCTCTGTAAATGTCTTATATCTCCTCAATGTGACATATAAATAAAGACATGTACATTCATATTTCTAGCAATAACATTCAAGGATTTTATGAAATGTATGTGCAACATTTATATTATTATTTTTTACTCCTCTTTGTTATTATTACTACCATTATTATTCCTCCCTCGGCTCTCTTTAAAAGAAGAAAATCGACTACCTCCATGTTCCCATCTTCAAACTTTACTCAAACAACATCTTACATACTTATTATACCATCTTCAAAAAAGAAAAGAGAAGGATACTAATTAAAACTACGTTTTCCCGATTATTTGACAGTGGAAAATTCGTATTGGGAAAACCTTCGTTCCTTTCTCTTTTGTTAAGCGAAGAAACGAAAGTCGTACATGAAACGTAAAAATTATTTGCATTTATTACAAATAAAACGTACTCAAATATGTGATATCATCCCATTTTCTTGATATACATACCATGCATATATTCATAATGTTATATGTATGGAAGGAATGAATAATATTCGAACTTGTCATATGTTTATTGAGAAATAACTATTCACAAAGAATATCATGTCACATGAAAAATGATGTTCAAAAGAAATGTTATGAGAATACCGTGAAAAAGAAACTGTTTGTATGGAACTACTTATATTTACTACTTCCTAGACGATATTTATCATCCATTACGCTCAAATAGGAATCGAAAACTGGATAAATGTCGATCGAAACCAAAGTTAACATAACGATTTCAATCGTGCAAATGTTCTTTTTCCTTCTTTGGAAACTGCTAAATGAAAATCAAACAAGAAGTAACGGAGAGCAACGAAATTCTAAACGTCCTTCACTCAATTACTGCCCTTAATGGCTACCATTCTTCTTCATCTAAGTAATAATAACGTCAGATATCTTGGTCCGGCATTATAAATATGTTGTATAGTTGATCTTGTTAAAAACGTTATAGTAAATTTATTTCGGGTTGCAACAAGAGAAGAACGAAAGAAGGCAGATAAATAATAAGAATAAAAGGGAACGAGAAGAGTAAAGCGATACACGAAAATTGTATTTTTGTATTATTGATTTAGTCAAACACTGACCGTATCTCTTATAAGAAAAACTTCTCTCAACAGAACAGACTTAAAAATAAATGGGAACTCATTCGATTTCCTCATATATATTCTTTTCTTTCCCTCTCTATCGTTCGTAAAAAACGAAATAATTCGTCTCGTTTTCAATCTGATCCTTATATATTTTTATATGGACGACAAAAATATTTTCATATAAAATAGTGAAAGAAAGGGTTGGATTCGGTTAAAATCAAAACACATTTTCATATTTGTAGTATGGTTATTATTTTTATTTTATTTTTTTCGCTATACATTCGTATTTTTTTATATCGAAAGAATCATTGAAAAGGCGTAACAGATAATAACTGAAATGAAGAATGGATTTAATCGAAATTGTACCATTATTAGTCGATATCCCTTTACATTATTCAATGGTAAATTCGTTATTCACAAAATTATTTACATAAATATTCAATCAATAACAATAGTAACCGCTTTAGATATCATTCTGAATACTAAGTCACTTAAGTAATGGTAAATCGCGTGGCTCAATGCCTCAATTTTTTTTATTTGCATTTCTAATATTATTTTATCATAAATAATAATTAATTCCTTTCGGCTTTGGTCCCATTCTTTTTGGCTTATCAATTTTGTCAATGCTTTTTTTTTCTCTCCGAAACCAAAGTAACAATAACTGAGGAGTAGAAATAATTTTCTTGTTTACAAAGTAAACAGAATCGATCCCGGGGGCATACGTACCACATACCTGAGCGACACATTTGTTCAAGTTACCAAATAACGCTGTATGTACACGCAAATTTCCCAACTCCCTTAAACAAAAGCAAATATATTTATAATAACAACATTAATAAGACAACAATAATATAATTAAATTTACTTTATTTTGTTACTTTTCGTCTTGAACGAGATTTTCGTTTCCATTTATTTATTATTTTCTTAAGAATGGGGGTTAATAAGACCCTCTTAAATTTATATTAAAGTAAGTAGTCATTTTTAAAAAGACAAAATAGAGAACAGGGACAAAAAAAGAAGGAGACGTAGACAGACAATAATTTTACAAGTCTCAAAGCATTGAAGATCTTAATTAAAGTGAGACTTCTTACATCGTAAAGTTACAAACGAAAAAAAGTTTCTTTTTCTCCTTTTTCTTTCCATTTACCACTACTTGTTCCCAATTCTCATCATAAATTTCTATCTCTTTCTCTATCACTTCCTAACTATTCATTCTCAATAACAGTTTGTTATTATTTGATTTAATTCTAATTTGAATAATTACGCGCAAGTATTTCATTTCCATACGTATGTAAACTTATAAGCAGTTAATTACATTAGACTAAAATTGTAGTTTTGATACACACGTATGTGCATGTTTATTTGTTTATGTAATATTGTTAAAATACATGCACTTTCATGGAAAATGCAACATAAGTGCAATCGTATATTAAAAGTAATTAGCATTTACGCATCTTCGTTCGCTCTCTTACTTTTAACTCGATTATATTCGTTATTTGATTAAATAATTCGAATTAGAACATATGAATAATTGATTTGATACAAAAGATAATAAAGCGATTAAAATAAAAAGAGCGTCGAGAAATGAGATTTTTTTCTAGTGAATAATTAATTAACACAACAATTACTTTTTTTACGATTTCAATTTTAAAGGATTTTCTCTCGTCCCTTTATATTGTTTGTTGCTTTTATTCAACGTTACGTTTAAAAGATTTTTTAAACTGTTTTCTGCAGCCTATTAATGCTTTCACATCGTCATTTAATGAATATCTACAGTTTATAATTAATAAAAGAATGCGAATTTACTTAGAATTGATCCCAAGTGATTCGCAGAAACACTAACACTTAATGCGAACATAATCTAATGACGTTAACACATAAAAATTATGCTTGATAATTAATTTTTATTTTTTTCGTTTTATTGTACCTTCCGTTTTAATTCGCAGTGCGCATTTAATCAGCAGCGAACAAATATAAAATACTCTCACATTTACCCTTTATTTTACTTTTTTATCATAACAAACCATACTTTCATAAATCTGTTTGTTTTAATTCGTTTTTCCTCATTTACTATATTTATTTAAAACAAAAAGGCTTGTATTTTGCATTTTATTGATGCGAGGAAACCACATTTAAAAGTCATTAATCCTTAATTATTCATCATGCTCGCTCGAAATAAAATCCACATTTCTAAAAAGATTCGTTCATATCACTCAAACTTATTTCGTTGGCTATTAGGAAACCTATAATTACTCACACACGTCATGCGTGGAAATATTAATTCGTAAAGGTTGGATCATGTAGTTGGGATAAATAGTTAATAATAATGTTAATTATGGTGTAAATTAAGTGATAAATCACATTACCTCAACAATAATGATAATCATTTGACATTGAACATCTATTGAAATGAAGATAAATTAAATATAAATTATCATGCAATTTAATGATAGATAATGCCGGCTTTGTAATAAAAAAAGTTACTCTTTTCGGCATTTTATCAAACATAGGGGTAACTAGTTCAAGGGGGGACCCTTCTCTACTGCATTTGTCCACAAATTGCAATAAACTAATTTTGGAACTCTGAAAGTGCTTAATTATGGAAATCAACATTAGACATCGATTAATAAGTGTTTAATTGTAAGCTTTATATTCAGACTCTTTAATTTTTTGAGAATTTATTTTTCTTATTCTTATTGAAATAGACGATAGGATGAAGGTAATCTTAAATAACTTTTTGCAACAAATATTATTGTGTGCTCATGAACATTAACCATTAAATTTAATAATAATTATCAGATTTGCATTGTATGTATCCTTTTTAAGAACATTTTAAGGACAATTTGACAAATATCAAAGGACATCTTTTAGATATTTCACATTTTATAACAAAATATTCTTCATTTATATATGTTACTTATTACAAATGACAACAAAACATTCAAAGACAAAGAGAGAGAGAGAGAGAGAGAGAGAAAGGGGAAAAGGGAATTTGTTTATAAAAATATTTATACATAATTAAATAATGTTATTTTCTTTATGTTTCAGTGGCATGCTCAACGGTGACAGTAACAAAATGTCAAGCAGCCTTACGTACACTTCAAGCATTTCCCTTTTTCAAACCAACATGTTTATGTCGAGAACCTCATGTGGATCCAGAATGCAACACATTCCGAGATTTTCTATTTGACCATCCATGTGTGTTTGTATTAAAAAAAGGTAAAAGAAATTTCTTTCTAACTAATTAAAGCGAGAGAACTAGTTATTTCAATAAGAAACTTGATCACGATCTGAAGCATTCCAAATGCAGCTGACGATAAATATACTTTTGATACCAATTTAATACTCGTAGTTTTTCTTCTTCGCTTCTTTCTCGTTTATGAATCTAATTTAATTTTATGTTTATATTTAGTCATAAACATTCTCTGTAAAAGTATATTTTCTGCTAGATAGTTCGTATAAGAATGAAATAAACTAGTTTCGAACAAGGAGGAAAACGATGAGTTTGTATAAAATTGAAACTGGATTGTTTAGAATTAACAACAATATCGAATTGTTCCCTACGGGAATATTTGATGAAACAAATATCAATATTTGATGACTAATATTTCTGAAAGCGAGATGATATTTCAGCAGCTAACCAAGCAGTAAACCAACCCTTGGAAATGTAGATGAATACACCGAAATATTAAAGTTAGCCCTCCATCTAATTGATATAAAATTTTAAATCTTTCCTTTTATTAATAACACTTAATATAATTATAATGTGATCGGCATAGTTAATGGTATTTGTTCCTAGTAACTTAATCAAGTTAATTATCAGCTATAATTATAATTAAATCGATTAAATCCGTACATATTCTAATGATAACCAGTAATAATCATAAAAGGGCTTTATATCCGTTTATATATTAGCAATAATTTTAATTAAAAAAAATATTAATATATAATTATAATAATAAAGTAATTTGCTGCATAATAGGAAAGTATATTTAGAATTAGTTTATCAAATTGCTGTTATTGTAATAAAATGAACGAACGTTGCACAAAGAATCTTTGATGCGAAATTATTTGAAAAGTCCTTCATATTAAAACGGGTTTTATCGAAAATCGAAAATAATTACAAATCAAATTTAGGTGTATGCGGTTATAAGAGAAATGTGTTATATTAATATGTGTCAGTCATTCCATTTCAATGCGATGATTACCATATAAAATTCGTATTTAAATAGTTTTGCTTAATTTAATTTTGGAATTGTTCCATTCTACACGTGAAATACTTTTGATTTAATTAAAATAATTCTTCGAACCATGAAGCAATAATCAATTTGACGAAATTAACTAAACTTCGAATTGTAATTTAGACGGACGTTTTCCATTCTTCACATTTGATTTTCGTCGTTTCGAATAATCTAAAAGTAATATTTATGCGAAGTTAAAGGAACAGGATTAAATTTGCTCAAGGAAAAATGTTTCGTCGCTCTGAGAATTAGTAAATTATGCCCTTCTTTAAGATTGTCACGTTCTATCTAAATAATTGTGTTGAGAATTAAATGCTCTACTTATACATCTTGCATTCGTATAATAATAAATTACAAACACCTGCAACTTTATGATGAGATAATATAAGATAGGAAATAGGACGAAGATTAATCTCGCAAATAAGTACAATACGAAAGCCATTTCAATTCTACAACTTAATTATTTTCGCAGCAAAAATATATTTCACCTTATAATAACAATTTCCTTGTCAAAACGGTATTAATTCAATATTCGCCAACGCAAAAAAAAATCAAACAGGAAATTAAATGCTCCAAATGATAATGTCGATTAAAAGGATGTTAAATAAATCCTGCTCTACGTTAAGAGATAAACGACCGGATTAACTTTCAGACGCGCTTTCATTAATATGAATCCTCGAACGACTGCGTACTTCAAAATTTCTTCTTTAATTCTGTGTGCTTTCAGAAAAAGATCCGTATCCAGTAGACGCCCTGCCGACATGCAATCATGCCCTATCGGTTTGCCAGCAAGAGCGCAAATGTATAAAATTATACGACGACTTTAAGGCGCATTGCAAAGTGCGGGAGAACAAGTGTCGAATGGAGGACAGGTGAGTAAATGCGAATCAAATGTTCGATGCCGAAACGCGATCGAGTTATCGATTTCGTCATCTTAGGGACTTGTGCCACGAGTCGTGGACGAATTTACGCCGCTCGCCGATATTTGGCTGCATATGCCCGAACAATCACATGAAGAAACGATGCGATCGAATATTTAGCATGGTAAATCACAATCCGTGCGTGGGTAAGTCGATGTAACAACAATCGCTGCTTCCTATTTACTATTGTTATTCCATTCTCCAAATAAATGGCAACCGGTCTCCCGTAATCGAGCAAGCAAATTCTGTGTGTCGTCCAAAATCGATATCATTAAAGTGTCCGAGGCATTAAACTAATTGATGTTAATTCAATGTTGTGCGAAGTAATTTTTGTTCGTATTAACGCAGTAGTTGTCAAGCAAATGGTTACCAATTCTAAACGATAACAGGGGAACATTTTTCTTTCGAATTCATTTAACCGAATCACAAGAACGTTGATATACGCATTAATGGAATAAACGATCGGACGCAAAAAAGTAACGTAACAATCGAGCTAGCATGTGGTTCATTTCCAATGACGGGGGACTCTGACATCGACGCGAACCGAATTTGTCCGTGTTGCATGGCAGGCGATCTTATCCGTTCGATGGGTAACGATCACGGAACAAATCGACAGTTGTGCACTGGGAAGGCACGATTCAGACCCGGGAGTCCCTAACGAATTTTCGTAGCACTCCGCTAAATTGTGCATGCGTGTTATGGTAATTAGTGAGAAGCCCATTGACAAAGCGCGTGCCTCGAATTTTTTTGTCTCGTTTTGTTTTTTCTTAACTTTGTGTTTCAGACACTCTTCCGCTATATCCTCCCGAATCTGCACAGACCCCTTACGAACCCGACCGCGAAATTTTTCGGAACTTCTGGTCGCCACCCACGAACCTCTATCCGTACTTCTTGCTCCCTCCTACAACGCACGCCACTGCTCATGCCTCCGGCACAAATCGCACGCAACGCACTGGCACAGACACAGGCACTGGCACTGATTACAACCAATCATCGTCTGTAGAAGAGACGCTCATCACCTCCTTACAGATTCCAGAGTTCGTCGGTCCGGGTGAGAGCGCCTTTCTACCGTTTATTTTCCATTCCGTTGTTAATTTCTCTTTCTTTTTCTACCGTTTATTTTACTTCTCTCTCTCTCTATCTCTATCTCTCTTTTCTGTTTTCTTCTTCTTCTTCTTCTACATTCTTACTTTAGCCATCTACATATTGTCTGGGACTACTGGACTTCATTTCAGTTAAGGTGATTTCAGCTTCAGACAATTCGTCTGCCTCATTTGACTACGGGCTAGGCAATACCGTATTCGAAAACCCGCTAGTTGACGCGGCCAACGGTTTGGACGCTCACGCCGACAACGATCGCATTAACATAAGCGTCCTTAGGAACAAAGGGAGAACGACTACGACCATTAATCTATCGAACAACGAAGACGAGATGGATAACGGACTGACGGCACAACATCAAAAGTATCCAAGTAGGTATCACAAAGCGGCGCGACATTTAAATTATGCGCCGGACGAAATGTCTTGAATATATTTGTCCATTATCTGACGTCAGGGGAATGCCTTCGTCCAAAACCATAACCTTGAAAGCACGGAACTTGGAACAAGACAAGTGTATCTCTCTACGAGTAATAATTATACTCAGTTTAAGTTCGTACATTACTTTCAGACTTTTTGACTACGTTCCACTTCTCAATTATTATCATTGTTATTTTGTTTGTTCGTTTGTAAGCAACAACTTGTCTGGATACGTTGCTTACCTTCACGAGTCATTCTTCTATTAACAATGAAAATCTTTAAAATTACGTTGCTGGAGGCATTATGTATTTGGATACCTTTTAGATCTGTTAGAATGTTAAAACTTAACGTGCATAATGAACAATGCTGTGCCATCGCTGTCGACTTGTGGGTCATCCCTCCACGGATCGAAAACTATAAACGAAGAAATCGATCATTTGCATTAATTGTGTGGCGACGCATAAAACGTGAATAAAATACAAATTATTTGCAGAGCTTAAGAGCGTTATGCGACTAGAATATGTGTAGTCTGTTTAGTAGAAATTGTACGAGTGCGAGATTATTTTAAGAGGACTCATTTCGAAATGGTTGCGGTCGAAGTGTACGTGCGAGATTCGCTTTTGGATTACCGGCGAAATGAAAGAATGAAAGACTAAGTGTGTGAAAACAGCGTGAATTCGTTGTTTCGCCGCGGGTTTGGGTCCGTTTTCGAAATGTTACTCGAA
Organism: Hololepta plana; assembly: GCA_963695495.1. Lineage (NCBI taxonomy): Eukaryota > Metazoa > Arthropoda > Insecta > Coleoptera > Histeridae > Hololepta > Hololepta plana. The sequence continues at coordinate 12,185,340 of OY968835.1, forward strand.
GATGACCATTTTCGTGCGACTCGAACGTGGAGATTGACGAGGTGCCTTCAATAATATTTCGCTCAATAAAAATCCCGTAAAATGTAACGAAATCGAAAAGCGATACAAAATTTATTAACAATTAATGCATGTGAACGTGAGTTAATTAGTACTTTCTTTCATATTTTATTTTGATTAGCATAAGGAGTTTAATTTTCTTGTTTTCTCATTATTTCCTTTTGAAATTGAATAGAAAGTGTGCACATGGTTGACGCACTTGGTCCCGCACGTAGAAACGTTTGCATGGTCATTTTGGGATTTATAAACATTAATCATTCGAATGAAATATCAAATGGATAAAGTGAGGGCTGTCGAGCCGATACGAATTTTGAAAATGATCAAAAAAGGGATTTCCCTCTTATTAATGCCATCATAAATATCTGCTTTCAAATTATAATTATAACAAAAATGCGTTCGCGAAATAGACACTGAATGTTTATTTGTCGATTCCTTTGCTAATAAAGCAGATATTTATGACGGAACCGTTAACAGAAGGACTCGGTTAATACCCTTTATACATCTTTTACCATAATATTTTCGTTACGGCATGACATTTTATACTTGCTACTCTACGAATACCGTAAATAACACAGAGACGAAGAAGTAGAAATAAAATAAACTTCCGCTGTACCAGGGGACTCCCTTTTCGGAGTTGAGGTTCCAAAACGAATTTAATGGTAAACAAGCTAAACGGCAATAACGTCATTGCGGCCTTACGACGCATGCTATGCAACTGGTAGAACGTGTAAAAAGCACGCGAATCCATACGCGAATGACAAAAAGCAAATCAATGCAGGGACAAACGGCGGATGAATGTGCGATGGGATGTCGTGTATTTTGTCGACAATTAAAGTTGCTTCCAGGTTCGACCGACCACGGGCGCGGCGATAACGCGGAAACGTCGAAATTGGTCTTTCAAAGCACCTGCCATTCGGCGATGGAAAGTTGCAACAATAACTATAATTGCCGCATGGCTTTGGCGCCGATACTGCTCCATTGCGACATGTCGCGTTGCAATCGGAATTCCTGCATGGAAGCGTTGCAGGCGTTTTACAGGAAGCCGGCGCTGCCTTGGAACGTCGAAATTGCATTCTGCCTTTGCAAGTAGGCATTTCACAATAATTATCGCATACGAGAGTTTTTGGACGTTAATTCATTGCACGTCGAACATTTTCGTCGTCGATTTGTTGAATTCATTCCGATATTGTGCATTGTCCAAACACTCCCTAAGAGACAAGTTCGCGAGTTCATTGAACACATTTCGCACGTAAACTTTGCAGGAAAACAGACATGAAGCAGGACGCTTGTATGATAGCGCAGGAGAAATTACATCCGGTGTGTGCCCAAAGGATCGAAGGCACGCCGCCGCCCACGTGTCTCTCGCTGGCGGAAGTGTGTCGCGAAAGTAAAGAGTGCAGGTACGACTCGTCGGTAACGGTGATTGCATTTTGCGTTAATGACAAATAAATTCGATAGGGCACGTTTGGAATATTACGAGCAATCGTGTGCCGTCGATAGCGTGACGAAGAAATGTGCGGGGTCGCCGTCCGAATGTAGGACGGCAATGCTAGGAATCTTAGGCACCGACCTTAGGACGACGTGCGCCTGCAAAGGGACGGACATGACTCAATTATACGAATGCTTGGGATGGCAAAGATTACTGTGGGTAAATCCATGTGTCGGTGAGTGAGCTTTCGTACATTCCAAACGTTTGAGAAGTAACGGAGAAGCAGAAGAAAATGTATGGAAATCATTTTTTCTTGAACAAGTAGCATACCTAATTAATTACGTTTATGTAATAGACTGACGTCAAAAAAGCCCGCCTCTTTACAATATTTTCTATTACATTCGACAAATGAGCTGATAAGAGGAAGTGTAATTTCCGGACCCTTGTGGAAAATATGTTACTTTCAGAAAGCGGGAGAGAGAGAGAGGAGGCGGAGAGAGCAAAAAAGCCGCCGCGCTGCTTCGAAAGATAAATTTCGGCATTTTATTTTTGGCTTCTCTCCTACTAGCTGCCGTAATATATTAATGCAATAAAAGTAACGTATTTTTGTGTAATACGACAAGAATGCACTACTTTCCCGCTCCAAATCCTTCCACATATATAAACTGGCGCCGTATTATATTGCCTCTCAATAGAATATCCTAACTTTATAACGCTTTTCCCTCTAAATTCCAATACGAAATTCCTTCTTATAATTCCCACTGTCAAATCTACATTCGCATTAAAGCCATACAATTTTTATCTGCCCGTTTCGCCCCTCGCGCTCTTCTTATCTCGCATACACGTTTTATTAGGCAATGCAAATTTAAAAATTGCCTCTTACTTGTTTCTCGCGTCCCGTTCAATTTATGCTTTTATTACGTTTGCATTCGATGTGTACAATTCGCCCCTTGTCGTGATCATGCAGTATTAAGACGATTTATGTGCGTTAGGATTTTGAATTAAGGACAAACCGTTCGTTTTCTATACGAAAGCTTTTCCATTATTTAAAGTCTAAATGAACAACAATAATGACGATGATAAAACATCTCGGATGAATTTACTTTCTAATTCAGTCGATATTAATTTTATTACGGCCCCATAAAGATTTCCGTTTACCTTATTTGAGCAAGGAAATTGAATAACTGAATATAAAATTTAATTATCATTAATTCTAAATAAACACAAAAACGTTCTGACGTAAAATGAGAGCGGAATGAAAAGATCACAATTCCATTCTCTTTGAATGAGCGGAAGGCCGAAGGAAAAAGCACTTTCCGAAAGTATTCCGCAGTCTCCTTTCTTCCGCCGAAAAACGGGCACAATCTGACGAGATGAAGAATAACGGATGCGCACGTTCGTCGTGAAATATCGTTATTAATTTTCAGTCGAATCACAAAAGGATTTCCATATGAAGAAAGCTTACGAACAATCGTCTCGTTCGACGACGACGACGTCCACGACGGCGACGCCGACGACCTCGACGACGAAGACGACGACATCGACGACGACGACAACGGCCACGCCACGGCCGATTATTAGGGCAACAACGCCGCCAAGGATATCCTACACGCTGGGACAAATTACAGTCATCTCGGCGACTGAGGCACCGTTACAAACGAGGGAAACTACTATACCCGAATACGTACCACCGCCGGCCCCCATTATTACAACAATATCAACCACTACGACAACCACTACCACCACAATGGCCACGACCACGATTCCGCCAAGTAAGTATCTGTTAATTATTGTTATACTTAATTGACGCAATTTACACGCTCGATAATAAATTACATTCTTAGTTAAATATCAAATACGTACGCCGACGTAACGCGCTATCAATTATTTATTATTGTATTTCGCGAGTGAAGAGCGTTTAATTAATTAAACGAGCGGCGACGGGCGAAAAGAATCGAATTTTCAAACGCAAGAAATTTTTAATTTTTTTCGGAAGTTGTCATTCCGCAGTCGAAAATCAGTTGATTGTAGTTTGCAAAACGGGGAACCCGATTACAAATTCAAAATTGTTCGGAATTGCGAAATTTTCAAGAGCATTCTCCGATCTCGATAGTACCGTCGAAACTTTGTCCTATGTGTTCGTATAAATTTTTCTCCTTCCCGTCTTTCTTTCGCTTTCTGCGTTTCTTTATCTTTTAACATTTTCGTGCCTTTTGGTAATATATACAAAACAAAACGATAAAGTTTCCCGTATAAATCCGAGATTGTTCCAATCATTCTTGTTTACAGTGCCTTATTTGACAGCGGCTTAAACGGGAGAAAAATATTCTAAGTAGATGTTGATGAAAGTGTTTCTGTAAATAATGTATTCAAACGTGTGAGGCTTGCTCCTCTCGCACATTTAAGACGTCCCGCGTTTTTCTTTCGTTTCATGTATATATAGTATTCCTCTTCTTTTAACAGAATACTGCGTGGTACAAAGGGCCCAGATTGCTGATCAATATATAAAAGAAGGAACGTTTAAAAGGGTGAGCGCATTTTGTATTAAATTAACGTAGACGGAAACGCAAAGGAGAACGGTTTTCCTATTGCGCCGCATCATTTTTCGCAATCTTTCCCTTATTCGTCTCCTCCTTTGTTTTGCGCAGATATACCACGAAGATGAATATGAATGTTCCGACGTGTGCGAGTGCGAAATCGGCGAGAAATTGTCTTGCAGGACTATATGTATAGATAGGATGCCGTGCAAAACCGAATTTGCATTCTATAATCACGCGGCCCCCGCTTACCAGGCTTATAGAGGACGTTGCCTATGTTATTCCAGCCGTTTTATCTGTATGAAACCATCACCGAGTGAATACAATCTACCGCAAGGAGTATACCTTTTTCTTGGTTATAGCGAGGTAGATGAACGGGAACTCAACAAAAATCAAACAAACAAATTTGTCGTTCAAGACGTTGTTCACGCTCTACAAGAATTTATTATACAAGAAGCCACCAATGGAGTAAGTTCCTTTTCATTCTTCTTCTCTTCTCTTCTTTTTTTTTTTGTTCTTCACGCTTGTATTTATTTTTATAGGATCTAATAACGCGTCGAACCGAAAACCAATTTTATATGTGTGTATATAGAAAAGAAGAAAAAGTAAAGTAAAGAACTTCTATTTTGGTTACTTATAAAATAGTATATTGAAATAGTTAAGAGGGGAACGTAAGAAAAAATAAAATAGGAGCGAAAGGAAATAATAAAAATATATACTTTCATAAAACTGGGATTCGAAATCAACTTCCAGCAAAACAAGGAATCGATAACTTGTTTGCCTTTATCCTATTCTCATGAAACATTTCACGAAACATTTCATATGCATAATACATCTTGCATTGCGTCTCCCATTCACATTTTTCCCCAATTTCAATCTTATTTCACTCGAAATTCCTATTGTTTAACGTGCAATTTTAAACCGACGTTATCCTTATTCATTCTCCGATAAATTCGCGCGTATTTAGTCTTTCTTTGCTATTTAATAATTAGCATGATCGAATTTTGCTGTTGACCTAATTACCACACTTAACTGGTCTATCTGGAAGGAAAGTTTATGAAATAGACGTGCAAATTGAGTGACTGACTCGGTAGTAATCGTTAAATATAAAACCCCATTTTCCTAAGGTAAAACCCTCTGTTAAATTACACGTCAAGTTATTATAACAAATTTATATTATTAATTGGACTATATATATAAAATACATGCCGTAGAAATAATATAAAATGAAAATTGTCAATATCACGTTACCCAATTACACTTAGAATTTCTTATAACAAGAATATGTAAGCAAAAAATCAATTTCTCTAAGAAAATATTTACTTTTATAATGAATTAGTTCCTGTTCTAGTTACGCATATGCATGTTTATATGGAATAATAATCTGAACCATTTTTTGCTTATCGCTTATTTCAGACGCTGTGCTCGCTTGAATTATTCAACACGACCAGAGAAAATGTGATAATTGCTGGGAAACTGAACGAAGAAGTGGACTATACGATGTTGTCGCCGATGGAGAGTCTCTCCAAAGAAAAGGTATTTTTTTAACATACTATCTGTTATGAGAAAATATAAAAATTACATTCAAGACTTAAACATTTGTCGAGAGAAAATAACATCCAAAGTACGAGTACAATATTTCTTCTTTCGTACCAATCTTTAAATTCGTAACTCAATTCCTTCTTGGTGTTGAATTACTTTTATTATTGTTATTCTTTATTTATTTTTTCCTCGAGAGTTTATTTTCGTTATAACTTTAAAGAATTTGTTAGAAGAGTAACGTTAAAAAACAAGAATTACGAGCAAAAGCAATTTATTTTGTCAAGCAAGAACGATGCTTGGATTATTTTTCGCTCTTACAAATGAAATTGTCCTTTAAATGTATGTACATACATTTTCCTCTTAATTGAGTACTACTTCAGAAACAACTCATAATACTATAAATAAAGTTAATTGTAATTGAACGTGTTTATAACGAACGTAGTAACAAGGATAAAGATTTAATGATACTTGCCAATATAAATTGTAATGAAATGAATTAATTTTTGTATTTTTTACTTATAATTTTAGGAACAGTGTGCGGATTTATTAGAAACAATAAGTGATAGAATAAATAGTCGTCATCCAGACTTCATATCTCACTTACTTTTGTCCATATTTAAAATGGCAGAAGTTGAAATAGTACAGGTGGAGCCTAGTTCATCTGGGAATATTTTATACGTAAACAAATTGAATTTAATTTTAATAACGATAACGACGATTTTATTAAGATTAAATTTATTTGCACCATCGTGACATATAAGACTGTAAAGTAATTTAATATATTTAATTAAGCACAATTGCATACATATCCTTTTACAATGAATAAAATTGTAACACAATTAGTCAATATAATTTGAATGAATATCAGATAAGAACTTAACGAGGATTAAAATGAAAATAATAATATTAAGTGTTATAAAAACTAGTAATAAATACATTGAATTACTTCAAAAAGTAACTAAAAGAAATGGATAACATTTAAATATGTACATATCAGTGTTGACTGTTAAAAGAAGCTAAAGATTAAACTAACAAGAAAAAAACATTGAAGGATATAGTTATATAAGAAATAATTATAGTTAGTAATATAATAATAGGGAGAATTATTGTATAAAATTGTGCGGTTTAAAAGTCATCTCATTTTCATAAATTCAACACAAATATGCTCAGTTAAAGGCAACATCTGTCCAAATTGTTGAAGAAGAGAAAACATAACTAATAATGATTTGCGTATGGCCCAAGGCGTAAATGAAATTTATAGAAATGATTAGCTTTAAAAGTACGAAATAAATATCATGCATATAAAGCGTAGATTATTGCCATTCGTTTTTGGTTATAGACAAAAAAATAACGATAAACTATTAAAATTAAAACAAATATGATAAAATTAAATTTAATGTTATCATGTACAATCTTGAAATGTCTTCCCATGTGAGTTAAGTTATTATTAATTTAACTCATTAATGTATGCCAGACATTCATCAATAACAAGAAAGATAATATTCTTTGCATTACCTTCATAAAATGAAAGAAAATGAAAACAATTTAAAAGTCTATTTCCAGTATTAGTTATAAAACAGGGATGGCTTTACTATAATACAAACATGAAATACCATAAATAACAGAACTTTATTTACGAAAGCAACATAAAATGTCATTTTATGACTATCGAGTAAACTCGTCTACGGGACATTCATTTTTCCATCATCAGAGAGTTTCTAACATGAAAATCTACAAATACGAACAAGCCAATAATTTGTAGTAAAGCCATCATGTTGATTCAATTAAATGAAAAAAGAAAATAAGGCAGATAAGAGTAAGTTATGTGTTTAATGTTTGGTGTCAATTTAAATGTAAAAATATACTTAAACTGAAATAGTTTACTTATCTGACTCATTTTTAAAACAACATTACTTCTGTTCTTTTAAGTAAAGTTACGTTGGAGGAAATAAGGCTTTTACGGATAAAACAACATTAATAAATGTCTTGGCTTACACGCTATGAAATATGCATATCATGATAGCTTTAACAGTAAAAGATGAAAGGAAAATAATTGAAACGTAAATGATTTCAAAACGAAAATGAAAATACGAAATATTAAGATGTAAAACATACTAACTTTGAGATTACTTATTATTTGAATTTGGAAATCATTAAAAATGACTGAATTATCAAAAGAATAAATAATAATGATTAAACATATCGTTGGAATAAATTTTATTATCAATTATACAAATTTTAGAGAACATTTGTATACATACTTCATAATGCTACTTGAACAGAACTTCAATGTTCGACATCTATCTATTATATATTTATTTATTTCTTGAACAGTTCTTGCAACTAACAATTAACTAATACTTTTATTCTACATCTCTATTAAATGCATATCGAACTTGATAAAATTAACAATCATCATGAATAAAAGAACTTGAACAAAATTTAATTTGATCCAACAAAAGAAAGTTAAGTCGAATATAAATGCATATAATACATATATATATATATATATATATATGTAAGGCACATCTTAGACTCATTCTGAAACACATTGTTACATATACACAAGTTTATGCTTAATACAAACTGTTGTTATCCTGAGAAACTCAGTATTTGTTGATAAAATAAAATTTAGTAATAAAGAATTGATGAAAAAGAAAATTTTATTAATTGATGAATATGGACAAGCACGTTAGGAACAGTTAGAAGTGTTATAGAATAAATCATATTTTTACAGGATGTATATTAATTAAATTATTATTTGTGCTATGTGATAGATTGTATGCTCTTAAGTGAATAGTTTAATATAAAATTTACAATGTATAATAAAAGAAAACTATTACAATGATAAAATGAAAAGAAATTTCTAATTGAATATAATTTTGTATATTAATAGTAGGTTTAAACCCGTCCACTATTTCATTTTTATCTTAAGTGTTGTTAATAGGTGGTTTCAACGTGCTTGTTATGAAATTAAATGCGAATAAAAATTAAATTAAACGAAATTATTAATGATAAGGTAAAAAGAAAAATAATAATGTAAATCATATTTGGTACCAACAACTGTGTTTGTAAACATTTAATTATGTGACACTTGTATATTTTAAGTACTTTATTTCGTATTGTTACATAATTAACGTACTTAAGGTGATGATATAGAAAACGAAAATATGTGGAAATAATTACCACTTAGCGCCAATGGTATAACATATCTAATTAGAACTTATACTATTAGAAAATTATAATTAAACACAAGCCTACAATTTATCATTTTGCCTGTATTCGTTTATGCTTTATCAAGCTCATTTACCATTTACTATATTTGGCTTACTTTAATGATCTGACTAATCATATGAACAATGACAAAAGAAATACCTATACAAATTAAGTTTGCAAAATTCTTTAGATGTACTTTTTGCGAAACGCTTGGCTTTAATATCAAGATGTGCATAAGGATATAAAACAATCTATGTAGCAATCTTACTTTGTTTTTATTTCAAAAGTGAAGAAATTGATGTAAGAATAATAAATTTTGATCTCAGTTATGCTAATCATTAATCAAGAGTCAACACATGCATAAAACTCATGAACTGTTACACGAATTATGTTAATAAAATGCTATTACCTTGTATAGAATTTCGTCAAATTATTTGTACCACAACTTCCTTTAATTTCCTTAATTTTTATTTGCTTCATTAGTTTCAGTTCGGCAAAAAATTTAATGAAAAGAAAAATGAGAATGATGCGTTAAAATCCGTACCCGGAACTTTTATATTAAGCAACCCTAAAAAAGATATGATTTTTCTCTACTAAGAATTTTCAAACTTCAAAAGCAGAGTATTTTAATTCCCTCCTAAAGTGATGAATTAGTAGAGAATCTGCAGGCTGTTGTGGCCACTGTTCAGCCCCTGGTTCAGAGAGGGCTCAGTTCATATTCAAAATAAAAGTAAAAAAACATAATTTGCCGATTTTTGCCAAAAAAGCAAAGCTAGCCCCTTTGGATTTCTCTTTTTTTTTTGCGATTTTTCTTCAGCTCTCAAAATCGGATAAAACTTGCAGCATTCGTGGGCACGATTGAAAGCTATTCCGTGCCAATGTTGGAACCAAATCGATCGATTTTTGCAAAAAAAGCAAGACTAACCCCTTTGGATTTTTCTCAGTTTTGCCATTTTTTCTCATCTCTCCGAATCGGCTGAAACTTGCAGTATTTGTGAGGACGATCGAAAGCAACTCCGTACCAAAGTTAGAGACCAATCGATCGAACGGTTTTGAATTTATTGCAATTTTAAACTCATTTAGAAAAAGTCCATTTTTGCCGATTTTTGCAAAAAAAGCAAGACTAACCCCTTTGGATTTTTCTCATTTTTGCCATTTTTCTTCATCTCCCCGAATCGGCTGAAACTTGCAGCATTTGTCGGGACGATCGAAAACTACTCCGTGCCAATGTTAGAGCCAAATCGATCGAACGGTTTTGAATTTTTTGCAATTCGAAACAATTAAATCTGCCTCATTTTTTTGGTCAATTTTCCGCTTTTTCTCGATGATCTTAATCGATTTTCACGCGGATTTCGATGTTTTTCTTCTTCTCTAATCGATTGTGACTCGATTCCGCTTCGTTTAGGAAAAGTCAATTTTTGCCGATTTTTGCCAAAAAACCAAGGCTAACGCCTTTGGATTTTTCTCATTTTTACCATTTTTTCGCATTTTTTTTTTACTAAAAATTTTCAAATTTCAAAAGTAGAATATTTTAATTCCCTCCTAAAGTGCCGATATGGTAGAGAACCTGCAAGTTGCCGTCGTAACTGTCAAGGGATGTTCAAAATAAAAGTAAAACAACATAATTTAAAGAATTTATTAAATAATTCCTACTAAATAAAAATTTGTTGATTTAGTGAATGCTTTAAATTTTCTAATTCTTGGATGTTTCGTTCTTATTTCATTCTTCATATTACAGATGTCACAGACGTATGACTAATATCAGTTACCAATTTGACGTTTCACATTTGTTAAAGGTGCTTTTGTATTAATTTTCAGCATTTATTTCTCAAAATAATGATAAGTGAGCAATTTAATTACACAGTTAATGAGTGGTGTACTTATTAAATAATTAAGACACATGGTAAATCAACATTAATACGTAAGTACTTGCTAAATTAGTATTAGCATCAATTAATTGTTATTAAATCTTTCCTAGTTGTGCTACCACAATTGTGATAAATCATATTCAAAATGTGTTAATACAAGATAAAGCACATGTATTATCGTATAACGCAGGTTCAGTGAATATTGTAAAACTTAATTGCTACAAAAACTTCATATAATTTGCAAGATTATGATCTAATTATTTTAAAGTAATAATTATTTTCAGGATTCCTTAAAATAACGACAAAACTACATAATGGAATTATCGCACAGCTTAACATTAAATGAGGAAGCACTAGCTCAAATTCCAGCTGCTAAAAAGCCAGTATTTATATTTGAATGGTTAAGATTTTTAGACAAAGTTCTTATAGCCGCACAGAAAGTAAATTTAATTAATTTTATTCTGAAATCAATGCTAAATCACAAACATTTTAGAATGACATTAAAGGATGCCAAAAGAAATTAGTTGAACAGTTAATGAATCATATACAAGAATCACCTGGACCACCTACAAGAAAACTTATAGCTAGATGTCTTGCAACACTGTTTTCAGTTGGTGATACATTTTTATTATTTGATACAGTGAATAAGTGCAATGATATACTAAAGAATAAAGATGACTCTCCAAGCTTTTTGCCAACAAGATTGTAAGATAACTTTTTTTTCTAATTTCACAATTAAATTGTGAATACATAAACTATTGTAGGGCTGCAATATGTTGTGTAGGAACTATGTATGAGAAATTAGGTAGAATGATGGGAAGATCATATGAAGAAACTGTTCAAATATTGATAAGGTCATTGAGGAATGCAGAATCACAAACAAGAATTGAAATCATGCTAACACTCGAAAAGGTATTCTATTCATTTGTATGATTTAGTTAAATTAATTTCACTTTTTCTAGGTATGTGCTGGCATGGGAAATGCAATTTCAAATGTACATAAAGAAATTTATAAAGCTACAAAACATTGCTTAATTGATCGTGTTATGGCAGTAAGATGTGCAGCAACTAGATGTTTACTTGAGATGTTAAATCATGCACCATTCCTCTATACTACAGAACTAGAGAGTTTAGCAACTTTATGCTTTAGGGCATTTGATGGTTCCAACTATGAAGTGAGATGTGCTGTTGCCAAACTCTTGGGAGCATTAATTGCAATGACACAACAAACAACAAGGAATTCTCAAACAAGTTAGTCATTTAATGTTAATTATATGAATTATGAGGTACATTGGTATTATTTGTTCCAGTGCAACAATTGAAAGGGTTAAAGCTAGTGTCATTAGATGAAGCCCTAAACACTTTGATGTCTGGATTTCTTCGTGGAGGCGTTGGTTTCTTAAAAGGTACGGGCGAGATAATAAAAGGTAGTTCCGGTGTTAATCGAGAAGTCCGCGTTGGAGTTACACATGTAAACTGATTATTTTTTTACAATAGATGTATTTTCTAACACATTGGATTATAGGCATATGTGATATTTGTGCAAATATTAGGAAGTGTGTGGTTGGAGAGAAATTTGAAAGCATTTTTGTCCCACGTCCTATATTTGGTTGCCAATCCAAAAGCAGCATCATCTCATGTTGATGCAGTTTACTCAAGGAAGTGCATTAATTTTATTTTACGCTGTGTACTGGGTAAAATGTTAGGAGAAAAGTCGCAAGCATTGGCTTGCAAGGAAATTGCAGAAATATTAATGAACGAAATGAATTCAATCGATTTTAATCCAGAAAATGCTAAAGACCTCAATCAAGAAACATTATTCAGTCAACATCTACTGGTTTGTGCCCTTCAGGAAATTGGTTGTCTCGTATTGAGTTTGGGTACAACTTCCCATGATCTGATCACAGATCAAACTTTAAGTAAACAATTAAATCACATGTATTATTCCAACTATAAAGTATCTTCTGTTTTAGATTTGATTGAAGCATCCGTAAGCGTATTAACTCATCCGTGTCAAGCAGCAAGGCTTGCAGCTGGCTGGTGCTTGAGGTGTATATGCGTTGCCGTTCCGAGTAAAATAACGCCATTAATTGATAGATTTGTGAACGCCATAGAAGATTTCCGTACATCGCCAGAAGCAATCGCTGGTAAATCCAAATAAATCGCAATTTATCTAATTATAAACATATCAATAAATTCTTAGGATATTCGAGTGCATTGGCGGCCGTATTAGGTGGCGTGCATCTGTCTCCACTTGGTGTACCACATACAAAAGGCAAAATTGTATTTAATACTGCTGAAGAATTGTTAAGAAGTGCTAGTCAAAATAGCAGGTTGTCCTTAAACAGAACTCAAGCTGGTTGGTTACTAATTGGAGGCATTATGGCACTCGGTGTGCCCGTCGTCAAAGGATTATTACCACGAATGCTTTTATTATGGAGAAATTCATTCCCAAGATCCACGAAAGAACTAGATTCAGAAAAGGCGAGAGGTGATGCGTTTACGTGGCAAGTTACATTAGAAGGAAGAGCTGGTGCACTGTCGGCTATTCATAGCTTTATACAAAATTGTCCAGAATTAGTTACAGAAGATATAATTAGAAGATTGTTGACCCCTATCGAATCGGCATTAGCTATGCTTACTAAGTATGTTATTATACATCCATTATTTTTAATCATACTAAAATATGAAATTTCAGCATATCAACCATACTAAAAAGTTATGGACAACAACTAAAAGCTCCAGCGGCTATGGTTCGACTACGATTGTATGAGACATTACTTTTATTACCGCCCCAATCATTCGAAGGTATTTTATTAAACTATACTTACTTCATTGTAATATTTTTAATTAATTTTCTAGGGTCGTATACGCATTTACTAAGAATGTTAGTCGCGGAATTTACATTAACCGAAAATCCAGCAAATACAACAACATCTCAATTAAGAACAATGTGCCATGCCGATGACTCCGTTATCCTAGGTACATGGCTACAAGAAACAGACCATCGAACTATAGAAGATCAGGTGAGTTACATCATAAAACTTTTATTGAACAAAAGAGAATAACAACTACATTAGCATGAGAGCGTCAGAACAAATTAACAAAATTGAACTAATTGTTTATATCTACCTCGAATGTGAATGGATCTCGTTTTCTTGTCTCTAATTACAATTTTTGTAGATGGAGCCTAATCGAAGAGCAGATGGTGAACATGTGAGTAACATAAGCATGTTGAAAAGCTTATGCTATTCTAATTTTCGTTTCTATCATGATTATTTTTTATTTTATTTTGAAAATAGCTCATGAGTATTATCTAAGCGAAAGGAATGGACATTCGCTATTATATTAATTTATCCATGAATTTGATAGCTTTACATTACCTTATATCAAATATTATCTCAGAAACCTAAAATGTTACCCTTTAGCAATTTATATGCCAGATTGAATGATTTTATATATTTGATAAGAATTAATTTTGGATGATTCTCAACATTGCATGTGATTCTAGCTTTCATTTCAGTTTCGTGCCCATATTTTCACTTATACTTTTCTTTCATTTCAGTTGCAACCAAATAGTGCTGCTGGTTCTGGTGCTTTGGAACATGATCCGTGTTGTCTCTTCCGCCAAGTTTCTGCTGTATGTATTCTCAACGATTTATTCATGGAATGAGTCTTAATACCTATTCATTTATTATTAGGGTGAGATCGTTCCAGGTCCTTTACCACTGGGAGTAGCAGTAATAGATATGTCGGTGTTATTATATGGTTTAATATTTCCCAGAGTTGCTAATAAGCATCGATTGCAAATGTTAGAACATTTCGCTGAATGTATAAAACATGCTAAAAGCACGAGGCAGGAGGCTGTACAAATGAATGTTTTTACGGCACTGCTAAGCGGCCTTAAAGGTTTAACAGAATCAAAGATGAATTTCGGTCAAGAGGATGCCAAAAAGGCGGCCACTACGTTAATAATGGGCACATTGACATCAGCAAATCCAATTTTGCGTTGTGCAGCCGGTGAAGCTGTCGGTCGTTTGGCTCAAGTGGTATCTGATTCGAAATTTACTGCAGAATTAGCTCAAACTAGTTTTGATCGTTTAAAATCAGCTCGTGATGTCGCAAGTAGAACTGGCCATTCATTAGCTTTGGGCTGCTTACACCGTTACGTTGGTGGTATGGGTTCCAGTCAACATCTGAACACCAGTGTATCTATTTTGTTGGCATTAGCCCAAGACCAAACGTCTCCTGTAGTAGAAGTATGGTCATTGCACGCTTTAGCATTAATAGCAGATTCTGGTGGTCCTATGTTTAGAGGATACGTTGAGCCTACATTATCTTTAGCATTGAAATTGTTATTGAACGTACCGCAGTCATACATAGACGTTCATCAATGCATAGGAAAAGTTCTTTCGGCCTTAATTACAACAATCGGGCCAGAATTACAAGGCAACACAACGACGATATGTATGACTCGTTCATCATTCCTCTGTGCTTGTGCTATAATGCAGGATCATCAAGATCCTTTGGTTCAAGCGGAAGCAACAGGATGCCTTCAACAATTACACTTATTTGCTCCTAGACATGTAAATTTGTCATCTCTTGTGCCAACACTATGTGTAAGCAATCAGTTAAACGTTATAATATAATACACGATGATTTGTTAATAATTTTACAGAGAACTTTATCGAGTAATCATTTACTATTGAGAAAAGCGGCAATGTCTTGTTTAAGACAGTTAGCTCAACGAGAGGCCAAGGAAGTGTGCGAACATGCGATGACTCTTGCTAATGAAAGCAGGGATTCTAACACTGTCGAGGGATTATTAATCACAGAAACTGGTTTGCCTGGTGTTTTATTCAGTATGTTAGATACAGAAACTGATCAGAGCTTAATAAAAGATATACATGACACACTCATAAGCATGTTACAAATGTTAGCATCTGATAACTTATCTCAATGGTTGGGCCTTTGTAAAGATGTTTTAACGGTCGCCACCGATAGTACGAATACCGAAGAAACTGTTAGCGCAAATGGTACCGAAACCGATGATAATGATGAAGGAGAAGTAGACGATGATCAAGCAGAATTTCATGCTGAAGAAGATTCAACGACGCATCCGGCTGTACAACCGCGATGGCCAACGCGCGTGTTTGCAGCAGAATGCGTTAGAAAAATCATTTGTGTTTGCGAACAAAGTAAATCTGGCCATTTCGATTTGGTGCAAGCAAAAGAACTTCAGCAGAATAAAGGTAGAAGCGATTTCTTGGTATTACATATATCTGAGTTAATTCGCATGGCTTTTATGGCCGCCACAAGTGATTCCGATCCGTTGAGATTGGAAGGCTTGAAAACATTACAAGAAATTATCGATAAATTTGCTAAGGTGCCGGAACCTGAATTCCCAGGACATTTATTACTTGAACAGTTCCAAGCACAAGTAAGTAATTATTGTTGACGATAATAACTAATGTTTAAATTATATCTTATTAATAGGTCGGAGCTGCGTTACGGCCGGCATTTTCACCAGAAACGTCCTCTCACATAACTGCAGCCGCGTGCGAAGTGTGTTCCACTTGGATAGGATCAAATGTAGCGAGAGATTTGAATGACTTGAAGCGAGTTCATCAATTATTGGTATCTTCATTAACAAAGTTACAGATAAAGACGAATACTACACAATTGTATAACGAAAGTTTGGCGACATTAGAAAAACTAGCAATATTAAAGGCTTGGGCAGAGGTATACATTGTAGCAATGAACGGAAATGGCACCGCACCAGCTTCATTGGAACTTGTAACACCGACGTCTACAAATGCTGACGATGACTTTGGTGACTTCGAATGCAAAGGAGAAAGCTTATTAACATTAGTACAACCGGAATTAATAAGTCTCTCGCAACATTGGTTATCTGCATTAAAAGATCATGCTCTGCTGTCGTTACCAATGGAATTTGCAAGCCAATTACCACACGACGGTGGTGCATTTTATACAAACGATACAATTGATTCATCAAGACCGCACTACGTTGCTTGCTGGCCGCCAATATTGCATGCAGCCGCTTTATGGCTTAATGCTGGTGATCATAACACGACAATTAACAACGAAATCAATAATGATAATGCAATTAATAATAATCCCAGTGATTCCGGAAATGATAAATTTCATCTGCTCTTCGGTAAATTCCTGTTTATTATATTATTAGTATGCATTAGTAACTTGCATAAATTTCAGGCATTTGTATGGAAGCATTATGTTCAACGAGATCGATCGAACCATTGGAAAGTATTGTAACTTGTTTACAGGCGTTATATACATTATTGGATTCAAAATGGGCTAGAAGTTTAATAATGGTCGATAAATCGTTAGGAATAGAATTATGTAACGTGTTACATCGATTATTATTAACGCGTGAGAATCAAACAACACAATTGTTGTGCATGGAGGTATTAAAGAAAGTGATACAAGCTGCTCAAGAAGATTTAGACATACGCAAAAACAATAGATTATTAGAGATGAATGGTGAAAATTCCAACACGTTAGATATTGATTTGCTTGGAGAAGGAGGTGAAAATGGAAATATTGTACCAGGAAAATCTTTAGTATTTGCGGTCTTAGAAGTGTGTTTATGTTTAATTGTCCGGCAGTTACCAGTTTTAAGTCCATCGCCAAATTCTGCTATCGTAACTACTTTAAGAATGTCGCAACCAATTGAAGAATCTAATCGATTAATTGCGTCGGCTTTGTCGTGCATGGAAAATCTACATAAACTTTGTTCTCCTAAAGGAGCCGTAGCGATATTACCAACGATTTTATATTTAACAACCGGTGTAGTTAAAGAAATGGCAACAAAACACATCAATGATACAACAATTTTAGCTAATAGTGCATCAGTGCAAGCTGCTTTACATTGTTTAAAAGTACTTGCAACGGATAAATATTCAAATGACAAGAGATGCGAAGAAGAATGGCAGAAATTTTTACAGAGCGCCTTAGCAAAAGTTATAGATTTAGCTAAAACTAGCGCTGAAAATAAGTTGGACGAAATTACAATGATGTTAGCTATTTCCGTTTTTGTCTTACATGCGCCTAGTAATGTGGTAACGGCACCAAATTTACAATATCCTTGTATAAATCATTTTACGCAATGTTTTTTGAGTCCCAATTCTAATGTAAGTTTACTTGTTTCAAAATTAATTAGTTATTAATTATAACTGATTACAGATTCGATTGAAATGCGTGCAAACGCTAAAGTCAATATTTGCACATCAGGATAAACTTGTAGCCATTCCATATATTCACACTTTAGCTCCAAGATTAGTGGAATTCCTTTATTCCGATAGTGCCAAGAAGATATTATCAGATGGTGAACTGACTGTAACCCTTGAGACTATAGTTACCGTGGAATCATTAATTACATTGGCAGAACCGCAAAATCGTAAGTAATTATTTTTAGTAAACTTATTTTAATATCTCTTTGCTTTTCTCCTTTGCCCTCTTAGGAGATATAATGCAAGGCAAGTTTTGGAGCAATTAATTAAATTGTATAATATATATACTTAACTACCTTTTTTACTTCCCCAGGAATTCAGATGTTGACCTTATTGGTGCCCCTATTAATAACTTACCTCCTCGAAGGACAAGCACTACGTTCGGCGAATAAATACTCGTTAATTTTGCACGAAACCAGTTTGCAGTGGTTAATGAAGATAGGGCCTAAGTATCCACAGGAATTTAAAAAGTTGATGGGACAGGCAAGTAATTTGAAAATGCGATTAGAAAATGCCATACGCGCTAATCAACAATCACATCGACGAAATAAGTTAGAGTCAAATACTAATAAACAAATATCCAATCAAATTCCTTCTATTAAGTTAAAAACTGATTTTAGCAACTTCTCTTAAGATGTCTATATGCATTTACAGATTGATTATATGAAATTTATTTTATCCAGTTTTTTTTATATTATTATATTTATGTCAATTTTATAGATATTTATATATACGATTAATTTATTAATTAACTAAAGAAAAAAGTGGATGTGTAGAAATAATTTAGACAATAGCAGTAAATATGTTGAATGTTCAAATAAATTGCAGTTATAGGAGAAAGATTGACTGGGATCATTTGACTGATTTCTAATTGTAATGAAAATATTAAATAAGATCTTAGGTTCTTCCTCTCCATCAATGAGTAATTAAATGAAGTATTTTTACATGTTATCATTTATTGTGATAGTACTGCTATCATCAAATAATAAGCTAGAATTGCAAATGATTCTGTGTATAAATACTTCGTTTATTTACCCAGAATATTAAAATAATTTATTTTCAAATTCACTATATAGACACTGTGTGATTTAGAAAAATAATTTAATATATATGTAATTATAGAAAATGATATTTAAAAAACAACTAATTGTAATAACAACAATGAAACGATAAATAAAGAATTAGTTTTAGCAACAATGTTGTAATTATTTATTTTAAAATGTGCTTTTTATTTGATAGGCAATATGAAAAAGAAAACTAAAATTATCTTCATTATTATAATTCCTTGTATAGCCAGAGCTAATTTTCCTAAAAAATCGTCCTGTTTAAAAATATAAATTAACAAAATTACAAATATTTAACAATTGCAAAATAATTATCAGAAAGATAATACATATTAATTAATATATAAATTACAACAATACATATCACGAATTTGCTAGTAAATAATCATTTGAATATGAACGTATCTATTACATAAATAAAATAGGTAAACTAAATAATATAAATTAAATCATTTCAATCAAATTTTAATGCATAATTAAACCACGTATTTGTTTCAAAGTTCCTTTTTAAATACCTATTTGTTGCAGTTTCACATTAATTAAATTGAGTCTTAAAATGGCCATACAAACTGTAAGTACACGGTGATATACTTTAATTATATTTATATATATATATATATTTTCTTTTCACGTAAAACTTATAAAAAATTATGAATTCTATATTACAATATTATGCTCAGAAGTGTAATGAACTCGTTTTGAAGGTTTTACTCCTATTTTGATTCTGTTGGCTACTTTAAGAATACAATCTTGTTTCTTTTAAAGGTGGAATTCGTCAGTTCACTAAAGAAGTAATATGTTAAGGGACATACCTTAGTTGAATCCTAAGAAATTTATATTAAAAATGGAAACAACGCATAAAAGCTATAAAGTTAATGATTAGTTCAATAATCCGATTATGAAATGTACACATATATATTAAGGTAACAAACAAATAACTTCCGGTGAAACCGCAAAGTAAGAAGAATGCCTGTACTTCGTCGGTGTTACAATAATCGGATGTAACAAAAAAAATCTTGCTTTAGAATTAAATGTATTCAGGGCTCTTTTCATGTAACGCGGTGGAACGGCGTTCCGGCACCTTTTTTAAATTAAAAAGGCCTGGATATATCATTAATTAACTAAATAAAGTTATCCTTATATGCTGTGTTACGTAAAAGCTATGTCATTAACTAAATGTACAATAATACAAATATAATCATGCAGTAGCTTAGCCAAAATTTTTTTTTTTTTTTAAATAAGAAATAACATTTTCAAAAACATTACTTACGACCATACCACAATTTAAATTTTTATTGAAATTTGAATTATTTTTGTCGTGGACATGTATTGAAATATGAATGTGTTATATAAGAACAAAATATTTTCCTTGGATTTTCGTTTTAAAACAATGAAAATTACATATTAAGTATTATCAATAAAGCGAGCACCTTGCTAACCACTTGTAGTTAAAATAAGACTAGAAATATATTGCTTAATTATAATTGTTTGAATAACATAAGAAATTAACAATCATCAATGCATAGACATTAATATAGAAAAATTGAAAAATGAACTGAAATCTTTTATTACTTACACGTAAATATAACATTTGGTTTTAGCTTCAATATACATTGGCACGACTCCTTTTAAATAACAGTTATTAAATAGAAATTCTAGTTCTATATTAATGGATATGCAATGATATGGATTGTTAACGAACGTATCTTATTGTAATATGAATTTGAAAAGAAAGGGTTTGGAATGTACAATCTGTCTTGAAAATTAATTTAACAACATGGTCTTAAAATCAATATTAATATAAATGAAGGAAAAGTTTAGCAAAATGGAAATAATCTACTTTGATATTTAACAATATTATTTAACACTAGCTTCTACACACACATAAATATTTAAACGCTATATATATCACCTTATGCTATTTATGCTATATAAATTTATATATGTAATCTACAAGAAAAAATAGACTTCTTTGATGTCAAGAAAATGTACATATTATAGTTTTAATTAAAAAATTAATCAAGAATTTTGAAAAAAAAATATGTAAGATTGACATAAAACAGTGCAGTTTTTATCTACCAAAACCCAGATATCACAGAAAATACATAGCAAATAAAGCTTTTAGCATATTTCAAAAATAAGTAAAGAAAATTTTTAAATAGGTCAGACATAACTGCAAATCTAAATCAAAACTGATTAGATATATGAAAACTTTGTTCGTTATAAAGCTTTACATGTATTATAAAATTCACATTGTCAAGGTACACATAAGCATCTCACATAAAATTATTGCATCTAATAACTCTGAGAGCTTTTTTACTTTTAAGTTTGTTTTTTTATATATATAATACTGGCTACACATTTTGACAATTATCAGGTATCTTTTTTCTCGTCTATAAAAAATAAACTTCCTGATTGATTAAAAATCAATTTCTCATATCATTTGGAATGTGCCACCAAAATTGTAATAAATGCGAACGGCATGGCATTTAAAATTATTCTCAACATTTTGCTTAAAAAAAGAAACGTACTGAAATCCACGGTTAAAACAATGTTCATGTAAGATCGAAACGTACGGTCTTAATCACTTAAGCTTTCGTAGCTTATTAAAAACGAAATGCAAACTAAATGCAATGATAAATATTACATGATAAAAATTATCAAACGATTAAACATCCTATGCCATACACACATGGGAAATAGATGGACGGCACAGCTATAATAAAATCGGGTGGACCATTGGAGGGGATTCTTGATAATTCTCTAGGTCTACTTGGGCCTTGGGCTTGATTTTGTTCCCATACTATTCAGACCATCACTTCTTGACCTAGACCTTGGCAATGTATCACCTAAACATAATTTATTGCTAATACTAATGTTCACTTTGTAATGCAAAGTCATTTACTACCTCGATTTAATATGTGTCTCGAAGTATTAGAATTTGATGCTGCTTCCGCTTTGTATGCTCTCATCGCTCTCCCTCTTCTATCTATCATTAGCTTGTCGGCACGGACAAACATTCCATGCTTAGGGCGACAACTAAAGTACGGCACACCTTGTACGGTCCCATCATTTTTACCTAAGCACGTTATACAATCAGTACAAAGTAAATGTAATATAGTTTTCTATACCTTTAGGTGCATCCAACTCAACACCAATCCATGTACCAGCAGCAAATTCTGTGTTACCAATATAAGCAATAACACCGGAAGAATTATAAGGACGTATCAGAACACTCTCACCAATAACCACCCACTCTGGGAGCGGAATGTCAACAAATTTAGTCAAATCAGGACGGGAACCATAATTGTTATCAATTTCCGACTCTATAAAAAGCAATATGTATAAAACATTGTTAATAACACTTTGATCAAACAAACCTTCTATCCTATCAGTAGAGCTGTCCATACCGTCTTCATATGATAACTCTCTTTGTTCAAGTTGATTTTGTGCAGATTTACTTTCAGTGTTTACTGGACGGGCTTGTGGAAAGGAAGCTCTATTTTGGGCGGTATTTTGACTTTTTGAGCTTGATTTCTTTCTCCTGACAACTTTGCCGGGCGATAGATTTGTCCTGACGATACCAGAATTTCCATTGTCTGATAACGTGTCGGATTCGGTTTTATCAATATGCAGTTCGGCATTTAATAAATTATCGCTACCATTTATTGCCATATCATTGTCGGACATTGATTCCTTTTCCGTATTCGATTGGAATTTACCTTCAGCGTCGATTACTTCAGACACTGGTTGTAAATCATTCGATATCGTTACTTTACTTTCGACGTCGGGTGTTTCATCTACACTTATGCTTCTCAGTGACATTGCATCGTCGTTTGTTAAATTTGTAGAAGAAACGGCCTGCGATCCGTATCCGCTAGAACTAGCAGACGGTGTACTCGTTTTTGGTGCCAATTCTACCAAAGAATCTAAAGTTCTTGAAGTCGGTAAAGTTTTCCTACCATGAGATAAACGCGTGTGCTGTAAATGAAACAACGTTTATTCAATTTCCTACAAATAAATAAGAATTTTACCGAATAAACCGCCTTGCCGCCGTTAGTGGCTGAAGATTCGTCCTTCTCATCTTCTGTACTTTCGTCAGCAATTAAATCCAACGAATGCTTTCTAACTAAAGGCATCTGTTCTTCGTGTAAAGTAGTCATACGTGTTGCTATTTTCGCATTCGCTGGTGATGTTAGTCCGGAGAACACTATTAAGAAAAATAAATGATAAGCAACATAGACAAATTCAAATTACTGCCAAAATCAAGCAACTACTAAAACTAAATATAATCAACAAAGGGGAAAATAAAAAATACGTCTATAAAATAAACAACCGGCAAGACTTAATTATCACATACATTTAGACGAGCCAGTTGGTTGTTGTAAACGTAGCGAATTCAAATTCAGATTGAGATTTAAGAATGTAGGCCGAGCTGAAATATGGAAAATGTTATGTTAAAAGACCACCACCAATTATTAATGTGTTAATGTACCATTGAAACACTTAATGTTTGATCAAACAAATATTAATGGCAAAGTATTAGTTTAGAATTCTCATGTCTTTTCTATTATATGTACATGAAATCTAAGTTATATGTACACTTATTGGACATTAGTTTAAAATCAAAGAGACTTTTACATAAAATTATAATACAGAACATGCAAAAAAATATGCCAATTAGTATTATAATAAATTGTATTCATTATCTACTCATGCCAGGATGCATCCCTTTAGTACATCATTATTGTTAATTTCTAAACCACAATTTGAGCTACTGTTTAATTTCTAACACAATAGTATAAGTCTCTGTGACTTTATTACAATATAGTAGTGATACTAATAGTGATAGTAATGATACTTTGTTCTAATATTCATGAAAGGTGTATATAGTTGGAGCTGTTAAGAAAGAAATTCTTTCTAAATTTATTCAAGAAGGAAATTCTTTCTAAAGCTTTGATCTGCACGCAGTTTCATACAACGAATGATTGTATTGTCTTCAGACAAAGCATAACAAAAAGCATGTATCTAGCAGTTATGTCTATTGAATTAATTTTCATTTGACTATATAAATTTCAAGCCATTTTTTAATATTTCCAATTAAAGACAAACATGCTATTCCGAAATTATTTATATATGAAAACTTTATGGCTACATTATAATAAACGTCCACTTATATCATTGAGTATCATCTTCATGTGAAGAACGCTGAAAAGCGCTTTTTGGGATATGCAAATAAAAGACTTACTTAATGATATAATACGTTTTTAACATTACATATATGCGACAGGAAACCGTGTTGTTTTTCTTCTTTTGAACGATTTCACTGTTAGTTCTCATCTAACAATGTCAAAATGTATTAAAAATCTCTCACATTTGTAAACTACATAACGAACTTTATTTACAAATGCATCGAGATTATTATTAAAGCCCATTGAAGAAGTAGTGAGCTTTAACAAATATTAAATTTATAATAATATACATTTGGTTTCCATCTAGCAATCATAAATATGCAAGCCTCCATTTTACCTGACAGAATGGAGCCTTGTGGTTGCAGAAAAAAAATTAAATTCCAAAATTAGTCAAGCAAAATTGATAACAAAATATTAAAAATTAAAGTAAAAGCCATCGATTAAATTAAAACAATTTCTTTGAAATGGTTCGATATTGATAAAAAACAAGTAATTTTAATGTGAAGATCGAAGAATATATCTCATTGGAAATTTGATGCCTCAAAGAAACATTTATAGAAAACGTCCTTTTGAATAATATTACGCATGTGCATGGTTGTAAAGTAAAAATTTAAATTTTTTAAAGCAGCAAATGCAGACGTATATTATTAATATTATGAACGGTTGATGTATGCTTCAGTTAGATTATTCTGCCTTCCTTAAAAAGCACTTAAATGTGTATGTATTTAAATTATTACAACATTCACACACACACACATAAGCCATAACATACAAAATGTTATTCATAAATAGTTATGAAGCTAATCTGAAAAATGACTTTGTATTCCTATTTCACTAAATTTTCCTATCCTAAGGACATACTATTCTATATGATAATCTTTGATAGTTAGATCTCCTGGTCAAACAGAAAGTATTTATCATACACATACCAAGTCCGAATGGTTTGGATGGCGAAGAATCCGCATCTTTTACGAAATTTCTTGTCCTCATTGTAAACGGGGTCTTTAATATATCGCTGTTCAAATCCGTTACACTCTCAGATCTTGCCATACTTAATGATTCTGTACTGATGTCCAATCCCATTACCTAAACAATTGCATAAAATTAATTATTAGTTTTATATATTTATGAAATTTGATAACTCTAACAGGTCAATATTAATAGAATAATGTATAAGAACTTAGGTTGATAAGGGAAAGGATAAAACAAGGAAATTGAGAAACATACCCCATTCTTTGTTTCCAAAGCCTGCATTCCATTGAAAAAGAATGGGATTCAGAATTATAATTAAGGATAATATTAACATAAGAAAAATTACCTGTGAAAAGTTTGGTACACTGGCTGTTTTACGCATTAGAGGTTGCCCTTTAGCTTGTAATAATTCCTTTACAGCAACATTTTGCCGAAGTCTGTCTAGTGTTAATATGCTTTCAACTGCACTTACACCCCTTGTGTATTTTTCTAAAAATTGAATTTGCGTATAATATTCAACAACAAAATGTAGAATAGCATATATCATATTTTCAATATATTTCAAAATATAATTTAAAAACCAAGTTACTTTGTCGACTATTGTATATATGACAATTACCTATGTAAGTCTCTCCATCTACTAATGAATTATCTTCACCAGAAGCTGCCAATTGTGCTAGAGATTCTCTATCTTCCAACTCCTCACTTGCTTTTGGTATATTGGATACAACTTCATATGTAACACCGGACTGTATCACATAATCACCTCTTACGAATTTCTTTAGTCTATCTGTAATACTTTGTTTCTTATAAATGTTCAAAGCAAGTCTTTTCCTTAGCACGAGATCCATTGGAGCTGGATGTGATAAACGTACCGTTGTACGTAATATCAAATACACTCTGTAGTTAGCTAGAAATTTAGATGAATAAATAAATAAATAATTCGCATTCACTATCATTACATTCGTAATGTACTTACGATCAGTTACTTTGTTCAAATGTACACTATCATGAATAGAAGAATCCCATGACGCAACAGCACAAACATCTTTTTCCAAACGTTGTAAAATATTCAAACTATAAAATTTATTATGAACTTCTTTCGGCAATATTGAATTTTGTCCAGTTATTGAAACCTCTGTTCCCGAATTGTGTGCAGACAAATCGTCCGCTAAAATTAAGGATTTTTTGAAAATTACTATTCTATACAAGTCGAATAGACTGCATTAGTAAATAATGTTAAAATTAAATTGAATAAATGTAACGTTCATTGCTGATATAGTTGTTTTACTTACTAACCATTAAGATCAAGGAACAAAACTGGCACATATGGCTCCATTCCAGGTGGCGGCGACCACACAGCTGGTGCACCAGGTATTCCAGATCCAGCCGCTGGAACTATTACAGCATTTCTTTCTTCCGTTAAATTTACCCATTGATCAACAAGACTTTGTTCACGTTCTCTCTCCTGCTCGTTCTTGTCTGCAAATCACAAACATTAATATATACATTTTGATTTTTATATTACCCTACCCTTTTTATAAATTAGTTTATTTATTTGTTCATCTAAATATGTGCGTCTTTTCTTAAGAGCATCACTCCATTTATCACGTAAAACTGTCAAATCCTCTTCTTGATAAGAGTCGAGTGGCTTTTGCAATCTTGAGCGTTCCAATACACTTCCTACTTCAATTTTAATAATTGACTGGCATATAATTGGAAGGGTACCAGAATTTTGCACAGGTTTAACCCTCACTTGTATCCTTCGTTGCTGACCCTGCCTTAATTGATATATACCACCAGTAGCTCTTTCCGATTTCAAGCTAACTTCAACAGGCGAATATTCTCCTTGGTCATTTAATTCCTGGATTTCGACCCAAAGCTCAATTTTTCGAGTTAGTTCAGACCACCTGTCTGCCAGAGATCTAGCTTTGGCTAATTGCTGTTCAACCTCCCACCCAGGTTTTGTACGAGAAAATCCCGCACTCCTATGTCCCCAAACCTCGATAGATAAAGCGCCTTCCTGGCAATGTTCTAGAAATTCTTCGGTTATGAGTACAATGAAGTCTTTTGAATGATTAAATTTAAAAGACATGGAATCTTTCTGATCTGATAAGTAATTATTGTCGGGCGTGTCAACTGGTGCAGCCACTACTGGATCCGGATGTCCCCAAAAAGTATATTGGCAAAAGACAAAATTTGATAGCGACAAGGGCAGTCCCGATGCTTGTTTAATTGTAACTTTGCAAGTTATTTCGGCTTTGTCCTTTGTATCTTCGTCTTCTTGACTGTCGACAGAATTATCTGAAGCTGCTTCACATATCCTGTCTTGTGGCAAATGACCTTGAATTCTTTCCAACTGTACTTGTAGTCTTCCAGCAACTTCTCCTTGTTGGCTTATAATCGGAGTATGGTAATCTAAGGTAACGTCATGGAATAAGCATTCCAAAAATACGTTGGCCACACCAATCAAATTATGATTCTGTTGTGATTCAAAGAACGGATCTTCTGTTGGAAAGGGGTCACTAACTTCAACGCCTTTCTCCTTTTGTTCATGATACATTTCCTTCATGTCAACTAGTTTATTTTCTAATTTTTCCATGCTCCATACCTGGCTGCCGTTGTTAGTGCGTTTGACTAGAATTGCCGGTTCGCTTACAAATGCACTTTTCTATATTAAAAAAAAAAAAACAATTAGCATTTACTACTAAGTTTACAATTTAGAAAAAAGTGTACCTTTCTATTCGGACTAAGATTCCCCGGTGGGATTTGCAAGGTAACGCTAAATTTAGTGTGCATTCCTAATTCTTCGGCCAAATTGTTTGCTTCGTGTACCATTGCATTGGCTCGAAATATATCGTTCTTTAGTTGTACTATACTCCTCTTAAACATTTCATCCCTTTCCTGTGCCCATTTTTCTACCCTCATTTGTGTCGTGGGAGTACAAGGTGTGGTCTTGCCAAATCTTAACGAATCGTAAGAATACGAGGAGGAAGGCGTCGTTGGAGATAAAGTGTTCTTAAATTCTTGGATTTGCTTTTCATATTCCTGCCGTTGTTTTTCCAATGCCACTGAAATCGATTTTAATGTCCGATTCGTTACTGTGAATAACTTTTAGGAAGTCATTCCTCACCTTGCTTATCTTCTTCATGCTGCCTTTCCAATCTTGCTATAGCTGCTTGAATTGGGTCGTTACTTAATTCGTTTATCATAAGTTCGTCACGTGCAAAATTATAATCTATATTTTGTGCAGGAGTTTGTGGTTCAGAAGCAGAAGCTGAAATCGAAGAAATTTCGCATAAATTAAATTGATTCGTTACATTATGAATGTTATTTGATGGCTAGTATAAGCATATTGTTTAATAGACACATACTTAATGATCGTGGACAATTTACTCTGAAAAAGTGATGGTTGCCCCATAGGATTCTATCACCATGATGTAATTGTGTTCGTTGTGTAACTTGCGATCCGTTTATGTAGGATCGAGCATTTGCCAGTGGTTCCAAGAATAAACAACCGTCTTCTATTGTAATAATGCAATGTTCCGGTTGAATGCCTAAACCAGAAAGTTGTATGTCGGGTTCGCCATTGCCATTGTCTGGTTTTGATCCAACTAACGTCTTATCCTAAAAATCAATTGATTATTGTAAATACAGAATTTGCTTTGGACTGATTCACCTTTAAATAATATACTAATAATTCGTTTAAGTAGGGATCAGCATTTAAATTTACTAAGTAGAATTTATTCTTCTCCACTTTTATGCCAGAATCTTGTATGCTAATTCCCATTTTCTCTAATGCTTGTTGCCTTTCATTTTGTATCCTTTCGGTTTTCATCAGTTTCTCCTCCCACGTTTGCGATATCTCTTTATAAAGTTTTTCGCTTTCACTCAGTTTATTTGTGATGTCCATTTTTTGAATTTCGCCGACAGGAGAACCGGTTGCATGTTTCAACATTTCCCTTAACTTTTCAACTTCCTCTTGTAATTCTCTTATTATTCGCGCATTCGGATCTTCATTAACAACAGCATGATTAACAATGCGTTTCGCCCTATCAGCATAACGTAATGTCGACAATGTCTCTTCGTAATTATCAGCCGCTGGTGATATTGTAGCCACCATAACTGTTTTACTATTTCCTCCTAAGTTATCCTTCAACAACCACGTTAATACAGAATCTCGGTATGGCACGAATTTATCCTTGTTTTTACCCGACGACTGATCGGCCAATTTAGATATGACTAGCCCCAAAGTTGTTAATGATCTACAAATTAATGCGAACGTGAATAATAAATTTCGTTATCTCGTCGATCGTAATCCTTTATACTTGTTAATATTAGATCCCTCTTTCAGTCTTTCGCCCACAGCTCCAGTTTTCACAGCCCTTTCGGATCCTGCAAGATCCACTAAAGACATCCTACTTTGCTTTTCACCAGTTACGCTTGTTCTTGAATCGGTTAACGTTTGCGTTAATATAACAGTGAACACGGCATGAGATCTCGATGATTCACTATTCATATTCGTTGCAGCGACAGTTCTCGATTTATTTCCTTCGGCCATTAAATTGTCTATGTCCTATGTTAAGAAGACTTCATTAATGCTAAAGAACCATCCAATACAGAATAAATTTGCAATTATCTCAAATACAGTTTCGTTTTTCTATTAAAGAAGAAACTCGAGAATACTTTCGTGCAATTAAAAGAAAAATCAATAACTTAAATTAGATTTGCAAATTCGTCCCAGCAAAAACCTAGTTATTAAATACCTGAAACGAAGTTACTGCAAGCTGTGATAATCCATCAACGTAAGGCCCCAGCACATTATGCTCTCTAACTTTGAGTGATTGTTTATTAGTCTTGGGATCCAATAAATCATGTACCTAAATAAAATGAGCGTTCATATCATATTTCGAGATGATACTCATCAATAAGCGTTACCTTTTCATTATAAATCTCCATATAACTGACTTCGACCTTATAACTAAGTTCAGAGCTTTGCTGTTTAGCTATAAGATCAAAAAGTGAATCACAAAGTCGCGGTATAATGCCTTTATTATCCTGAGTGCCCATCATGGTGTAAGATTTTCCCGATCCTGATCAGAAAAGAACAAAAATATATAATCGAAGGTTAATAATAAAATTAATATTATTTTAATAAACACTTTCATATCTCGCAATATGTTTCGTGTTAACGAGTTGTTTTTAATAGATTTGCGTGTAAGGCTACCTGTCGCACCCTTATTCATAATTCTCATTAATTAATTGTCAAGGCTTCTATTAATTACTTTTTATATTAGGGGTTGATTTTTTATGGCGTTACAAATAGGGAATTTTCTGCGGATAATATTGAACGGAAAACTTTTAGAATTCTTAATCAACAGAAATGGAAGTAAAGAGAAAGAATTTAGTGGCACAAAAACATTGTTATTGATGCATTAAGGCGGCCTTTATTTAGTAACAACACAAAAAGTCGATACTTCTTCTATTATCCTTCTACTTTAGATTCAGGTATGACGTAATCCTTCTACGTAAAACGCGACGTATTTCCTTTTATTTTTCCAAAAGAAAATTCAGCATATTTCAGCAATGGTAAAAGTTTTCTTTTTAAAATATAATATAATTCAGTAGAAAAAGCTCATACTCTATATCTTTACATTTTCGAATTAAATACAAAAATGGACCAATTTTGGGAAATGCTTAAACTGTGCCAATTGGTGAAAATGACTATTGTAGCAAACCTGTCAAAAGCTTTCATTTTTTGATATTAATTAATCGGAGAAAACATGTGAGATAGTGATAAATGTTCCCACATTTATGCTGAACGATCATTCATTGTCCTTGTCCTTATTATCAACGTTTGAGTGACGAAGAGAATCACTAAATAATTCATTTAGTCTCATTCATCATTTACTTTAATTAATTTCGCTTTCTGGATAAAATTATTAAGACACGTAAATAATATTTTAATATGAGAGCTTCACTAAACTTCGAACCTAATGCAAACTCTAGGACAACAACGGGAAAATCGCTAGTTTGCAAATATACCAAACTATTGCAAGAGAAAATAAATCTACCCTCAATTTCGTTGAATATGGAGGAGAGGATTAATTAATTAATAACTCTGTCCATCTCATTTCATCAAGACATTGACCAACAAAAAGTATTTAATTTCGTAATACAATACATTCTTATAAAGACCATTTAAATGGGCTAATTGTTACGAAAATGTATCCACTTAGATGATATTCTTTCGATTCACGCATTACCATGTGAAATAAATTCAAATTTTCTCAGACGTATTCATTATATGATTATGTATAGCATTATGGTGTGTTTATCGTATTCGTACACGCAATAGAATATAAAACAGAATCCGAAAGTAAAGATAGCATGCATAAAGGTCGTTCATACGTTCCTTTACAAGTATCAGCAGCATTCGGCATTAAACAGAACCAAAAGAATATTAAATAAACAGCACATTACGAAGAAATTTAGTAAATTTTCATCATCAAATCGTAATTACTGATTTCAAAGAAACACATTCACTAAATGCAGCCTTTTAAGTAGTTAGTAAAGTAATTTATTCAATAAATTATGCAAGGAGTTAAAAGGCGTAATTTTTTTAAAACTATGACCGCCCTTAAAATGGTAGCGAAAGAAATTATATTAATTTTTAAATAATCCTTTACAAATGCATAGTGGGAGAAAATATTTGCATATGCAAACGAAACTTTGAAAATAAAAAAGAAAGTGCTACGCTCGCAAATCATTTACATATCAAATACGTTCGAACGAGAAAAAAAGTATTTGCAAATTAAAAAAAAAAGAACGACCAATATTAAACCTACACGTGTATATGGTGCTTAATCGGGTCAAACGTTAATCATCACTTTCTGTTCGATAACAAGGTGTACTGTAACATTGGATTATTAAGAACCATTCGATATTTGGACATTAATTATTAATTTGGTGTCATTTAACGAATGCGATTACATGCGTGCTTTTTTGAAAGTTGATCGTATTTGAAACGACTTCAAAGTGATCCCCAAGAGTTGAATTTCTAAAGTTCCGAATCTTTATGGCAATTCTACCTGTTCTATTGGCACATTTTCCTGACCCAGTTTACTTCACCGTTACGTTCGCTCCACTCATAAACTTACGTTTTACTGGGTAGTTCTTCGGAAACTTTAAGAATTTCCCTTTATTTTAATTATTTTGGGGTAGATTTAGACCCTAATATAATTATCCAAATGACCCCTGCTGCTCTCCACATTACAAATTAGTTTTAACCGTAAAAGAATATCTCATAATTTTCCTTTTATTTTAATCATAAAAACGAATATTAAAAGCGCTGAGGGGTCGGTTGCATGAGCAATTAATATTTTAAAATGTGTATATATAATTTCCTTTTTTTGTATTTAATTAAATTTAATTGAACGTAATGATATAACCAGGGAATGTGATCTAAGCGAAGAGAAACCGTGTAACACTGTAAATGACGTTTAGCAATAAGTAATTACATTTCGTCAGGTGAATAATAACACGTGATGAACGTTTTATCATTGAAATAGATAGTGAATGCGGCGTTTATCGATTTCGACGTAGCGTACTGCTCTCCCATATTTTTTTTACGCGACGCCCCATTTATAATTAAATTATTCGACATCAAATTGTATTTGCTTTGAATATGAAAAGCTTTTACATTAAATGAATTTTGCAATTGTTGTAACATCAGGTTAATTAATTTTTTTGTAAAACAACAAATAGTTTTCGCCACTCACCAGTTTGTCCATAAGCAAATATGCACGCATTGTATCCTTGGAAAGCGTTGTCCAAAATATCACGTCCCAAGCAATCAAACACCACCTCCTGAGAGGCATAGTCCTTCTTCGCCGGATCCACCGAATAAAAGCAATGATCGAATGCAAAAGTCTTCGACGTTTTCCTGTAAATCATGGTAGAAAGAAAATCATTTAGAATGCGTAATACGTTTCCTTACAATCATGTAATTGACAATGAAACATAATACTTAATAGACGTGCCTATTTTACAAACACATACGGCGGGAGTTGAAATTAGTTGCATTGCTTTCCCAAATTAAATGCATCCGAGGAAGTATTTTATTCTTTATGCTTTCTAGCTAGTTTCAAGTGTTTTATCAGCAACCAGTTAATGCTCTGGTTATCGATTTAATAAAGTTCTTTATGAGTTGTTCGCGAAATTATAAACTTGAAGAAACCACTCGTTCGCTGCAAAACCATATGGTTTATTGTGTTTATAAATCTTTGAATGTCACGTGTTACGAAAATGCACTAATTTATTTAAATAAAAGTGCATTTTTCTGTATAACTTTCGTATAATAAGCATTTATCAATTCACATATTTGTTCATTGTTATTGGATTTACTTGATCTCTTTTAAAATTGACATTATCTAGTAGACAGAAACAAATGTTGCCAATTTTTTTTGAAAAGTTACTAACTCAATTTAAAAACTCATATATTTTAATTAAGGAGGAAAATAATATGAGGGAAAAAACAGGTTCAAGCATACTATTTTGGACGAGTACGAAATAATGAATAATAATCAAATATGTATTAGCAGTTCTCCGGCATGCTAATAACCTTTAATTAGAGTGGAATATTTAATATTTAAAACATAATCGTAGTAAAATGTGCTACGAAAACCACGTAAAAATAATGGTTTTCGTTAGTCCCCTCATTTTTCGGCACGAATTATTTTGAATGAATTACAATACTGCAACAACGAACATCGATATTTATTTGATGAGACAATATAAGAAGCTTCTGTTAGCTCACAGAATCGGTTTCGAATTAATTATTTGAAAATGCGAAGAGCTAAAATTTAAAGCCGAAAGTATTTGTTAAACATTTATGAGCCATTTCAATTTGTATTGGCATTTTAATTGCTTATTATAAACAATTGATAATAAATTGTTGTGTTATTTTTCTAAAAAACATGAGAAAGAAAGTTATAAGGCGCAAAAATTTGATAAAAACGAATACAACAGAAAATTATTGTTAGCTTTGTCATAGGGAAAAATGTATGTGCCCTTGTCTAATTTGCACGTTTCATCCAACCATACGTAAATCATCTAGGGAATAAACAACATACATGAAATGTACGTAATTACATTTTTATCGACTTATAAAATCAATAAGAACGCTCATTCCATTCTCTCATAAATTAAATATGAGTAATACCTAGTAGAATCCCGAAAAAGAACTGACCGGCAAGGTAAATGACCAAATGTATGACGGAGTAAAGAAACTTCAGCGAAAGAACAAATAATCCATAATAAACGTAATCATCGACTCATACATTAAGACTTCTAATAAAACCTGATAATTTCCTATTAGTATGATAGCAAGCATTTTAACTTGAATTAATTATAATAAAATATTTACAAATATTCGGATAATTATGATAAGAATGGCTATAAACCAATGACTCAAAAAATTGATGCGAATTTCTTTAAAAGGGCGAATTGCAATATTGTAATATGTAAACAGGGCAACGAAATTGGCCTTATTAAATGTAACCGTCACGAAAGCGGTTTCCTTCGCCTTATCAAAACCTATTAACATTTGGCAATTGATATTCTTCTTCATTCAGCAATAATTTGCTAAATAAATGTGTTACGTATATTAGCCTTGAATAATAGATGTTTAATGGCAAGCAATATATTTTTTTTGAATATATTATACCATGTGATGTCATGGCTGTTAATAAAAGGTATATATTTCTTATGAACTAACAAACATCTTTCGAAAATTAAAAAATCGCATTCAAATGTTCTATTCAAGCATCCCATAAGTAAAGTGATATCAAATGTGAAATAAAATATGTCCCATAGATGTACCAGATGTAAATATCGTATTAATAAAAATGGGCATTGTCGGATGGTAAAAAGAATATTTCTTATTCATCGTAGGCAGATGAAGACAGCACCAATAAGTATTTTCTAAATTTAGCACATACAGAACTCCATTCTGAAGACATCTGTACAAAATAAAATTGCAAAAAGGAGCTTAAAAAAAGAATAAGAGAAACGCGTGAGGCCTCTTTTAATTTCATTAACAAAAAAAAATCCGTTACTTTTATCTGGGCTGTCTTCGGTTTTCTCCTTATTTTGGAAAAGAAATTAAATTGCTAAAGTGGATTAGAGGGTATCTTCGTCGGACCGGATTTTCCAGCTTTATGTTGACGACAACCAGCAAAAGAAACAAACTTTTTCTTCTAGAAATCTTTATAGATATTTCCATTTTCTTCATTTTTACGCAAAACAATAATTAATTATTATTTAATTCTAGCATGAGAAAATGTTAGCTACCACGTAGATAAATTTCGTAATCAAATTATTGTCGCTTTTTGTTTAAACTTATTTTTATAACGTACCGTATATATTTTTTTATTACTTTACTTTGTAACATTCATAATTCAGGAAGATAACTTTCTAACTTTTTAGGTCGGATTATTCTAGCGTGTACAAAAGTCGAGTTATTGCACATTCAGCAAAGAAAAAACGATTTACAATGCAATAGTTTTCTTTTTCTTCATTTTCTTCATATCTTTATCAATAATTTTGCATTGCTCATTAAGAGATGGAAAAATCTCAAAAAGATGGAATTATTGTGATAATGTATGGTGTTCATTCATTATTAATCCGACAGTGAAAGGTGTAATTAACATCGTTCAATTCGTATTGGAATACATTAAAACGTATACCCGTTGATGATTCATTCATGAACATTCTATATTAATAAATCCAGGCGCATTTAAATATTTATATTCAACATAGCACACATTCATCTTATTCTTGTTAATCATGTACCCGTATAGACAGTTATTCTATCTCATTAAAATCACTTCAAATAATAAATTCGTTAAACTGTATAAGAAATCAGTTGAAAAATTTAAATTTCAATTAAGTTAATTAAAATGTCGTTTAATTTCGATGTAAAATTTACAAGGGAATAAATAAATTCAGCGACTAATTAAACTAGTCAAAGTTGGATTTGGCACCTCTGAGATTATTAAAACTTGCTTCTTTTAATATTAATTTTTATCTAAGCAAACGTTAGCTTTGAACTCTACCAGGTGTAGGTTTGAGCATTAATAATTTACCTGCAAACTAACATTTAAACATGCTTATTTATTATTTAATTCTTGAGAAAAAAGGTAAAACCTCCGCTGCGATTCGTCCATTGAGAATAAAGCGAATTCTCGTAGGTCTAATACAAAAACTTAACATTTTACACGCTCTCAAAATCCTGAGGGTCCAATAGTTGTTTACGTTACAGATTTCATTCGACCTTTTTCTTCCTCAACTTCTACCATTTCGTTTCGGTTATTTCTTTATTAACCAACGCCATAATCTTGAATTCTTAAATTAAAATGGTAATATTCTAACAATAGAATGTTCTTAATGTTTCGACAATTATCTTAAGCTCTCGACGTTATTGCATCAAACTTTAATATAGTTTACTCTTAAATTATTTAAAATCCCGACAAATCACAAAAATATTAAGCGATTAAGTTTTGTACATTGATGCAATGTTACAAATGCAAGACATATTCAGATCAAACACTCCCACGAATACATATCAACAAGATTACATGAAATTAATTTATCTTGGATCTTTCCTTGATTTTAATCTACTGCTTAAAACATACTCGTAGTACGCTTAAACATTTCAAGTCTAGTAATTAAAACGTCGTAATGAATCAATGAAATTAGATAAAAGTACGAAATTTATTTTGGAAAAGGCTATCAGAACGTTTCATGCTTATCACAGTTTATCCATATATTTTTCAAATTTCGAATAGAAATAACTGGTTTATACGAGTCCTTGAATAAAAAGGAAACAATTCGAAATCTAAAAAATATAGGAGTCGTCCAACGTCATTCATTCATGACGTGAACTCTTCCTGTTCGTTGAACAATTTGCAAATTTTCTAGTGAAATCATAAGCAATTTAAGAACGCAAGTACGAAAAGGAAACAGTTTAGATGAAATGAAAGAAAATGTAAGTGTGGAATACTTGGGACGCTTTACCTTACTCTACCAGAAAATTTACATACATAGAGTATCCTTTTCTTTTTCAGCGATACATTTAAAACATTCATGAAATTCGTACATGAAACGCAACCTTATATATTCGAAGAGTGTCGGCACTTATAGCTGTACACTTTATTAAATTACTAACCATTCTTTTCTCTCATTTTATTTTTTGTTTCTTATCAATATATGCAATTCTTTTCTGAATATTCCGACTCGTCCTCCCTTAAATTGAAATTCTGCCGTAAATATGCGATCGTTCTAACGAAAAACACTACCACGAGGATGAAATGGGTAATCGTTTCAATCGAAATTCTTCTGAACACATTATTCTTCGATATAATAGAACTAAGAACCAAATACATTTCTTTTCTGTTTTAATAAATTCATGAGTAATATTAAGGAAAGTCTTATTATTTTAATGAAAGTGTATGACGTTTTTGTCATAAAGCAATGCACAAAGCAAGCTTAATATGATATGATTACTTTCTAGAATCGGTTTATCGATTCTATTAATCTATATACATTTTCTTTTTCGTTTTGTAATTATAACACTTGTACATTTACTATTTATTTACAAATCGATATTATTAAAGGTAATAAAGTACTAGAAACTGTAACGTAAAGCGTGTGCGGTTTATCAGAATAGAACAAAGAGGTTCCAATCATATGACTAAGACCAGCATGTTGCAATTGGACAGTCAGTAAACTTACCTATCAATTTTTTCTGAATATTGTAACATGGTTTGTTGTTTTTCCATTTCGACGATACATTTCGTGCCCATTTCCAATTCTAAAACATAAAAGGCATTTGTCAGTTAGAAAACCTTAATGCTACAGGTTTCATTGTTTAAGCAGATGCATGTAAGGACGTCCAGACCTTCATGAAAATGTTTGGAATTGAATTGAATTTTTATATAAATCACACACGCCCCAGGTGATTTTATTATTTAACCTGTTCCAAATTTGTTGGAGTATAGATAAACATTGTGTTTTTTTAATGAATTAAGCAAATATGCGTGTAAGCATGTTTGTAATTTTTCGGCATGAACAAACAAGATAGCGAAGAATGTACACACGAAAAGTATGTTTATTTTAGCGAATCAAGTGAATAAACGATTTTCGTGTACGATTATATTCACTTATTCAGATTTACTTACCTCGTCTATTAAAAGGTCGGGCCCTGACGGCTACTTTAATTTTATCTGTCGACGACATTTCTCTATTTTCACTATATATATTATGTTATACGATACTTTTAAATAAACACAAAAAATAAAATTTATTTATACACAAAAATATCAGATATACTTTATACAATGTTTTATATATTCATCCATAATCGAACATACTAAATCACAACACTATTTCAATGAAAACAGCGGAACAACCGCCATATTCGTGTCTTTTCATATCAATGTTGAAAGCAAATGATTATCGGTATTCGGATGCGCACATGAACATCGACTAGAACAAAAGCCACATAACGAACCAGACACAAAGTATTTTTGTCGCAAGTTTAGCAGTACCATCTGCGAACAACTTGCCACGATAAGGCAACCCATTCATTACCGACCTCATAGTTATCTTTAACTAATTATTGATCGAGCAGAAAACTCCGGACGCATAAATTAAATCGATACGAAACTGCGCACCTGGCGAACGCTTAAACTGGATTTATGAAAACGCGCACAATGCTGGAAAAAGTTTCTTTATTATGATATCGAATGGAAATATGTAACTTAAAGCTAACAACAGTCAAAAAAATAATTAATAAAAACGTCGTTTGTTGTGTCAGAATTTAGTACAACTCAATTTTGGAGTAAAAATGGATGATCCTCCAAGACAACATTTCGCGAAATACATAATCGCAATAAATAACTTTTAAGTACAATATACTAAAAATATAAGATTGAATTAAACATTACAATATTTGACTACTAAGTTTGTGAACTCCATTGGAGAATGGTTTGTCATTGTCCAGCAAAAAATTACAATACTTAACAATTTTCTTTAATCACAACAAAAAGAGACAAAATAATATGGCATGCGAGTATTGCCACACCAAAGAACAAACATTAAATATAATTAAAAAAAAGGAACTAATTTCTGTTCATAACTCTTTTTATCGATTTATTAAATATTTTTAATAGAAACGAATTCTTACGCCCAATAAATTACGAAATGAAAATCATCTTCCCGTTATGAATCCAGATTTTTTTAGTCATGCAACATTACATATATTTACCTTCTTCAATAACAAAAGTTGTGTATGAAAATTTTCACTTGTGTTACAAAATAACGAGTGCGGACAATGCATTCATTAATTAAGAAAATGTTAACAACTTAAAAATATGTTTTATTTATCTCAAAAAAAGTTTTCAGTCTTTGGCTCGATGTTGTTGCATGACCGTTAATATTCTTTTTAAATCCTTATAATACCTGTTTCGTAATTTACTTTCTTACATATTTTATCTTGTTTTTCCCTTATTATGTCATAAAAAAAATAATGAACCTATATTTTTTTATAAAATAATAGAAAGGAATGCGCTTAACGCAAAGGAATGGATTTTGATAAGGAGTGTAGAAGGACGTTGAAGACTTCTGCACACCTAAATATAATGACACTCGCGCAACGAACAAATATAAACTTTCATGCTATTTAAATAAATAAAACTAATTATATTGCAACTACAACAGTTTTACAAAAGAGAAAAAGACCAAAATATTGATGAACAAACAAAAGAGGGAACGATATTAATTAACTGATAATGACGATTTAAACACGCGAATATTTTATTTTAAATCAATTTTAATAACAGCCGCTGAAGGAGATTTTTGTGATTCCTTATTACTTATCCAATATATAGTAATAATAAAAAAATTATCTAAGTTACCTAAATCTCTTTCATACAGCATTATATACGTGTAGTATCACAAATAACAAAGATAATCACTAAATCATTATCACATTAATGAAGTTACAAACAATACAAACATTCATACTTTATGTTTAGGCCACCGTGAGATTTTTTTAAAGGAGTAGGATTAAGGCTAGGACTAGGAGTCAGAAGTCCTCTCTATAGGTAAAAGGTAGGAATCCCAAATGGATACACCAAAAGTTTCTACAATTTCATACAAAGATTCCATGCATGTTGTCTTCTTGTTAATGCAAACGTTACTTTTTAAATGAAAAAAAAAAAAACAACCAATGGCTTATGCAAAATAATAGTTATATAAATATTAAGTTTAAAATTAAGCTGAAATGTATAAACCATAAAAACGATACTTTGTACTAGTCATGCAAATCAAAAAGTGTTCTGAAACCACGTTTATACATAAACTATCTAAATAGTAGTTTTAACTATATATAGCCCTGACATGTCCCCAGATAAATCTTAGCACAATGACTTTTGAAACTTCCAATTTCAAATAAAAATTTCACTTGTAAAGCACAAATAACCTTCTTTAAGTTGCTTGTAAACCCATACTCAGTCTTTTTCAATTTCATATTTTTATACATACATATATATAACATATTTAAACAAAAACAAATAATATTTAATACATTCAGATGATAAGAGTACAGGTTTTACGTAATTTTCTCTTTTTGGAATTAAAATTAAAATAAGAAAAAATACCATAAACAAATATTGAGGCTGCATTACCCAATCAGCTTTTCCATTAATTTCAAAGGTTTTCTAGCGGAAATTATCCCACAAAAGATTTTTTTTAATGATTACCCCAATTATCTGAAACCAAGAAGAATTGTATTAACGATTTATTCCCCAACTCCTGATTTAATGACTTTTCATTTATGTTTGATTTGAATTGAATCAATAAAGAACCGATCTGCTTGGAGCTTGTTAACGAGTATGCGCAACTTAAAGCTAAAATATTAATCAATCTAATTGTGTAAGAGACAAAAAAGGATATGCATAAAGTAAATGGTCGTTTTTTAGTTACCGATTTAGATCCTCAAATCCCGTATAAAGTTAAGAGTCTCTCACTAAGTTGCGGTGGAAATTGATCACTGAAGCGTTTCCAATTTTCCTCACCTACTTGGGTTTTAAACCCGTGCAGTATCTAAAAAATGTTATAATTAATTATAATGACAATAAATCAAGTGAGACGCAAGTACTTTAATAAAAACTTCCTTAAGGTCGTCTCTTGGTGTCACCCAAGATGCAACTGCATCGCAAAAGAATATAAAATCAGGCACAACACCGCCAGGATTTACAGTTATCATCTGACACATACCGCGAAATGCACTATCTTTTTCTTCGTTATCACGAATATTACGCAATGATATACACCTGAAATTAGTACAATTAGTATACAAAATCACTTAAGTTCGAACTAGAAGAAAATTTCCTTTGATCTCGTCCAAATTAACAGATTCATTGCAAGTACAACACTTACGAAACATGTATGATACATGCAGGCAATGAATATGTTAATAATATCACAGTAATTCTAATTAATAAGCATACTTTGGCGTTAATATACGAATTACTGTATCAAATTTTGATTGTTAGAGATTTGTTAGTATAAAATGTACAATATCACACATACAAGGCCATTTTGAGAATTTCCTTTTTGCATTAGATTAGACTTCAGAATGGCCTATACTTGCATTCGCTCGTGGAGGAAGCGAGAGGATAAATGCTTGAGTAACAAAATAAGAGCTTCCTCTTAAAATGGAACAAATATAAAGAGTAATGAACTAAATATAAGAAGTAAATAATAGACTAGGACAACTAAAATTTAATTCGAAAATTAAA
Organism: Hololepta plana; assembly: GCA_963695495.1. Lineage (NCBI taxonomy): Eukaryota > Metazoa > Arthropoda > Insecta > Coleoptera > Histeridae > Hololepta > Hololepta plana. The sequence continues at coordinate 12,227,353 of OY968835.1, forward strand.
TATTTAAAGAATAAAAAGAGGGTTACACACCACTGGCGAACAAATTGTTGTAAGACAGGCGCGACATCATGGGGGCAGACATAACCGAGTCGACCGATTGTTATGGCTATAGTGTACCACCGAGAACAAAAACAAATAAAAAACCCAACTCAATTACAAAGAAATTATGCAATCATTATAAAAAATGCTTTTTTTTAAATATTAGTAAACAAATCAATAATAATAAATAATTAATTTAAATCCAGTCATTGATAAAAAAGGAACGACATACACTTAAATAATAAATTTTAATTAAACCAAATGTAAAAATGAAATATTGAAATATTATTGGAAATCATAATTATAATCATAATTAAGAGTAAAAATGAAGGTGAACACACGTTTGTCTGCTTATAATCACTTATGTAGTTGCAAATCGTAATCATTACACATGGATGAAAATATTTCTTTTTAGCCCCATTTGTTGCGTATATCATTTACACACTTTACACATAAATTTGTTATTATATTGGAAAATTACAATGTTCCATTTTTATCAATTCTGAACGTTTGTAAGTCAGAGTATAGAAAAATTATTCTCGTAAAATAAAATAATTATTGCTTTCAATGTTAAAATATGTGTCTGCAAGCTCGACGATATCTTTTTAGTAATAATTTATACTGTAGCTAAGACCAACATATTATTTCTATTAATTGAAATTAAACTAGAAAACTAAACATATTTAATATGTATGAGGAGGATAATTAGAAAAAAGCATGTCTGCTGCTAACAGAATAACCTGAGGAAACAACAAAATCAAAGCAGCTCCTTTTATGTCTCAGTGAATAACATTATTTCAAAATAAAATTGATCACCAAAGTAGTTCAAATAATCATTAAAGTACATAATCCCAAATTTGCATCTTTCATGATCAATTTACCATTGTACATTATATACACAGTATGATTCGTTAAAGATAATCCAAATGGATTACTGTAAAAATAATTATTAGCAAGGATTTAAATAATAATTATTAAAGTGTAGAAATAATGTTAATAAAATAATTTGAATTAATTCTACCATTTAAACTACAAAGAAAGCAGTTTCACATATATATGTAACATGTTCTTTTATCCGATTGCAATTTACCTGCAATAAAATAAATATGTTACAAATTAAGGCTACTCTAATGAAAAATCAAATTTAAAGAATCTTCTGAAAAAAATTAAATGAAGAGGAAATAACCAACGTGCATTGCGAGTTTGGGAAAGCTTATAACTAAGACTTACCTGTATTTTCTAATAATGTCTTTGGTGTATTCGGCCTATTAATTATCTCTATCAATTGACCTAATACTATTGGGATATAAGGTCTAGTGTCGGGACCTAAAGAATTAAATATTAGTCAGACAAACGAAATAATACGCATCAGAACATACCTAATTTAATACTAATTTCACCGATTGCCCATGTCGCGTTGTTACAAACTGATATAGACTCAGGATTTAAATTATGGCCAAGAATTGGCAAAAAATCTGGGATGCACGGCCGCACATGTTGAAAACAGGCTTTAGTGAGGTCTCCCAGTAATGCAAAAGATGATTGCCTTACTTCAGGCATCGGATCTTGCATGCAGTGATGTAATAACTCCATTATGTTGCTATTCACCACTAATTTCTCTATGTGTCCATTTAATCCTTCAGCCAGACCAGACAATAAGTCCAACGCGACGATCATAAAGTCTTTGTCAGGTGCTTCAAATGCATCAGGATTTTGTGTATTTGCCTGCGAGGTAAAATTATTAGACGATTATTTTCAATGTGTCTTTAACGTACCATATGCTGATATAACGTTTGCTGTACTAATGACACGCATCTACGATACACCGGTTCACAGTACGGCAAGAAACCCGACTGTAGAGCCGTCGCAACACTGGATAAGCACTGAATAAAACGTTTGCATTTAGTATACATGAAAATGGACCACAGAAACTGCTACATACTTCTAATAATGGAAATAAGTCTTTATCCTCATCTTTTAAAATGTTCCACTTTTGAATTAACGGCGGCATCAACATATTGATGTATGCGGGTTTATTTAAATGGTGACCAACAGAATCGGCTAATGTACCAATTGCATCATATAAAATTAACAAATTCTTATGCTGGTACTTAGAAAATGCAAATACTAGCGTTTCTAAGATAAAACTGAGATATGGCACTAATTCTGTACAAGCTTCTTCTTCTAGCGTTGCGAAAGCCGAGCAAGCGGCTTCTTGGACTCTCTTGTTTCCATCCAATATTCTTTTCAATAATTCTGTCATCAATGGTTTCAAATATGCATCATGAGGCTGAGAAACCACCCAGTGCGAATAACGACTCAGTGTCCAACACGTAATAGCACGTACAAGCGCTTTGCGGTCATTTAAACTGTTTATTAAGTATGGTATAAGTTCAGGTAAATGGTTCAACATTCCAGACATGCATCCTTCAGCAATTGCACCTAATGCTAAAATGCCAGATTCTTTTATGTCCCACTCACAATGAAATAGTGTCTCTTTCAATATAGGAATCAAAATAGGTAATATGTCCTCCCTGAAAACATTGGCAAGTACATCCAATGCAGCAGCACTACACTTGCGTAAATTCCAGTCTGATAATGAAGTATCATCATCTGGATCATCAAAATCTTCATCTTCATCTTCCACATCTGTCATACCATTTTCTGTAGAATTAGTATTATTACAGTTGTTAGTAGTTGCTCTAAGTGTATGTGTCTTGGATTTATGAAATCTCGGCCGAATATCCTCTTCCTTATCGGGAACAGTTTCGTCTTCTTCTACATCTCCCTACAAAATAAATCGATATAACTTGCATTCAATTGCCAAAGTGCATTAATTAACCTTCAGTAAAATGATATCAATCTCAGAATATTTCATTCCCCTCACTAGAATTGGTACCAATCGATTTAAATGAGATGATAACACCTCTCTACAGATTGGTTGTTCTGCCAAACTTAACCAAAATTCACAAGCTTCTAACGCCACACCTTCATCAGGATCTTGCGTTCTTAGTAGCATGTATTCTATGATATCCCTCATTGGTGCAATTAACCTGTCCATTCTCACTTCTAAAAGCATAACTAATGCACGACAAACATTCTTTCTGACATCTGGATCTTCATCAGTTGCAACATGGAATAAATTCTAAAAGAAATGAAAGTCAATACAGTGATATTAAATAGAAATTCAGTTTTAAATGCTTACTGTTAAAAATGAATCAATGTGTACCATAAGTGCTTCAGATCTTTGAATTATAAATTGATTAACACAACCAATTGCATATGAACGTATTTTAGAACTAGAGTGATTGAAAAATTGTAAAAACTTTGGTATTAATATATCCAGTGGCCGGTTTATTTTATCAGTTCCCAATTGTTCTGCTGAATCTTCACATATCTTTTGCAGAGCGCCAAATGCTCCTTCACAAATATTGTAGTCTTGTGAATCTAGCATGTTACACAGTGCAGGTAATAATTCTGGCCAAGAATTCAGTTCACCTTTACTAGCTATTGTTGTAATCAAAATGCCTACTGTAGCCCTAATAAGAGGTGAAGGATCACCTACAGCTTGTAGGCACTCTTGTTTAATAAATGTAGTTACACTTGGTACTAGAGCATTGTAATGTGTTTTAACATTATTTTTCAGAATTAATCCACTTAATGACCTTGTTGGTTCATCTTCTTGTGTCATGTTTGTTAGTACAAACATTAAATAACTATTGAAATCGGGATATTTATTTAGTTGCTCCAATTTCTGGTAAAGTCATTAAGGAAAACTATACAATATATTTGAAAACATAAAACTACTGACCGTTATTTATATCATGTGGAAATAAAATTTTAAATAAGCAATTACATATCTAATAGTAACCTTATTTCATCGAAATTAAACGGCTTAGTAATTTATTCCTGTACTTACATTGTAGGAATTAACAAGTGTGATAACTGCAAAAAGGATACTTGTTGTACTGCTCTTTGAGTTGCTGTGTCGGGCGATTGCGATTCCTTTAGCAACGTTAAGATTTCACGCAAACCCTCTTCCTGAGGTGTCCACTCCATTTTCATAGTTGTGCCGAACTAAACTTATTATTATTAGCTTTAATTTTATACAGTAAATGTAACTTATTTCATGCAAGAATTAAAAAGTCTTCAAAAATACTATGAAAATGTAACGCAAACTAACCACGAACGACACAAAATATACCGATGTGGGAGGGACAAAGATCAACTGATGTGACCGGAAATACTGCTAGTCAATATAATACTTAAATCAAATTTGACGTTTTACTTTGAAATTTAAGCCATTGCAAAATTTAATATTCACCAAGATACAATTAAAATAATAAAAAAACACGTGACTTCATAACAAAATGTTCAAATTACATGAAAGAAACTGCTAAATATATATTTTAAAAATTGATGCTTTAAGTTTCCCGCTAAATTGAAGTTGATATAGGGGAAAATGAATATGAAATAAGACAGTAACAAAAATAAGACACAAATTTTGAAATAAATTATTCTTATTAGAATCTACGTTTTAGAATATTAAGGGCGAAATTTCATTTAATAACTATTTAACTAAAGCCATGTGATTCAGTAAGAACATGAAAAACACATCAAACAGACATTAGAAAAATCGTTACCTACTATACTAATGATATTAACAAAGACTCTTAAAAAATGCAAATTAGAAGAAAGACATAAAATTCAAAACTTACAGGATTCATATAATAATCATTTAGAAAATTTTATAATTTATGCACATGTTAGAACATCACACAAGATTAACGAACATCAACATGAAGTTTATCATAAACGACAGTGACATCTAAATCACTGGTAGCACCAACCCAGTCAGTGAGTACCAACTTTACTTGTACAATCTTCGACTACTAATATATTATTTATGAGTGATTAATTATTTTATTAATTTAAAATGCTTTATTATGTGAAGTAATTAGTGTTTATGCAAAGAAATAAGAGAAATGAGTCATTTAACACCATTTCGACTCAATGTACCTAACATTGGTCCCGAATTAGCCACTGGAGCTTCTAACCCAAAAAGGAGAAAGAAAAATGTTTCATCAACAATTCAAACACCTTCAAATGTACAGGATTTACTACCACCTCCTTTATCTGGTTATGGAGATACAATTGTGGCATCTAATCCCTTTGATGATTGTCCTAGTTCAGTAAATTCTATGAGTTCCGTTCGGAATACATCATCAATGGGTATGGGATCAAACATGGGTATGGTGGTGAACAATATCAATATTTGCAGACCTATAGGTAAATGTGACTATCTTGTTACATTATATTATGATTTGTATTCTTGCAACTTAAAGGGAATTTTATAGGAGCACCAATGCTCCCAAGTCCAAATGCACATCAAGGTATGATAAACAACTCAATGATAATGAATGGACCTAGGATGAATGGTCCAATGGGTAATCCAATGCCCCCACATATGATGCAAAGTCCAAATGGAGCAATGCATCCTATAGCAGGTTTTATTGTAATATATGTAGATTTTTGTTTAATAATTAAGCTTCTAATATTCCAGGCCCAATGCACAGTCCAATAAATAATATGGGCTCAGGGATGCCTGGACCTCCAATGTCTGTAGGCAGTGGTCAAATTAGTGGACCCATGAATAGTCCAATGGGCCCCATGAATAATGGTCCCATGAATAGTCCTATGAATGCTCAAATGAATAGCCCTATGAATGGACCAATGAATGGCATGAATTCTCAAATGAATGGGCCCATGTCTGGGCCACCCATGAATATGAATCCACCAAATGGTCCTATGGGTATGTTTAACTTACTGTGAAACTGCATGAATAATAACAATTTCTTTCCAGGAGGACCATTGAATAATAATTTTATGATGTCACCTATGAATAACATGTATCCAAAACCCATGCCAGTCAGTGCAGGGAAAGTTTATCCTGCTGATCAACCTATGGTAATAGAATTCACATGATTACAATTGATGTCATATGTATTTATCTTCTGTCCAGGTATTTAATTCACAGAATCCCAACGCACCACCTATTTATCCTTGTGGTGTTTGTCACAAGGAGGTTCATGACAATGATCAAGCAATTCTCTGCGAGAGTGGTTGTAATTTTTGGTTTCACAGGTAATTTTTGTTTTATTAAGATCTTGTTATGCCCTTTGATGTATGTTTTATTGCTTCAGAGGCTGCAGTGGGTTGACAGAAGCAGCTTATCAACTATTAACAGCAGAAGTATATGCTGAATGGGTCTGTGACAAATGCCTTGCTTCTAAAAGTATACCACTAGTGAAATTCAAACCTTAGACATAGAAATAAATAAGCCCTCGAATTGAAGTTAATATTTTAGGGAAAAAAGACTGACCTAAAATTATTTCTTTTAACCAATGTAAGAAAAGTTCTGACAAAAACAGCTTAATCGTTATTTTCATTACTACACATTAGTTGCATCAGTTTGTCTTTCTAATCATCATAGCTTTAATATCAAAAACATTACAGTTACTTAACATTTTATGCTGATATTCAGTTGGCTTCAACAAATGTTTGCAATTAATGTGCCTTGCCTTAAAGTAGATCTCACTTGTTGTGAGTGCAATTAAACATTAAATATGATTGTAAATATTTTATAAGATATGTAGTGAACTGACCAAACATATCTAAATGTACATATATAAATATACATATATATATTTGAACAATTCTTCCATTGGTCTGATCATGTTTATTATTGAAATATTTGTACTGTATATAAATGAAATTTTATCCGTTTATTCAATTCTTGTTTTGGTTGTTAACGTACATATGACAATTATGATGAAAAGCAAAGTCTAAATAAGGAATGTTTAATTCAATGATCTCTCATAATTTAATATTGAAAATAAAGAATTATATAATCAATTTGATACACCTGGGAGCTGTATTTAACGTTTAATTATTATTAACTACTTAAATGGCATTTTATGCGTAGGTTTTATTTTTCATATGATAACATTGTAATGAAACGAAAATGAAATGTACAAATTACTTAAGGATATCGTATTTATAAAAATCATTTGTAATTATGATAAAACAAAGAGGGTTAATTAAAATAGACAGATAAATACATTTAAGCGCGATTAAGACATCAAAAATGTATAAATCTGCCTGTTTTAATCTTTTGTACAGTTTATACAATAACGCCTACACTGCCATTTCTATTGTGTATAGCTCGATCGAGTAACTCATACCGAAGGAGAAGAAATCATGTTATTTTGCAAATATTTTAAAATGTATATAGGTATCGTCATATTTATGTTCGCGATTTTAATAATAAGTTATGTATCTTATATATATATATATATATATATATATATATATATATATATATTATAGTACTGTTTTTAAAACCCCTTTTTACCATTGAGGTGTCGGGGAAATGTAGTGTCGTTTTATTTAATACGCAATTTTAATGTAATATGTTAAATGTATCTCAATAAAATACTATAAGAATTCGTTGCAAATGTTACTTACCTCCCATCTATTTTACATGTCATTTACGTCCTCTTATAAGTTATTTAAGATTTTTTGAATGCGATACTCATTTATGCACAACATTAAATCCGCCTATATGTACATACTAACAAAGCATTAATAAAATGCAAATAAAGAAACAGATTTGCTTCAATCGTCTGAAACAATCTAATTATTTCGATAGTAAAACCGCATGGGCATAAATTGATCGTTCCAAATATTCAAATTAATCTCAAATCTTTAAACATCATCGCAACGCTAAAATACATTTTCACCGCACTTTAATGAAATAAAATCCAACAAAACTTGCGTATAAATTATTTTGGAGAAGACCTCCATCAATGTAATTTCTATTTAAGAAACAATTATTGTCTATTAAGACATATTAAACGTAAAATGGAAATTTATGTGTGCACAATAGCCATATGAAAATCTTATTAAACTCGTATCCAAACAAGTTATAAATGCAAATGAAACGTTCTGAAGTAATAAACGTTTTTTAATGCACGTTATATCAATATATTTACCATAAAGTTGTATGCAGTTAAAGGATATGGCGTCTAATGCGACCGCATAACATTATCGTAAATCTGCATAATTACAGCAAACAAAAATAATGATAATAGTAACACAAATAAAAAACGAAGAAGCAGAAGAAACTGCGAGAAGAATAAGAAAAAGTGGTAAAAAATGTTAGCCACTTAAAATGTAAGCAGTTAAATTATCGTATGGCTATAAATAAAATGTTATATAAACGTATGCACCCCTTTAGTAATTTTAAGCCCAACCCAATGATCTGTATGCGATCCAATGGAAATAGATATTCCGTTATTAGAGGGTTGTTCCGACGCCTGAAACCGTCCCTTACGGCGTAACGACGCCTGCCGCGTCGCTATAGTAACTATATGGAAGAAATTACGGAGATTGGAATGGCATCTAAACATTTCGATATAGTGATTGCAGTTTTCGCGTACGTGGAAAACAGATCAACCAGACAGATTTTAATGCCATTCAAATAATGGATAAATTAACGCAGTTCGTGTCGAAATCGTTCGAAAATAACAACAATAATGACAACAATAATACCGTTGTTCTCGGTGAGGATCGTGGCGGCATCAAAATTGCACCGGAATCGCCGAATCTGGATGGTTTTATTAAAAGTGAGAACGACGGTGCTCTATCACAAAGTGACGTTAAAAGTTTAGACGAGGATAAGGAGCATCAGGAATGTGTGAAACCGGTACCGGTTGCGAAAAATTGGCTAATACCCGACACACCGAAGAGTTCGGTACCGACCTACGGCATTGACTTGCGATTGAACAATAATCCAAGTGTGATTTACACGTCGTCGCTAATATTAAACTCGAATCGCAACAATGGCATGGATCTATGTGCAAAAACTGAAACCGATAAGTTGTGTCAAATCAGCTCGCAAATAAGCTCTTTGGTTCCTAAAGTGAAGTGGTACGATAATAGTTTAGAGATGAAGAGTCCCTCGCCTAAAAACAGTTACAGTTCGTCATCGTCGCCTATAGATTTAGAAGACTCCAAATCATGTCCGGAGACGTTAATTAGTGATAAAAACGTGCACGAGGAGAACGCAAATCACATGAGTCAAAGGGAGAATAACATGGATAACGATAAAAAGATTTGTGAGTCGTCTTATTTGGACATTTGCATGTAGAACGCGACGCGACGGCATATTAAAACTTGAAAGTTTCTATTCGACGTTGGCCAAGTTTTAATCCAAATTAACAAACAATTTTCGCAATTGTCCAGAAAAGCTTTATAACATCGTTTAACTTCGTTCAATGAAAGATTACTGCAATTTAAAAATGTAGAAAACAGTTGGAAACTTTAGACATATCACATCAAAGTACCGGTTTAAGTTTCTCACTTAAATCAACCTTTGTTTGTAGTAAATTATTAAAGCTCCTTAAATTTACCTTGGCAAGTTTTCTGCTTAAGCTTTCGGAGAAAACCGCAAATAGAAGAAATGGAACTTTATTAATAATTACCACTTCCTTGCGATATAAATGCTTATCTTCTTCTTTAGTATATAAACTTAAAATAATAATTTTGGGTAGCTGCTTTATTTATTTCTCACAGAACTGTATTCGTTTAAAATCAGCTCTCGGAAATATAGAAGTAACTGCAATAAACACCGTGTATGATTGTTATTTATTATTGGAATATATTGAATCGTCTGGTAACCAGTCTGGGATTTACCGATGCATTGAATCTGAAAGGGCATACCGTTGCCTGACAATTGCTGCCTTTAGTTTCGATGATTCTATTAAATGCGCGTCCTTAATATTAAACGAACCCTAAGAAAATGGAAATCAATTAATGTAATTCCCATGCCTTATGTATTATAGACTAATTACATAAAAGAAAATTACTTGTTTTAATTAAAACCGTATGAAACGAAGAAACGAAAGAAGAGAAGTTTATTAAAAAAAGGATTGTAAAAAGAAAAGTCTTACCGTTTAACCCTACGTACAGTTAGCGAGATTTATTCCCTAAAGGCTTCTATTAACTTAATTATTTTGTTAATTGTATATCTTAAAGAGACCTTCCTTCTCGTTCCTACGGTTGGTGCATGTACGGAAATGTAATTAATTAACGTGAAGTTGTTGTAATAAAAAAAACGGAATCTCTTAAGTAATTACAGAGGCGTGAAAATATTAAAAAAAGGAACAGAGAGAAAGAGAGCGAGATGGAAAGGAGGCGAGTAGAAGGGTGGACGGTTAAAGTAGATTGTCTTCGGCAATGAGTGGAACGAGTGCCGAGATGGAGAAAGAGCAATACTGAATGAGCCGTAAACCATCCCCTGAGAGGTATTAGCGTAGACAACACTCGTATTTAATGTAGCTCCACCTCCCCGAGGTAATAAAGCTACAACGAAATAGCGCCTAGATTAATTTAATTCCATTACTTTAATGAGGATACAAAATAGGCTGCTACGTCTAAATAAAGTGGAAAGCTTTGCTTTTATTTGGCCCACGGCGAGGAAGGAGTGTGTTGTTGCTTCGATCGTGTTTTAACTGCGGGCGGGAGTAATTGCTTCAATCGATAAAACGTTTTGCAGTGATTGGAATTCTTGAATAAATACTTTAGTATTTTTATTTATCAATTTCGCCATCATCTAAATCACTTGCAACGGTGCCCTTATTACATTTTAACCCTAATAAACATCATCTTACAAATTCCTTTATTTTATACAAAAACCCAAACAATCTGCTCCTTTATTAACCATCAAATTTAATCAAATTCTTGTTCATTTCGACTTCCATCAACAATTCTACCGGATGCTATTTATTAACAACGCCTTAATCTACCACAAAATGAAATTGTTTATAAGGAGCTATCTTCGTTAATTAAGCCGTTACAAATTACATTTAATTATCAACTTGTTGCCTTATCAAAATTAATTACAATCATTGCACAGTATTTCGTATTTCACAAACGTTAGATCGCACCAATCGTAATTTGGATGCTTTCAAAGAATTAGTGGTATATTGCAAATTAATGAAAACATTACGTACATAATTCAAGATCAAGTACCATTAATGCATTTTGAGTCATATCCAGAAAAATAATGCCATTTTTACTCAAAAATGCGAAATTACGACATGAAACTTTAGTTTGCTAATGTCGAATTACATTAAACAAAACTAATCGCGTGAAAAATGCGTTGATCCTGGCGCATCCACCAAATTCAAGCGTAAAAATGTTTCGTTTGATTTATCACAAGTTGCAACTAGATCTCAACCAAAACTCTATATAAACTTGTTGGTGATACATTTTTCAAAGTTTCTACTAAAATCAATTGGCAAATTTGCAAAAGGTATTGTTATGACAGTAAAATGTTCTTACAAAAGTTTATAGAATAAATAAAAAGTGATGGTAGAATGAGAACAGAAACAGAAATAGTAGATGATAATTGTTGAACGAATTATATAGCCGCCATAACAAGATTCGGAGTTTTATTTATTTTATTTATAGTTCGTTTCACCGGATTTTCTGTTTACACAGTACGCAGCCCGTGAAAATCTATAACGGGGCAAAACGTGAAAGCCCCTCCTATATTCGGGTATGATTTAAATTGCTAAAATGGGCGTTATATCTATATATACTTTGATTCAATTCAATTTAAATCAGCTGCCAGCAAATTTAAATCTACATTTTATTTATTTATTTGTTTATTTGCTTGCATTATTGCACGAAACACTTGAAACATTCATCATTTTACTTGAGAATAATTCCACGTTATATCGCAACGCACAAACATATAAATCATATTTATTTCTAATTAAATTAAAATCGATTCGTGTCATCTCTAATTGTTTCCGCTTATTACATTATTACTGTCTTTGCCATTTATAATCACATGTCAGCTTATCAAATTCTTCTACCCTTATTCTAGAAGACACAACCGCAATAGCCACAACACTGACTCCCCATACAATTAAATAATAATAAATACAACTTCATTTATCAATATCATATTCGATCTATTTTAATAAAAAAATGCTTGAACATTCCGACAAATAATAAATTAATAAATAAATACGATCGATGCCTGTAGAAAAGTAGACAGCTAGAAATCTTATGTAAGCGATTTAATTCAATTTATTTTATTTATTGATCAATTTTTTATTGCAATAATTCGTTCAACTGTTGCATTCCCCACATTTTTATGGGTACCTACCATGAAATCCGTTTATAATACTAAAAAAACATGTACGTATGTCGATGTAAGAGGGTCCTAATCAAAATTACACGGGGATATGGCAGTAAACTTAATAAAAGCCTTAGTAAAAGTTATTGTAGTCGTTCTAAATAATCCAATTATAATATCAGAAATGTAAAGAATAAAAAAGCAATATTTTTTTATCCAAATTGAAAAGGGCTGTCCTGCATTTCGGCAAAATCTATCCAATTTTCTCAGCATGCTTTTTAAAAGTTGTAACTTTCTCAATCTCATTTCCTTTAAATTGATTCATTAAATTACAAACAATGTAGATAATTGTTTAAATTAATTTATTTGTTTTAAAACTTTCTGTTGCCCGTTGAAAACGATGGTGGATAGAAAACTATATAATTCCATTAGAAATTTACCTTGTTTGTATAGGACGAAAGTAACTCTGTTAGAAATACTTTAAATTATTTTATCAAAATTAAATTTGATAGAAACAATATCAAATGAATCAAGCTAAAACTGGGAAAAAGTAAATAGAAGGAAAAAGGTTCATTTTTGCTGTTGTTGAAATCGCCAAATTGAATATGGATATAAAAGAAAATATAAATAAAACATGTTTTTTAAATCCAATTAACGCGTTGTAATTCTCGTTGCATCAAATGCAAATGTTTTGATGACAAATTCGATTTAAATATTAGGGGGTGAATTTTAATACCAATGAGGGTGTACAATTTTTTTTCCATCTACTAAATCTCCACTCTCGCAATATAAATTCACACAATTTCGTAATACCATCTAATTGATTAGTTTTCAACATTAACTACTGGAAACCGTTCTATAAAATATTAATACGAAACCGCTTTAATTTGCATTACAAATGAATGCCATTTAATATATTAATAGAATGTTAACACCATTTTAATAATCGAATAACGTTTTCAGTGAAAATTATTGGGGGGTAGATATCCATAGATTGTTCTCCTTCTGTCATTATTTTCCATTTTCTTCCACTTCGCACAAAAGCGACATAAATAAATATTGTTAATGGGCAGTTTGTATAAATATTAAACCAATATTCTTATAGTTATGGTACGATAGTTGTAAATACTGCCGGACACACAAAGTTCGAGAATAATTCGTAATGTATTAGAGTATTAGACAGAAATAATGCATGAGGGTCCGTTAGACCAAAAACATTTTAGAGTGGTTATAAATTTTATTTTATGTACTACTACAGAATGCCGGTAATGCTTCTTTTTTTTAACTAAAATTATTGCAATCGGACTTGCCGATAATAAATTTGTAATTGAATCAGCAAGAACTAACGAAATAAATGACGAAGAATCTTTATGAACGATCAATAATTTATTCAACAGATATTGCTAATGGCGATCAGGATCGAACGAACGAGGACAATCAGACACGTCATAATTCATCGTTAAACATATCGGTTAAATCGGCGACGAAGCAAAGAAGATCGAGGACGAACTTTACGTTAGAACAATTAAATGAATTAGAGAGGCTCTTTGACGAGACGCATTATCCCGACGCGTTCATGAGGGAGGAACTGAGCCAGAGGCTGGGATTAAGCGAGGCCCGTGTGCAGGTAAGAGACAAACGATTCGAAATCAAACCGAAACTTATGCATCACTAATTAAAGGCGAACTTATTGAAATCGGCTCGTTTATTTGCACGATAAACAGTTCGTTAAACATCTAATCGTTAAATCGATGAACGGAATAAATAAATCGTTAAGTTAAATCCATATCGTTAATCTGTCAGATAATTGATGCGATTCCGATTCCCTGCACATCATACGTATTCATTAGGAAATTATCTCCTAATAGTGGTAATAGACGGGATAAATCGTGCGGAACCGATGTCGATGTTCGAGAAGAAAAACACTTAGATCGATTCTCTAAACCTCCCCCAAAAACTATCTGTCCAACTTATTCCTCTCTAACACGATAATTGAATTTTATATATGGTCTAACGGTCATCTTCCTCGCTTACGGCACACATTTATAGATTTCCGGTTTAGACTTTTTTGCCAGTTAGATTTTATATCCGCCATAAACATAATTCTCGTAATTTATTACTGTTTTCTTAAGCGGCAACAAAACGTTCGAGAACTCTTACTTTTACCATTCATCTATATACGAATTTAAGAGAAATATAACATTGATTCCGTAGATTCGCAACTCAAACTCAACTCGAAACGTTAACACTCTCAAAACACACTGCGTCATTTAAAATGTATTACTTACGTGTATTATGAATAACAGGTATGGTTTCAAAATAGAAGAGCGAAATGCAGAAAGCACGAGAGCCAAATGCAAAAAGGTGAGTGAAGATTTAAACGATTTTCTATAAGCTTGCGTAATCTAGTTAATGAAAGAGATGAACGATAGAATAAGATGCGATAATCCATCAGATTCATACGGTATCAAAGTACTTGGTTAAATAGAATATAATAATATGTAGTTGAGAGCGAGGCATTCCGACGTATGCACGGAGTCCATATTTTAAACAAGTTAATGCCACGTTAACCCCAGTTTGCAAATGTAATTTGGTCAAAAGGAGAGGCGAGGGTGCAGTGTTGATGTGGATGTGAGGCAGTAAGTGTAATTTAGTGCCCTCTCGGGATCATGGACCAGTCATCTTCTGCTCCGTATTTGAATGACTGAGCGCTGGAAAATTGCTCTCGTGGGGAATTATTTGATTTGATTGAAAACTTTCTCTAGTTTTTCTTTTTTATCCGGCTCACTCTCGCACACCAAACTCGATTATTCACCGCAGATTTGTTTTCGGGGGACATAAAACCCATGATATATTCATAACAGTCAGAATTATGAGGGTCTCCAGTTCGGTTTAAAGATCATTTCTACTACAAATTACTGGCTCTTCTTAATAGTTTAATGCCCTTAGCTTAGATTTACGACGCGAAATTTGCTTTCTACGCTACGCAAATTTATATGTCGTGCACTGCCGGACCGCAACAGTAAATATTTCCTCCGGTTATTAATCATCGGTACTTGTATTAATTAGAGCGCTCTCGGTACCGTTCGCCAAGCACTAAAACGAATTTCAACAACCATGGATTTTTATTGAATTTAATCCAACTTCGTTAGAATGAATACGTTTCTTTAAAGGAATGATGCTGAACAATCACAGTCCTCCAACAAGTACGCCTCTGGAACCGTGCAGGGTTGTACCTTACATGAGCGTGCCGGCTTTGCGAGGATTAACACTTCCGCCGGGAGCCTTATCCGCTTACGACCGGTTAACAACGCTAGGACCATTCTCGCAGCCGGGGACTGCCTTCTCTGCCTTCGACTCTGCATTCATATCGGCCGCTCATCAGGTATTTAATTGCAATTCAATTCAGTTTCGATTGTATATGGAAATTTACGTTGAAATTTAGTATGCAGCTGCAGCGGTGTCGGTTGGCACCGGTTCGGCGGCGAGTATATTATGCCATCCGCAATATCCGTTAGGTTTTGCGGCATTAGCGGCGGCACATAAAAATTCCAGCATCGCCGATTTGAGATTGAAAGCAAGAAAACACGCCGAGGCGTTAGGCTTAACGACCAGAGAGAAGACATCATAATTTTTTATCAGGTTTCCATCGTTATCGGGAGGTTCAGAAATTAAATTGGATGACTGATGAGAAATGATTATAATTTATATTATTACTTAATAATACTTGAATCTTATGTAATTGCCAAACATTCTTCTTCACAATTCTTCCGTTAATTTTGTTATAACTTGTATATACATGAGAGATAAAATTATATTTATATAATAAATTTAAAATATAGAAGGAGAAAGAAAGGGGAAATAACGAAAAGTATATATACGGCTATGAAATTAATTATTATTCAACTAAAATTGAAAGTAGTTCGCTTGTGATGTTGTGGATATTGTGTTAAATAAATACTTGTTCAACAGTGGTAAATTAACAATGTTAAATATTTACGAAAACGTATAAATGTTTTATTAAAAATTATTGATTGAATCAAGATGGAATTTTTTAATGTACTTTCTTTTTAACGCCACTGTTAAGGATTATTTCAAATGATCTATTATAATATTTACGTTAACAACATGTACAAATTTGTTCTCATTTCATTTGCGTTTAATCCTCTTAATTTCATTCATTGCCTATGCCTCATTATAAACTTAGCTGCAAAACTGTAGTATATGAATTTGTAAACTAATGATGAATACATTTTAAAAGATATTTGCTAATTTTCTTCGTTCTCTACACCCATTTTCTCATTGAACGCATTAATTAATGTATATATAAAAACATATTAAACAAACGATGTGTACAATTTATGTAAAATAAAGGGCCCATTTCTTAATAAATAGCGTTATTGATTATGCTCGCTATAATAAATCTTTTGATAAGAGAAAACTTAGTTAAATACGGCTATTGAATCAACCTCAAGCTGTCGCTAACAATTACTTGTCTCTTTGAACGTTGATTGGATCTAATTTGATTAGTGGATACACAGTTGATTTCGTACAAACAAGGGTCAACAATGAAACATCGTCACAATAAAATCGTACCGAAACTAATTCTCTTCGCCTCTCCTCCTGGAAAAAGTCCACATTCCCCTTTTTTTTCGATTAATCTCTATAACTACTTGATATGCCGAAAAATAGCATTTGTGGATGAATCTTTGCTGAATTTTAAGAAGTAATGCAATTCGGAATCGGGCGTAACTATATGTGCTACAAAATATTTATTTGTTTAAGCTATTGCTCCGTTATTGATTAATTATGAAATAAACATTAGAGTTCGATTAATGAAAATAGGAGCTTTACATAGCGATTCATTAACTTTTTCAGATCTTTTTTTCTACATTTTTTGCATATATAGAGAAATACTTTTGCATTTCTGTACAAATTGCAAAAGCGTATGTTAAAGGTCTTAAAGTGGTTAACTGTAGAAAGAAACATTAGAGATCGATTAATTAAGAAGAATTTCTTCCCAAAAACCAATCGACATTGGAAAGAATTTCTTCTTAGAAATCAGTTGACATTGGAAGGAATTTCTTCTCAAAAACCGATTGACATTGGAAAGAATCTTTTCCCGGAACTTGATAGCGCTCCCTCATTGAATGCAAAAATAATTCGCTATCTGTAAGCGATAGTTAAAGTCGAATAGGAAAGAATTTATTCCAAGAAGCAGATAACATTTTACCCCTCAATAAATAATCGAATTTATTCTTTGAAAGCGATAAAGCTTTGGAATTGGCATTGGAAAGAATTTCTTCGCAGAAATCAGTTGACATTGGAAAGAATTTCTTCGGAGAAACCGATTGACATTGAAAAGATTTTCGTAAATGTGAGTTTTATATTAAGATTCATTAATTTTTTGAGATATTTGTTTCTTCAATGTTTGCCTTTTCTTCTCGCCTTTGGATTTTTTCACAAGTTGGAATAAACTTATTTTGGAACTCAGATAGTCGCTTCTTGGGCTGGACCATTTTCGATTCCCTTTTGTGCGACGATTCTACCTTCTTCGTGAACGCAAGAATCGAGGAGTTGAAAAATTTTAGACAATAGAAAGAGACACCGGAAAATTTCTCGTGCCAGACACGACGCGCCAAATGTGTTTAATTAGTATTAATTAACACTTGCAACATGTAGAATACTGTTTTAAAAACTCCGTAAAATAGGTACATAATAAGTAAAACAAATACTTACAAACGAAAATGTACAAATGTGTTTATTATTTAACGAATATGTACATTATATTACAAGAAAACGTTAATGAACACAAGAAAATATAGAACTTTTTGCATGGAAAAACTTTTTAAAAAATATATGAAAACTCATTTTATAAATTACAGCTTAAGATTCGTAACTAAATGTTTCTTCAACCAGATTATACCGGCTAGCATGTTGTTGAATAGCGCGCGCTAATGAACCAGCATCAGATTCCTAAACATTTAAAGAGAGTATGTATTAGTTATGTACTTTTAATTGATTTTAAATTTATACTTACATCAGAATCTTGAGGGACGCTGACTTCAGATTCAGCATTCTATAAAACAAATTCAATTATTATTCTTCAATTAGTACTTAATCTTCTAAGCATTTATACCTCCGGTTGTTCAAATGGCTGCAGCGGTATTGGCGGAGGCCCATGAACCGGTATTGGTTTTAAAAGATTTTTTTCAGGAATTTGACACGTGCCTTGGGGAACGGGCATCATCCCCGATATTTCGGCACTTCTGGCATCATCGATTCCTTTTATTTTGCGTATGGTGTGTAACTTATCATTTAATTCTTGTAATACGAATCTATAATTCTCAGCATTCTCAAATACTTCCTCGGTATCTCCTTGGGCTTCTTCTGCCTCCTCAATTCCTACAATATTAAATTATTTAAAATTTAGTACATACTAAATGTTATACTATAATACTGTCAACTGATAGTTCATATTCTTCATCTTTAGGAGCTTCTATTGAATCATCATATCTAACAGTGGCAACTTGACATTCGTTATTTTCTAACATTTCAAATCTGTCTTTCACATTTTCAAAAGGAATTGGCATCGTATCCTTCTTATATTTCACCATCATCTTTTGCATAGCCAAAATTGCTGCTTGGCATTTTGTATATCTTAAAGACATTATGTCAATATACTCAAGTATACTGTCTATATTTTTTAGCTTATCCTACAAATTATTCTTCTTTAAATTTGTAACAAATATTACTTTTCTTACCTTGAGCAAAGTTCTCTCTAAACCCTCTCCTATGTCAAATATGATTTGTAATTGATTAAGAAACTCCAACAAGGGTTTTTCTAATTGTACCACTTGCAGTACTGGCTTTCGTTTAACAACTTGTGGCATATTAAATCTTATATGTGTGAATTTTTCATTCATTTCGTCATAGACTGTTTTACAACTCTTAGTTATATTTGGTATTACTTCCTCAAAGATCATATTAATATCACAACCATCAGCTCTCCATAAGTCAAAACAAAACGTCAAACCAAGACAAGCCAAGAAATTGGAAGTGAGTAGAATGCACAACTCACCCAGTTCCTATTTAAAAGAGTACAATAAAATTACGAATTAATGTTCATATTTAGCATTACCTTAAAGTTCTCTGTAACAATGTTAATATCTGTGGACCGTATGTAAAAGTCTTTTAAGTCCCATTTTAAACATGATTGATAGTGATTTAGCTCCTTAATATTGCAATACTTCTTCAGTTGGCTTATGGATAGCATTAAATCAAGGACAAATTTGAATAATCTATCCACGTAATTAAACAAGAATTCTTCTGATTTCTCAGCCATCATTTTAATGAATAGTCTTGAAGATTCCATTCTGAAAACACTACATTAGTATTTAAATTTTACATATACATAACATACCTAAGCCCAAACAATACTGAATATCTCTGCTCATAGTAATCCACTACAATATGATTTAATTCATTATACTGCTTTAAACACTTTAGGAGATTACCAATTTTTAATTCCTTGTCTTTATTACGTTTGTACTCATTGTATTTGATGAACATGTACATAGTCATTGGTGCTAAACTGGCAATAGCCATTGCACTGACAGAGTTACTATTGCACAAGCTATATACTCCACTCAAGCAGCATATTGATGTTAATGAACAAAATGCCTTATGAGTGGGCTTTAATTTGTATTGATGCCAATGGCTTTGCAGTACTTCACTGTCTTCATCTGTGAGCATATTCGATTGTAACATAGAATTTATACTGTTGTCAAACAACTTAAATCAAAGAATCTAATTATGAAAAGAGAAAAGGTTAACATTTTATATACTAATTATACCTTGTAATATAAATTAATGGCAGCTTGTACATCTTTGCTATCCATTTCAAAATTAAATTTGTGATGACGTTCTCAGAAATCTGTCGAATGCTGCAAAACACATTTAATAAGTAGGTTAAAGCCAATCAATAAATATTTATTCTAAACAATGAGTATTTATTTACCAAATTATGAATTAAATAACTTTTTACGAGAACCTTTCAAATTTGAAGTTCAAACAATGAACTGGCGCATCGACTTACTTACACGGCCAACTTTTAATGCAAATAGGGGCAACCTAATAAAAGCAAAGTTACCAGAAATATCAAGTAGCGCGAAATACAAACATTAATGAAAATTGCAACATTTATATTACCCACCAGTTATATTTTATCGGTTTTGAAGGCAATACACTTATCAAACGCATATGCTTATAATAAATATTTGTGATAAGTTTCGTTTTAACAAGAAATAATTACTATCGATATACTAAAGTCTAGGCGTAATGTTAACATAAAAAGTATATTTTATGTGATAAATATTTATCTATTTACCAAGGCGTTCCAATGAAGTGTGGGTTTATTATATTAAGATCTGCTATTTATTGTATTCATTTGACCCATCAAGAGTTAAAAATAACTTCTGTCAAACATGTGTCAATAACTGTCAAAGGAAACACAGTCGTTTTAAATGCTGCAAATTAATAAAAAAACGTATGGAATATATTACATTTAGGTAAGAAGATTCTAATAAATATTCAACTTTATGAACCAAGACGAAAATATGACGTATTTTTTAGGCACACTTACAATTACCATTCAACCACTAATTTTTCATCATTTCTCGTTCTCACTGTTAAAGCTATGTAACATTGAATAAAATTTAACAGCAGATTTTAAAATGGTTGAAATTGGATCGTCGAGTTTGCTCCACTTAGGAGATATTGTTTCTTTATATGCAGAAGGTGATGTGAGTGGGTTTTTGAGCACCCTCGGGTTAGTATTAGTGATAAACATACTTTGCTTATAGTGAATGTAACGCATATTTACAGATTAGTAGATGATAGATGTGTTGTTTGCCCTGAAGCAGGAGATTTAATTAATCCGCCAAAAAAGTTCAGAGGTGACACTAATATTCATTATATGTATCACAATGTAATCGTTTATTGTTTTAGATTGCTTGTTTAAAATATGTCCCATGAACAGGTATTCTGCTCAAAAGCAGTTTTGGAAAGCTGCAAAGCAAAGTATGGGTTCAAATACAGATACCGGACTTTTAAATAGATTACATGTAAGATAAGTATAAGCTGTCTTATGCAGTGTATTGATTGTCCTTCATTTGTAGCATGCAGCAGAAATTGAAAAGAAACAAAATGAAAGTGAAAACAAAAAGTTATTAGGTACAAATGTGCAATATGGTAGTGTAGTTCAGGTATTTCTTCAAACTCTTTAAATGTTTTGTAAATATCTCATAAATTCTATTTATTTTAGTTACTACACCTTAAATCTAATAAGTATTTAACTGTGAACAAGCGCCTACCAGCATTATTAGAAAAAAATGCTATGCGTGTTTATTTGGATGGAAATGGTAATGAAGGATCATGGTTTTACATTTTGCCATTTTACAAACTCAGAGCTACAGGAGATAACATAGTTCTTGGTGACAAAGTTATATTGAATCCAGTGAATGCAGGTCAACAAGTTTTACATGTGGCTGCCAATCATGAATTACCAGACAATCCAGGTTGCAAGGAGGTTAATATAGTTAATGGTAGTACTTCATGGAAAGTAACATTATTTATGGAGCACAGAGAAAATGCTGAAGATATATTGAAAGGTGGTGATGTAGTCAGATTGTTTCATGCAGAACAGGAAAAGTTTTTAACAATGGATGAGTACAAGAAGAAGCATCATGTATTTTTAAGAACTACTGGTAGAACTAGTGCCACTGCAGCCACTAGCAGTAAAGCACTGTGGGAGGTAGAGGTTGTACAAAAGGATCCATGCAGAGGTGGTGCTGGTCATTGGAATTCATTATTTAGGTTCAAGCACTTAGCTACTGGTCAATATTTAGCGGCCGACGTCGACACTGATCAAACAATGGACCAAATGAGGGCTAAATTACGTGCAGATAACTCTGGAGACAAACCTGTTTATCACTTACTACCTGTCGCCTACTCGAACGAAATTGCTTCATTATTTGAACTAGATCCAACAACGTTAACAAGAGCTGATTCCTTGGTCCCCCAATCTAGTTATGTACGTTTACATCACTTGTTTACCAATACTTGGGTACATTCAACATCTATTCCTATTGACAAAGATGAAGAAAAGCCTGTTATGTCAAAAGTTGGTTCAGCAGTAATGAAAGAGGATAAAGAGGCTTTTGCATTAATATCTGTATCACCAGTTGAAGTTAGGGATTTAGATTTTGCCAATGATGCTTGCAAAGTGTTATCTGCATTATCAGTTAAGTTGGAGAAAGGAAATTTAAATCATAATGAAAGAAGGTAGTATGAGTATATCTAATTTTATTAATTAAAAATGTAACAGTAACTTCTATTGTTTAGAGCATTAACAACGTTATTGCAAGATATCGTGTATTTCGTAGCAGAATTAGAAAATGAACAGAATAAAACGGAGGCTCTAGATCTCATTGTCAGGAATCCAAATCGCGATCGGCAAAAGTTATTGAGAGAACAAGCAATTTTGAAACAGTTGTTTAAAATATTACAGGTAAAATTTAAATTCCGAATTGTTAGCTTTCATAACGTATTGTATATTAGGGTCCTTTTATGGAGAGTGATGGCGAAGCACCATTCTTAAAACTTGAAGAATTGAACGAACCCAGACTGGCACCATATAAATACATATTCCGGTTGTGTTACAGAATTTTACGTCTTAGTCAACAAGATTACCGTAAAAATCAGGTAAATTGAGTGATGCAGCCCTACAATATCTAATTAATTCGGTTTCGCCTCATAGGAGTACATAGCTAAACATTTTGGTTTCATGCAAAAACAAATTGGATATGACATTCTGGCTGAAGACACAATCACGGCGTTGTTACATAACAACAGAAAACTCTTGGAGAAACATATAACTGCTGCAGAAATCGAAACGTTTGTAGGATTAGTAAGAAAAAATATGAGTAATTGGGAATCTCGCTTCTTGGATTATCTCTCTGACTTGTGTATCTCAAACAAGAAAGCAATACCAGTAACACAGGAATTAATATGTAAAAGTGTGTTAAGTCAGAAGAACTCTGATATTTTAATTGAAACGCGAATGATGAAAACGCAGGTAGAAGTACAAGAGGTCGCTGAAGAAAGTATTGATGAGAGTGAATATGAGCCACTGGTAACAGTAGTCGAGGAATGCCAAATTTTATTATTATGGAATAATAGACAAAAATCTGTATCACTTAATGATTTGTGTAAAGATGCAAAAAGCAAAGAAGATCAAGCAATATTAGATTATTATAGACATCAATTAGATTTATTTTCAAATATGTGCTTAAATCGTCAATATTTGGCTTTGAACATTTTATCGCCTCACTTAGATATTGATCTGATTCTGAAATGTATGGCTGATGAAGTAGTTAGTTATGAACTTAGGGCATCATTTTGTAGACTTATGTTGCACTTACATGTAGACAGGGATCCACAAGAACCGGTAACACCCGTTAAGTATGCTAGATTATGGTCAGAAATACCATCAAAAATGTCAATACAAGAGTAAGTTTAAAAGGAAGTTGCCTAAAAGGTCTACAGCTTTTATTTATTTTTAGTTATGATACAAACAAATCACCTGATGCCAATAAGGAAGCTGTTAGAGCACGCTTTTCATCAACTATTGCTTTTGTAGAAGACTATTTGTGTAATGTAGTTGCAAAAATGTGGTCGTTTGCTGACCAGGAACAGAATAAGTTAACATTTGAAGTAAGGAATATTTTCTATATATTAATCATTTAAACGCATCGTTAATTCGATTATAAATTGTAGGTAGTTAAACTAGCAAGAGAGCTAATATACTTTGGATTTTATAGTTTTTCGGATTTGTTGCGCTTAACAAAAACTTTATTGAGTATATTAGATTGCGTTTCGGAAAGTGATTACTCGGATGGACGCTTACCCACAGGTGATGTGGATTGTATGTTCGATTAGCGATATAGGTTGATTGATTCTATCATTTTATACTTACTAATTTTTCGTTTCCAGCTGAAGGTGGGGTTTTGCGTTCTATAGGCGACATGGGCGCAGTAATGACATCCTTTGCTCTAGGGTCAGTAAGCAGATCCGTAGTTTCGACGACGGGCAGTCAGCAGAAATCCGTTATGAAAGAATATCCTTTAGTTATGGACACGAAACTCAAGATAATTGAAATTCTCCAGGTTTTGTTTAATTGCCCATCTACTATCAATTCATTAACAATGAAATATTTTTAGTTTATACTGGATGTCCGGTTAGACTACCGCATAAGTTGCTTGTTAAGTATTTTCAAACAAGAATTTGACGAGTCCGAAAAGAGCGTAAACGATCCTTTAGCTTTGGGTCAGAAGAACATCGATTTGGAACATATTGGTAGTCAAGCCGAAGGAATTTTCGGAAGCAGCGATGAATGTGCCGTACTTGATTTAGATGGCCACGGCGGACGAACGTTTTTAAGGGTATTATTACATTTAACAATGCACGATTATCCACCGTTAGTCTCCGGAGCCCTGCATTTGTTATTTCGGCACTTTAGTCAAAGGCAGGAAGTTCTACAAGCATTCAGACAAGTATGTTTTTAAGCATTCTTCGTAGGTATAACACTTTTATAATATCACTTTACAGGTACAACTTCTAGTATCGGATAGCGATATTGAGTCATATAAGCAAATTAAAACTGATTTAGATGTATTACGACAATCAGTAGAAAAGTCGGAATTGTGGGTATATAAATCAAAATCCGTTGAAGATCATAGTCCAACGACTATTAAGAAATCTAAAGACGACGATGAAGAAACAATACCACGGAAACCACCGCCGACGTTAAGCACAATTGAGAAAAAAGGCTCCGCAATCAATTTGGATGTCGGTCCACCGTTGCATCCAGATCAAGCGGATGAATATAAGAAAATACAACAAATCTTGATTCGGATGAATAAATTATGCACTCAAGGAACGTCGACGAATTATGTGAAAGCCCGAAAGCACGAACAACGATTATTACGTAATGTTGGTGTTCATACTGTAGTATTAGATTTGCTACAAATTCCGTATGATGAAAAAGAAGACATCCGAATGAATGAATTGATGCGGTTAGCCCATGAATTTCTTCAAAATTTTTGCTTGGGGAATCATCAAAATCAAATATTATTATATAAACATTTAGATCTCTTTCTTAATCCAGGAGTAAGTTGACAATTCCTTAAAAAGTGACAACAGTTACATAAGTAAGTTTTAGATAAGAGATGCTCAAACTGTATGTGCCATATTTCAAGATAATTCGACGTTATGCAATGAGGTCAATGAGAAAGTTATACAGTACTTTGTCCATTGTATTGAGAGCCACGGTCGTCACGTTCAATATTTAAAGTTCTTGCAAACAATTGTTAAAGCTGAAAATCAATTCATCAGAAAATGCCAGGATATGGTCATGCAAGAAGTATGAACAAATGAAGTTATTTAGTGGAATTTAGACTAACGTGCATGTATTATTTCAGTTGATTAATGCAGGAGAAGATGTGTTGGTATTTTATAACGATAAAGCACTGTTTAATAACTTTATAGAAATGATGCGATCCGAACGTCATTGTATGGACGAGAAAAGTCCATTGAAATATCACGTAGAGCTAGTGAAGTTATTAGCTTGTTGTACAATGGGGAAAAACGTATATACCGAGATCAAGTGCCATAGCTTATTGCCATTAGATGATATTGTTGCAATCGTTACTCATCGCGATTGTATTCCGGAAGTTAAAGAAGCGTACGTAGGATTCCTACAACATTGTTATATCGACACGGAAGTTGAAATGAAGGAAATTTATACATCAAATCATATGTGGACGTTATTTGAAAAATCTTTCTTAGTGGATATGGCCGATATTGCTACAGCTCCACCAGACAGAAAACATCCTGATAAAGCATTAGAAAACTACGTAACTAATGGCGTGATGAATGTTATTTCAACGTTCTTCAGTAGTCCGTTTTCTGATCAAAGTACTACCGTGCAGGTAATTATTGGTAATTTTAATGTTGCATGTGCATATTTGGGTTTTTATGAAGAAACTTCTTTTGGATCCGTTGACTAAATTTGTTACGATATTGGTAGTTTTTGGCAAAAAGGAAATTTTATAATCCTTAATAGTTCAATAGTATTATAATTGTATATTGTTTCCATCCACTTTCATGTAATGAAGACTTTTAATATAACAAGCTTGAATTCAATGCCGAATTATATGAAGGTGGGCATTATAACATTTATTATACAGGGAAATAATAGTTAGAATTTAATTAAAGTAAAGAAAATCGTAATCCAGCGGAAATGGATAAATCTTAAAACCTGTATAACAAACGATCTTATTATGTTAAGGCTTATTCTTATAATATTAATATGTAATTCAAAAATTATCAATACGTTGCAAATTTATTGGTATTTATCTTGGGTGATGGGTAGAAACATCTGCATGAAGCTCAAATTTTTTGGAGTGATTCAGCTATGGACGATTGCGACTCATTTTCTATAAGCACATCACATAAATATACACCACATACATATGATGTAAGTAACTTTTATTTGGCATTAATACTCTATTATTTGCTTTTTGATATGTTTATATTTTGTAGCAAATTATAATTAGACAAATTTATTGCTAGAATATTAGAAAAAAAAAATTGCAATACATAGCGCAATTGAATCACAAAATTTGTGGTAATACTTAAATCTATTAATTTAATTAATTCTTTAATCACATAAAAAACAATAACTTTACTGTTAAATGACCCTTTAATCAAATTAACATAGAGTTAAAAAACGGAATGAAATAACTTATTAACTTAATTCAATTGGCACAATTTGATTTGAAATCTAATTAATGTTTAAACTAATTTTATTATTTCAATATTATCGATTATTAGCTATTTAGCGTTCGTTTCTTTTTCTAGACAAGGCAACCAATATTTGTGCAATTACTTCAGTCGGCATTTAGAGTTTCGCAATGCCCCTGGCTTTCGCCATCTCAAAGATTCTCAGTAGAAAATTGTATCAGAACTTTATCTGACGTCGGTTAGTATTTAAATGATTAAAACTCAATTAGAGAATAAAAATAATAAATTTTCAGCAAAAAACCGTGGTATTGCTATACCATTAGACCTCGAAAGCCAAGTGGCTACTATGTTTAACAAAGCGATGATACTTACAAGACAAACGAGTAAATGGTTACAAGCGAGCAAAACGACTAAAATCGAAAGATCTCAATCGCAATTAATGCGTCTAGATAGAAGTATAATAGAAGGACTACAGGATATTGTCTCATTATTAGAGGATCAATTAAAACCACTTGTTCAATCGGAATTATCTCTACTCGTCGACGTTCTCTATCATCCAGAGTTACTGTTTCCTTCTGGCACGGAATCGAGAAAGAAATGCGAAAGCGGTGGTTTTATAAGAAGATTGATTAAACACACTGAAAAGCTGCTCGAAGAAAAGGAAGAAAAGTTATGCGTGAAAGTATTAAAGACCCTTAGAGAAATGATGGCCATTGATCCAGAATACGGAGACAAGGTAAGAAACGTATGCAATTTCATTCAATTTAAATTAGCGATTTTTAATTCATGCTTACATGAAGAATGCGGAAAAAGTTGAAAAGAACGAATTGGTAAATACGCTTTCTTATCTAATTTGAACCTGTGCTTATTTAGTGCTGAAATGAAATAATTTTCAGGGCGACGTTTTAAGAAATAGCTTGCTCACACGTTATTTCGGTAAAGCATTTTTAATGAAACAAGAAATGTTAAATTTGAGCTCGTATCAACATTCTGTAACGCATAGTCCGGGAGCAAAATTATTAAGTAGAGCCGGGAGAACGTTGCACGACGTACAAACACATTTGGATAAAGAAGGCGCATCGGATCTCGTTGTTGAATTAGTAATCAAATCAGTACATTCGCCATCGATATTTAGCGAAGCTGTCGAATTAGGTATAGCCCTTTTAGAAGGCGGTAATCCAATTATACAACGGAGCATGTTTAACAAGTTGTTAGGGGGTGATTTAAGTCAGTCCTTCTTTAAGGTATGGTTTATTAAATTATTTTAATTTTGTTCTATACTAAATTGATAAATTGAAGGTGTTTTATGACAAAATGAAAGATTCTCAACAAGAAATAAAGTCCACCGTTAGTGTTAATACTAGCGATATGGCCGCAAAAGCTCACGAAGATAAGTTGGAAGGTAAAGATGTTGATAAATCGGCTCGTAGACAAGGAGCCAATGGCGGAAAATCGAATGGTATATTAATAAGCGACGAATTAAAAGAAGAATTAAACCAAGCGGCCGAGACAACAACTCAATGTTATGCCAATTTGCGAAGTATAGCAGCCGGCGAAGAGAACGGAGCCATAGCCGCTGGCGTTCCATCTGTTTTCGAAGACATGCTCGCGGAGAAGATTGAAAAACATAAAGAATACGAAGATCAGAACAATTTGTCGCCTAAAGTATTAATTATGCAGCCCATTTTAAGGTTTCTGCAATTACTGTGCGAAAATCACAATGGAGCATTACAAAATTTACTTAGGAATCAGAAGAATAAGACTAATTACAACCTCGTTTCTGAAACATTAATGTTTTTGGATTGCATTTGCGGCTCAACTACTGGAGGTTTAGGACTGTTAGGCCTTTATATTAATGAAAACAACGTAGCTTTAATTAATCAAACGTTAGAAACATTGACCGAATATTGCCAAGGACCTTGCCACGAGAACCAGAATTGCATTGCCACGCACGAATCAAATGGTTTAGACATAATAACTGCCTTAGTTTTAAATGACATAAATCCACTTGGAAAAACACGGATGGATTTAGTTTTAGAATTAAAGAATAATGCCTCCAAACTACTCTTAGCCATTATGGAAAGTAGGGGTGACAGCGAGAATGCAGAACGCATTTTATACAACATGAATCCGAGGCAATTGCTCGATGTTGCATGCAGTGCGTTCCATCAGGAAGCACTTGACGAAGAAGATGATGCCGCTGATGACAGTAGTTCTGATGATGCCGTGTCACCACGTGAAGTTGGACACAACATTTATATATTATGCCATCAATTGTCACAGCATAATAAAGAGCTAGCTGATATATTAAAGTCGCCAGAAATTGGTACTGATCCGAAAACTGATAGGGCCCTTCTTTACTACGCTTCACATACTGCTCAAATTGAAATCGTGAGGCAAGATAGAACGTTAGAGCAAATCGTGTTTCCTATACCAGAAATTTGCGAGTACATTACGACGGACACGAAAATTAAAGTTTTACATACCGCTGAAAGGGATGAACAGGGTTCGAAAGTTTCAGAATTCTTTGAACGTACGGAATCTATGTTTAATGAAATGAAATGGCAGAAGAAACTAAGAGGTACGGACTAGAATTGAATGATGTGCAATGATCATTTGTTTACATAAATTAATTTTCAGCTCAACCAATGCTGTTTTGGGTGAGCAGCTACATGTCTTTATGGAGCAATATTTTATTCAACTGCGCCGTACTTATTAATTTAATTGTTGCCTTCTTTTATCCTTTCAACGATACAGTGCCACGTAAGAAAAATTATGTTCATAATAATTCTGGAATTCATATATTTGTTCATTTATAGAGCTAGGGCCGACAATATCAGCATTAATTTGGACTTCGATGTCATCGTCTGCCGCAATTGTAATAACACTACCTCGTGAAACTGGAATAAGAACATTCGTGGCATCGACAATTTTAAGATTTATATTTTCATTAGGGCCCGAACCTACGCTATTTATTTTAGGGTCATTAACGGTTTTGCTTAAAGGTATTCATCTAGTCAGTATTATGGGTAATCATGGAACACTTACGAAAACTTATTATCAAATACTCACGGATGCTGAATTATTGTATCATTTGGGTTACCTCGTTTTCTGCATATTAGGATTATTGATGCATCCGTTTTTTTATTCTGTTTTAGTAAGGTTTAACAATTTAATCCGACGTACTCCTTCTAATTTTGCTTCATTCATTTTCAGCTCTTTGATGTTGTTTATCGCGAAGAAACTTTGTTAAATGTAATTCGTTCAGTAACTAGAAATGGAAGATCTATCATTTTAACGGCGGTTCTGGCACTCATATTAGTTTATATGTTTTCCATCATCGGCTACATGTTCTTTAAAGACGATTTTCTTGTTAATGTCGATGGCGAGGATGATGGTAAGTGTTTATCAATGGAAACATTTGAAAACAAATTTAAGTTTATACCTTCATACATGAAATAGATCGTAATTATCATATTCAGTACCAGATTTTGAAGAATGATATCTGTAAAGAAAGGTAAAAGTGTGCATATCATATAGTGTGCGTTTTGTTTTAACACCCTTGAGTGGTTAATACTTATTGCATTTATATTTGCGTTCATAGACTAAGCGAGAAAAAATAATATAATGGAAGCTAGTTTTTTTGTTGCCCTTGGTAAAATTTAACATGAGCCAATTAGACAAAGCTGAAGAAGGTTTACATT
The DNA here is from genome assembly GCA_963695495.1 of Hololepta plana. Lineage (NCBI taxonomy): Eukaryota > Metazoa > Arthropoda > Insecta > Coleoptera > Histeridae > Hololepta > Hololepta plana. Next base: position 12,258,172 of record OY968835.1, read on the forward strand.
TTAATGTGTTTTTAGAAGATTCCAAACCAACGGATGAATTTAGCTGTGAATCTGTACTTGATAAATATACACAGTCGGAACCGAATCACGAGCAATTACATTGCAAGCGAGAAGTGAAAGAAAGAGCGTGTGATTCACTGGTGATGTGCATTGTAACAACATTAAATCAAGGATTAAGGAATGGTGGTGGAATTGGTGATATACTGAGAGCGCCTAGTAGTGTTGTATGTTGATTAATTTATGACAACAATCGAGTTTAATAACATTTGAAAAATAATTTCAGGAACCGCTTTTCATAGCACGCGTTGTTTATGATCTCCTGTTTTACTTCATTGTTATTGTTATAGTACTTAATCTCATATTTGGTGTTATTATCGATACTTTCGCCGACTTGAGATCCGAAAAACAACAAAAGGAGCTGATTTTGAAGAATACTTGCTTCATTTGCGGTATGATCATGTTCAAATATTGCGCGATAGTTAGTACAATTTTCGACTATAATTTACAGGTTTAAATCGATCAGCGTTCGATAATAAAATAGTTTCTTTTGAACAACACATTCAGCGCGAGCATAACATGTGGCACTATTTATATTTCATTGTGTTGATAAAAGTAAAGGATCCGACAGAATTCACCGGCCCGGAAAGTTACGTGTACGCAATGGTGAAGGCATCTAATTTGGAATGGTTTCCAAGATTAAGGGCGAAATCATTGGCTACTGTTGAAGGTGAAAGGGAACAAACGGATCACAAGAGCTTGCAATCGCAGCTAGAAAAGACTCAGAAATTGGTCAGTAATTTGTCGCAGCAATTGATGGAACTGAAAGAGCAAATGGCAGAACAGCGCAAACAGAAACAAAGGATTGAAGTTTTAAATTCCTCGACGGCGTTCTTGCATAATCTCAATCTGCAGTAAGTAAAGATACAGGCGTAATCTCAAACTAGTTTAATGTAATTTTTTTTTCTTGGTGAAAGTAATATTGTTGATACGTATACTTAATTATTATGTTTACCTTATAGAAGATACAGTTTGCATGACGAGAACGTTTTTGATCAACTAAAATAACATATATCTGAAAATTGTTCAATTAGAGTAAGAATATGCAATATAGATTAAGATATTTCCGCCTCTCCTGAAAAGTTTTATTTCAAGTTTGCACGTTAAACCGTAATTGTAAGAGAGAGGTGATGATAATAATGAAAGAAAAGACGTGTATTTTTTTTGTTACGAACGTATATTAATTTTCAGGAAATTTAATTTATCACATTTACGTGCAATTTATTCAGGAATTATAATTAAGTGCTGAACATGTACAATTTATCGTTATAATTTGCCCCACTTCGAAGTACGTAGCGTAGGTGTAATAAGACAAAGCAATTATAATATTGTAGAGTTTTAAAACGATAGTAATAATTATAGAACGTGCCGAATATAATAAAACTAATTGTGATTGGCATTTTATGTACATTATTCAACTGAACGTAATGAAAACAGAAAATAATTTACGTAACGCAATCGTTCAGCGCTTTAGTTCGTCTAATATGAAATGCAAAATACTCAAATTGTAACGAGGAACATAATGTGCTCATTAATGCAAAATTCCTTGGAATGTTGTTAACGATGAATCTCTAATTTTTTACTTACATCTAATATGGTTCTATGGTATTCCTATTAAATGTTCATTAAATCAAATTAGATTATAAATATCCTGTTAACAGTTTCATAGATATATATGCATATAATCAATATGTAAATATGTTTTTGTTCAATTTAATATTTTATTGTTAAAAAGAGGAATTTAAAGGTTTGTGTTTATGTGATAATTAAGTAGATGGAAAGTTTATAAAATAAAACTCGAATTACCTGTACAGAAGATTTATTACTTAATTTGTCATCATCATCATACTTTTTCTTTTTAATCCAATGAACACATTTTTATAACAAATAGATTGGGCCATTATAAAATTTAAAAAAAGTGTCGTTAAAATTTTGCGTTCATTCTAAAATTCACTTTCATGTGCTTTCAATAAAAAGTTGATTGCAAATACTTTAATGGATAAGTCCCATTTACCGGATGAGCCATTAACATATTCATTAAATCAATGGGTACTCTGTATAATGGCACAATCCCATGTTCTCTATTGACACATTTAAATTAAAGAAGTTGTGATTTCATCAAGGTACCTTTAAGGCTATTTTTTACCATCACTAATTTAAAACCTATTATGCTATTTGCAGGCTGTATTTTTCTTTTTCATGTAATCTTTATTTTCATTATATATGTATAATTAAAATGATTCATCTTTCTCATAGTTATTTGAAGTCGAAGTCAGTCATTATTAATTCTGACATTATGCAATAAGAATTTGATAAAAGTTAAGCACTGTCACAGCACGTAGAGCCCGCTTAGCTAGCGGAATTCCTATTAGATCATTAAATATCAATTTTTGTTTGCTAAATACTTATTTTTTTCAATTTTCAATAATTTGACATTCATACTAGTTTTACATTTTATGTAATATTGCTTAATATATCCTTTAGTTTCCTTTATTTTATCATAAAGATTTATTTTCAATAAAATTAATATTATTTCATTTAACTATATTCTGTTTCTTGTACATAATTTATCATATACAGATCCATTGACGAATCGGTCAATGCGAGAATATAAAATTGCACATCTATTTCAAATATATATTTTCATCTTTTATTACTAAAAGTAATTAATTTTTTTTCTCGTAAATTAACGATCAATATAAATTGGTAAAGAGTGAGATAGATGCATATGCGTTTTCTCATTGTTTCATAATTGTTTGTTAACAGAACTACATAATAATGTAATGTAATCATGTAATTACTGAATGAATAGACAATCTGTATTTCATTAAATCATTTCATTTTTCTTTTTCATTTGACTACGCTAACAACATGTACTATGATTAATCCTATTTTGTAACACTGCATGCACTTAATTTTAGTGGGTCGAAAATCGGCCCAACAACAGCTTTGATGTAGAAAAGTGAGCACTTTACAGAGTTACTTCTTTTAAATCATTTTCTTCTCTTTTAAATTTATTTATTACATTTTGATTTGACACATTTGTAATAGGATAGAAATCACTCAAGATTTTTGAACAACCACACCAATTGTTTGCAGTATAAATATAAATTATTTATACCAAACAACTCCTGTGATTGCACATATCAACCATACAAACTACAACATTAAGAAGAATAAATAATAATTCTCTTTGGTATAATCTTTTTTCTTGTATCTCTACCTTAATAATGGGAGGTGATAACTATATTTAAAATATTCTTCATACTGTTAAAAATTATAAGTCCATTAAGAACTATATGTATATGTTTTCCTTTCCTTTTCAAGCACATTATGAATAAATGGTAATTACTTCCTGGCCGCCTCCTCTTACCATTAAAACTCGTTCCAAACCTTCAGTTAAAACCTCCAAAAATTCCATATCTACAATTTAAATAAACACAATCAAAGTAATTAAATTAGTGTTAGATGATTTTACAATTGGATTCTCTATCGATTTTCGTGTCTTTTGGTGGTCCTGGTAAATTTAATATGACTAGTTGAGCCTCATGTGAACGATTTACTATTACTTCGTTCAATTTTACTGCCGTATGCATCCTTCTGACATTGCCTTCGTCTCTGCAAGGAAAATGATTTACAGTATAAATGTTTTTTAGACGTAATTAATTATAAATCTTACGGTGTGATTGATGCATTATTGGCCTCCTCTTCTTTAGACGAATCTTCCTTAGTTTCTTCAGTTTCCTTCTCTGGTATATCTTCCTTCTCTTCCTTCTGCTTACAAGTACCATTTTGTTCGGCACTAACAGGCTGTTGAACGCATTAAATGAGATTATGTAACAAATTTTAGAGATAAAAAATTTACCTCATTAGTCGGTTCCTCCTCTGTCTTCTTGTTATCGTCTTCGTTACTGCTCGGTTCCTGGAATCTAACTTTGGTAGTTGTTTTACAATCCATATTAGTATGATGCTGGTCTACTATAGATTGTACCTAAAACGCAAGAATATTTTAATTAACGGCAATTTACTGAATAACTAGAAGAATTTTCCTCATGATGAAGAAGTGAAGAAGATTAACGATGATGATTTATTTTTTATGTTTGGTTGGATGAAGAATGCATATATCTAAAACATAACATAAAGAAAATGATAATGTTATGTATAATGGTAAATTTCGTAATGATAATGTTATGGTAACTTCTTTGGTCACTCTAAAGAAGTTTTTATTTTTATAAACTAGCGCTGAAATGAGAAAATAAACTTCATTCGTATGGAACTAAATCTTTGACAAAAAAATTAAATCATGCACAAAAGAATAAACCATGTGTTTTTCAGTTACCAGAGGTAGTTTTTCTTCGGTTGATGCCTGATTGAAATCCACCAAAGTCTGTACCTTGCATGTTAAGTACAGAAATTTGTATTAAATATTGATTAGAAGTTTCAATGTATACACGTTGGACTTTTTCTTTAAATGTAACTTTTCTTTTTGAATTCGAAATAAGGGGATTCTGATACCGTTACTTACCACTCCGAGGCTTTCCTTCTTGTTCAAACGGAGTTCACGTAACATCTGATTCCTTTGTTCCATCATTAGTGTACGCTCGTAAGTATAAGCCGAAATATCACTATCCACCTGTAAAATGAATCGAATTCACCGTTCAATTATTGCGTCCTTCATCATTTATAATCGAAAATTACCATTTCAACGACCTCCACTTCAGCTTCTAAACGTAAGTGATACAAAAACATCTTCAGATCCTTTTTCATTTGAATCGAATTGTCTTCCATTTGAGCTACCGTAAAAATGCGCATCTTACAATTCTTCCATGTACGATGTTGTTTCAATAAGAATGGTAATAACATCAATAAGCCGCCGTCGTGTACGATCCACCAAATATCAATGTTGCCGGTCACCTTTTCAGTTGAATTTGGGAAAAAGTTAATGCCTTTCGGCACTAATAAAGCCATATGAGCTGCCGTTACATTTCGGACGGTTTGCAAGAACACTTGCCATGTTCTTTCGTCTTCGGATTGTCGCCATCCGTATGGCCATCCTAATATTACCGTATTAGGTTTCATGCCACCGAGACCAGTTGTTTGAATTCTATGATTAAAGATTGAAAAACATTTTAAAGACTTCTATTAGAATTGAGCGATTTGCGTCTCTTTTAATTAATCGCAAAGAAAGAAATGTTCTAAACGTCGAAATCTAGCGTATTATAAAGTTGACGAAGTTAATTTAAATGTACGTACAGATGTGAGAGACCGTCGATAACATTGCGGGCCACCAAAATGTCAACGAATCCTTTGACTTTCTCTTCCTCGACCGTCTTCTTCAAACTTTGCTTGGCTGCCATCGCTTCTCCGTAAGAACGCGTAAAATCACCACTGATCACTGATGCGCACACTGTTAAACCTTTACCTATGGGACATAATAATCCTTCCGTTAAAATCCATTCGAATCATTCTTATAGTTCGAACATCAATAACACGCACCAGCTTTTAATTGCGAGGCGAACGTAAATAATTTCCTGTATTTAGGTATGAGATCGGATGTAAGTTTGACGAGTATAAGTATCTGCGGCCTCCAGTTCTTGGTGTGCGGCGGTCCTTCTTCTAAACGTAACAGAGAATATCGAGCGGCTGATAGAGCCAAACCACGGATACCGTCACCCCATTCCTTCTCGGCACTATTGACAATTTATCAATATCAATCAAATATTCATCTGCACGTTATATATTGATACTAACCCTCTGTATTCAATGTATTTGTAAATAAGGCCAGCCATGCCCATGGCAATTAAAGCATAGTACCAAGAAGTCATGAACATTATGGCAATGCACAAGGACAATCCGAGGAAGGACAGAGACCAATGATAATATTTAAATCGCGGCCTCCAGTTTGGTGTTCTCAATAACGTTTGTAGGGCACAGGCGAGATTTACGAAACCGTAACACATAAGGAAGAACATCGACAGTAACGGGGCTAGATAATCAACGTTTCCCAATAATATGCCGCATTGGCAAATTAACAGCGTCAAGACCAATGCACGCGTCGGTTCGCCGCGGCTCGATGACACGGCAAACGGCGACAAGAACGGTATGATGCCATCTTTAGCGATGGCTTGCAATAATCTAGGCGCACCGGTTAACGATTGCAATCCTGCACCTAACGTCGACAGGAAGGAACCAATTAGGATTACCCATTGATTAGGCCATGCGATATTTGCTACCACCAGTTTGCCCCCTATCGACACGCCGAATCTGCGAATAATTAATAAATGCATTCACGTTAATGTCATCGCGAATCGTTTCTGCAAAGTAAATGCTTTTGCAAAGTAGCGCGACTCACTTGTCTCTTAATAGCAAACTATCGACGGTGCCGGCGAACAATAGCACGGATGATAGGTAAACGGTGGACGTTGTTAAAATGGCGCAAATCGTGCCGATCGGTATGGATTTTTGTGCATCGGCTAAATCGCCGGATCGATTCGAACCGGCCATAATGCCAGTCACAGATGGAAAGAATATACCGATGAGGATGGTGAACGTGGTCGTCGTATCGGCAAACACTTGATTGTAAGTGTCGCCCATTCGCTCGATATCTTTCGGATCTTTTCCAATCGCAATGTACTGACCGTCTTCGAGGAAACTGTCCTTTATATTGTCTGAAAGTATAAAAAGAGAGGGTGCTCGCATAAATCGTAGATCTCCCATTGTCGACGATCGTTTCACTTTACCGAAAAACACTCCAGATGATAATCCTTTGATTCCTCTCACAATTGACACGTTATTAGCATTGTAATATGCATCGCATCCATCGGTAGTAAGACTGTCATTGCCGCAAAATATTGTGTGTAATGCGCCACCAATCGTTTTATTACATTGAGAAAGTTCTATGTCCTTCAATAACCTCTTGCCAAGGACACACATGCTAAAAAATCATTATTTAACGATGAATTATTAAATGTTTTAATTTATATGTCGTTATACGTATGCAAACATATTGATTTATGAATAAATAAATATGTTTCTTTCACTTAATTTTTTCCGAAACAATAAAGAAACGAAAATCAATCGATAGATGCAAGCAATTATCCGTATCTAAATAATTTATGAAAAGAAAATTTACTGAAAGTAATTAATTTCGAACGGTTTTCTTGCGCATAAACTAAAATGTTTCATTGAAAGGATATAATTAATTATAATTAAATTGCAGGGTATTGTTTTAAAGAAAACTCCATTCGATCATTTCGTTAATACTATAATTTAATTTAATCAATCTTTATTCCCAAACTAATTACTTCAGTTTCCATTAATCACAGTTAAGTAAGATTTTCTTAATTTGTTAAAAAAGCCTTTTCGTAAACTTTTACCTCGTTTAATTCTTATTTGAGTATGAAACTGAACCTGTAAATGTTGTATTAACCGAAGCTTTCTCAGAAGTTAAACGTTTGCCACACTTAATCTAATTAAAATTACTTAAATAAATCGTTTCAATCGATATAACTTCCGAAGAGAATTGAAGTTGACTGAAACTAATTTTGTGGTATTATTCGGTATTAAGATTGACCGTAGGAATAAAGTAATTAAAGCCGCGTTAATACTTAAAAAGCTCCTTTACGAATGGTATTCGCCGGAGAGAAAGGAATGAAAGGCTTGATAAAAGGAAGTTTTCAACTTCTGTTTAAGGGATAAAAAAGAGCGGAAATTCTTCTTCTGATAATAATATTGTTTCCTCCTTTTTTTTTCGAATAAAAGTTTTTCATTGTAAAAGGTCCTATTTCAAAAGTTTTTAAAAGAATTGTAAAATTTCGTAATAATAATAAATGTAGCATCGTCATTTCCATAAAGTTTCCTAATATCCAAACTAAATTTAACTAAAACGTTAAAACAAGGATTTTCAATTTAACGTTTTAAATAATAAATAAGAAACTGCAAGCTCAATTACGTTTTTCTTTTAACGCGGAGAAAAAAGCAGAACTATCGCTGAAATATTCTGCTAGGGCAGTTAATTTACTAACTAGTCTGGCGCGTATATATAAAGTACATTAAAGTCTACGTGATTGTTATTCACTAGGGAACAAAACGAGGAAAAAGCGGAATGGCATTCGAATAGGGAGAGAGAAAACGTCCACGTGAAAATAAGAATGAGATAGGACAGATTAATCGATAATGTTTTAAAAATTCAACTGGATTTAATGAGGATAGAAATTAAAATAATTAAGTTAATTACATCACTCGGATCACGCATTAGGACAAAATCATGTCACCTGCAAGAGATTTAGCAACTTTTCTGACATGAATGTACCGTGATAATAACAATTAAAAAAATAGTACGAAAAATACTAATTGCAGGATTTAACGTTTCATATCAGGGATTAATATTATTTGAGAAAAAGATTTTTATTATCGCAAAAACAACTTTCCTCTCTTAAATATACTTTCTTCTTATCGCAAAGTAATAAACGAGTTTAGATGAAATATTTTGATACGTGAAGCATCATAAATCATCATAAAATAAAATAAAAACTGCTCTACATAAACGTAAGTCGAATTGTAATTTTCACGTCAGTTTAACCTTTGCTGCCCCCTTTAACATCCCGCAGGAATAAAACAATATTATATCAAGATCGATTATACACAGGTCACTCGTTAAATGTTAGCAAAAGAATTCCCATGAGAAAATTATGAAGTAAATCCCTAAACTATGAAAATCTTTCATCGTAATCTTTCACGTTCATCAACTCTTAATTAAGATAAATTAAAGTTAATCCATTTTAGAAGGATTTGTCTCATTAATGAAAATGTCTCCAGTAAGATCAGATTAATATTAAATTGAAGGGCCCTAAGAATTTTTTACTTTACGAAGCTGATTTTTATTCTTCAGTCGTTCTATCAGTAATAAAAATATTATTTATTATGGTTGTTGACGTTATTGAATGGTAATTTTGCTGAAAGTTCCTGCGAAAAACTTTTCCAATAAACCCAAAGTTACATTATACTAATAATTTCTTTCTTTTTCATTCTCTCCCCCTTTAAGTTGAAAATTCTATCTAAATATTATTGAATGGAAATCTATATCTATTGTTATCGAATATGAAAACTAAACACTTTTTAAATGTTAGCTAACATGACTGTATAACAAACATTGCTTCTCGCAAATACAATTGGTTGTATTAGTAATATTGAAAGTTTGTTCAAAATTTTATTGAATGTCAATTTGAAAGTAGTCTTCGTTTTATTTTAGTAATACGGATATTTTATAATGGATTGCACCTATCGATTTGTATATATAAAAACCTAATTGAATAGAATTAATATGATATAATAAATAAATTTGAATTGCAAATGAAAATTTTGTTATTCTGTATTATAACTCTTTCGTTTTGCGATGTAAATGTGCAAAAATTTCTTATTTGCGTTCTAATGGCACACATAAAAATTGACCATGAATTTACGTAACTATACTTAAATCATTTCATAAAATAAATACTGAATAACATTCTATCACGAGATAAACAACTGGCATTAAGTAATCTTTGAAGTCAGTGAACTATTTCAGAACAAGATTTATTCAAATAGTAATGATATAAAACTGAATGTTCTAATGAAGAAAGGGGATTTTATTTTTACTGTTATTTTATTAAATTAGATTTCGTTTTCTTTGAGGGGTTAAGTCCTAATAATAAGATTCTTAAATGAAATGCCATTCGCGAGTTCTTCACTTTCTTTAGATGTAAAATGCAAAGCTAAGGAATCTTGTTACGTTTAGGGGATTTTTGTGTAACAATAAGAGTTTTACTGTGCGTTGTATATTTACGAGTAGAGATTTAAAGTAATAAAATAAGTGTACGAATGTAAAATAAGACGTACTCTCTCTCTCTCTCTCATAATGAGATGAAATAAAAAAGTTTCTTTCTATTTTGTTGTCATTTAAACAAATAAAATATAGTAAATTAGTAAATAAAAATACTAACTGAAGGTTATCATTCCCATTTATATTGACAAATATACCAACGTATACGGCCAATATAGAGAAAATGACGCATGCAAGTGCAATTGTTGCAAATTTGTTGACAAATTTAACACCGATGAATACAATTGTTCCCATCACCATCAATAATCCTGTTCCATAAACCCGAAAATTGTTGTACATAGCACTAGCATCCTTCGTAAAATCGCCGAATATGGATAAACCAGGAGCCATGTACGTCTGGAAAATTAGTTAGGATTTCTTCTTTGTTCTCATTTCTCTTTTCTCATTACATTTTCATTGTTAAAATACCTGCTTCTATTTGTTTGTTCTTTGTAAGTGCAATATTACACGTTACGTGTGTCATTATATTTTAACAAATAAACCGTGAACCCTTCATTTACATATAAATACAGAAATTTCAAATTTTAGTTACGAACGTTGTCTGGCTGTTTACTAGTAACATTATAACTTGATGAAAATGAGTAAATCCAAGGGTTAGACTGTTTATGTGTTTATACGTGTGTGCGACTGAAACTTTCGGCATGCGTATTTGTGTAAAATTTCGTTAATTAATTCGTTTGATAGCTATGGCGAAATGGCCAATTAATGAGGATTTACATCGATAAAATATGAATTACGATAATTAACTTTAAGAAGTTACCATTGAATAATATATCAACTGTAACGTCCCATCCTGTCGAGTCTCAATTGATTAATCCGATCCCGCATTATTATTAAACAGTTTAAATGGGACGCGGATGAACTTGTTCACAAGATATCCCTAATTATTAATTCCCAGTAGAGTTTCCACATCAAATATTTATCAAACTGAACATAATATCAATTCAATGCCATCGTTTCCTTTTCACTTATTTGATCAAAGATTAATTTCGAAATTAATTACACATATCCACGGTGCGTGCATGATATTTGATCATTTCGAATATGAAAAGAAAATAATTGGACCGCTCTCTAATATCCGACGTTTAGAACAGCTCGTCCGGAAATTAAACATTAAATTCAAACATCTTCGTTCACTTAGCGTATCGTCGCCGCTGGAAATTGAACGATTTAAGCGCTCTCCAGCCGGTGGCCGTCCTCTAACTAACGAAATAAATTGAATAAATCCTCATTAATCGACGATGAACGCGTTATGCGACGGTATTAAGAGAGCGTCGGAAGCTGCCACCACGCGAGGAACTTGAAAAAAGAACGATTAGGACGGGTCCTCGTCGCCCGTCGTTTACGTACCAGAACAATTTCAACGGCGCCAACGATATACATCGCGGCCGCTAGCGTCGTCCCTGTATAAAATAGCATACCGACGGCACCGCCGAACTCCGGTCCAAGCGATCGCGATATCATGAAGTACGAACCTCCTCCGGGCACGACGCCGTTCGTAGCGATGGCCGACATCGAAATGGCAGTTAACATCGTCACGCAGCAGCAGCATAAGACAATTAAGAAACCCTGCACGGCACCGGCGGTGCCGACGACCCAGGTGAGACGGATAAAAAGAATGACACCGAAAATGTTTTGTATACAAGGTAGGTAGACGCCGATCAGCGTGCCCATGCGGGCGCCGCCGCCACTGGGACGTGCATCCGGATCGTTCGATGCCGGCGGTATGGTATTCGAATAATTCGCTAACGAACTAATGAGCGTCGATATACGGGGACGATCCTCCATCTCTTCCTGTTGAGAAACGATTGAGAGGACGATGAGGATTGCCGATGGGTCGACGTCGAACTCACCGAATAGAGATAGAGGTTTGTCTCGTAACCGGACATTTTCTCTTGAACGAACGGCTGTTCGTCTGCTCCATCGCCTGCAACTGAAGAGAACCGAACGTGAGTTCATTAGATTGCGGACAAATCAAATTTCAGTTGGTGCCACGTTATCGATTATTCTTTTAATAGAGGTTTCCATTCTGTCCTATTAACATGCCGTATTATCCTTGACCTTAATGCGAAGTACATTGAGGCTGTTTTGAATAGCGAAAAGGAAGTCAATAACATCTTGTAATTAATCGATGTGACACTTTTTTTAATTTGAATAACGTCGGGCATTATTACGAGAAATTGTTTTTACACGTGGATAAATAAATTAACGAATATGTTGGCATGCAAACTAATGTAGGGCGAAAGGGAGCGAGAGAAACATCTTAAGTGTGTCTCAACTGATATTAGCAGAGGTCTCGAGATATAAACGCTTACACTTAACGTCATTAAATTAATTGAGATTTTCCCGGTGGTACAAGTAACATTTAAAAAGATCCGCTCCATAAAATATTTTGTGCCTTTTATATATATAAAAAAAACGAAGTATTATTCAACAATGGACTTTTGTGTGTGGTTACATATGTTTCAGTAATCTTTTCAGTTGACCGAACCGTAGAAATCGAAGTGAAATAGAGCGAAAGCTAGATATGTCTTGAAATAAAATGCTGAAATGCCTATAACGAAAAGGAATATAGACCATAACAGAGTGATTATTTGTAATTTCACTAAAAAAGCGAGTATATTTTACAACCATTTAATAGAGGACTGATAACGAAAGCTGAGAAAAACTGAAAACTGGGAGCAGCTTTAAATAGATTGCGAAAAATGTTTATTATTTATGGAAGAATCACTAAAATTTTCGCATTTTGGATAAAATTCGAAGAAACGTCATATTAATAATATGGAATTATTCGCGTCAAATTACTTATATTTGCTTATATGCATATAGAGTTATTTTAACCGGAAAATTATTTCGAGGTCGTAATTTTCCGAGTTTCCCTAGAGAGATTATAAACTTTAACCGTAGTATACGGACTCACACGCCTGTGTGTATCCATAGACCATTTCATTGTAATTGACAAACCAGGATTTCTAAATGCTATACTATACTATTTAGAACAATGGTACTATGTTGAACAGTAAATTTAAATTCAAAAACCTCTCACGAATTAATTGTTAACCTTTTAACAAAATTATAATAGGTACATTAAAAAGGCTGTATCAAAAAGAATTATTTGCAAATTCACACGTTAACGTTTCAGTTCTGAAATAAAATTGCAATGGGGAAAAAGAAGCAATCGTAATTGCTTATCATTAAAAATAAATTATTATGGTTCCATTCTATTAAACGGTAGATGGTAACTTATCGAATGGCCCATTGTTATAACATTTATGCACTCTGTTGCATTCGATAAAGATTAAAAACGATTTCTTCTTGAAATTACATAATACTCTATGAAATGGAATGTGCCATAAATTTGAAAGGAAATAATAATACGTACCACTTAAACCTACCATAATTATATTTAATAACACACTTTTTATATCAACTAATTGAACAACAATAAAAATAAATTAGCACTCGAATTTATAAGTATTTCTCGATATTTCAACGAAATTATAAAAGGAGCACTTCAATTAAATGTTACGCACTCACGTAAAGGCAATCGTGTAGTAATTGAAAAGCGACTTTGTTTTCGAAGTAATATTGTACTGATACAAATTAAAGTATTTAATAATTGGCTATTTCTAATTAATAGTACAATTAATTTTTTTTAAATAAATTTTGCGATAATTTTTTTTATCAATCTACAAATAAATATTGTAATCGATCTTTATTTTCTCTTTCGTTTTTGTGCAGTAAATCCACAATAAAAGTTATACACGATTTTAAGTATTCTGACCTTCAATGGCAGATATAAAGAACAAAATCTAATAAATAATAATCGGCATTTATTCCTTTAATACCCACATTCATATTCTGTGTCGATAAAAACTCATAATAAACGATAACAAGTGGGTTGGATATCGATTTATTGATTAAAACTTTTAATTTGAAATAATTAATTAATTGTTGTATGTCTTTATAATACATAATCTGCATTTGATTATGTTATTTGCTAATGGTTTAATAAACAATTTAATACAAACTTTCAAAATATTTATTTAATTTTTATCCAAATAATATAAAGATAGTTCAATAATACTTTAACAGGTTGTTCTTGAACCTTTCGTCCTACCGCCATTACAAAGAATAATGCTATCAAATTATATTTCTGAACGATACAAATCTTTTAATGATCACCATCAAATAGAGTCCTAATGATAATAACACGCAAACTTAGCTTGTTGAGCCTTATCTTCGCAATGAGACTAATTTATGAGATAGCTAAATGGCAGAATTCTTTGAAATTCCTAACAATCCACCTAACTTTATATAAAATCCGCATATTTCCCCAATGCACATTGCATAATTTAATAATCTGACCTTAGAAATGCAAAGCGTACCACTTATGAAATAAAACTACCCTCTAACAGGACCGTTTTCTTTAGAAGAACGTAAAAAAAGCATTAATAGTAGAAAATTATTTAGCCCTTGCTCGAAAGAATATATGTCGTAAATTGAAATGACGTAGACTGTTTTACATTAGTCCCTTAATTAATAAATAATCCAATACAAACCGTAGAAATGACGAGGTTTAATTATTTCGAAAATGCCCCGGCGCATCCACCAAATTAACAGCGCACTGCTTACCGCAGTGCACTTTACGTGTTCGTGTCTATTGTTTGTATTTTGCAATTTGCAGAACGATTTCGTTTTGTTGTAATTTGCAAATAATTTTAATTAACAATTTTAATAAGATTTTAGAATTCATAAGAGAGAAAGGGAAAATAGAAAGCAGACGAAATTGTTTCGCCATGAAAAAATGTCCAACTATTTCAAAGCAAAAATATATGCCCTATAATTTACGAATAAATTGGCTATAATTATAGAATTCCTAATGAGGTTATTCGTAAAAGGGAAACAACAAAAACAAATTCGTATTTCTTATGAAAGGAGAAATGCTGAGTGAATGAAAAACAAGTAAGAACATTATTAATTAAGGCAATAATAAAGTGAGCAAGCGGTATCGAGGAAAATGTTGTTACATTCAGATAACCAGAAATGAATTATTTTGATGGAAGAATCAAATTAAATGAGAGAAAAGAAGAATGATATGAGATTTAATAGATCGATCATCACGAAAAGTTTGTTTAAGAGAAAGGAAAACCGAAGGGAAGAAGTAAATTAGGTTTTCTTATGTAACACCGAAAGAAAAAGGAAATGGTCTATCTAAAGTAGATCTCATTAAAAAAGAATGGAGAAAAAGGAAAAACCATTTTTCCAGTCCATTTTGTTTCCAGTGGAGAATTTTATGTTATTTTATATATAAAAGGAAACATGGACAACAGAGAAATATATTTGAAGAAAGATTACTTATTAGATGTTAGGCGTTCAACATAATTTGCCAGAGGGACGCACAGACGCATCATTTTCCATCCCTTCGGTGACTTCCCTTGAATTTCATAAACGTCCTCTTGGGACAACGAACAATAATTACGTTTCATGAAAATGTGTTACTTAATTAATTTTTTTAATTTAAATTAATTATGTTAAGATCTAGGATTAAATTTTTCAATGCAACATTCAATCGGTCAATTCATTTTATGATCATGTTTTAAATGAAACACACATCAAACGGATTTAATATAAACTGAACAACTTTGGACATGTGTTAAACACATCAAACAAATTAGAAGATGTCTCTTCGTGTTTACATTTAAAAGGTGTACCTTTATTGAAAATGTAACACGTAACATTTCCCTTTGTGACATTTCATCTTTTTCACAGTCCCTATTCATTCTTCAAATTAATGTTTTACATCAAAAAAATACCTTTTGTTCTGCGTTTTCCAGAATTTTACAGAAAAAAGCTCCACCCTTCTTTTAAAGAAGCATCATTGTTAGCAAAGGAAACTCAGTGTAAAACAACCTAAACAAACGAGCCTCATTAAATTTATAATACAATATAATCATTTATTCAATAAATTTAATTAATCGGAATCATTATTTTCGTCTAAAGGATGAATTACACTTTAATGATCGTCCATTTTGCAGATAAGCAATTCTTATTCAGGAATAGGAAAATGTCTTCCACGACTATTATAATCACTCATATAGAAATTTAATTATTATTAAATTAAGTACGAAGAGTCATTTGATGAATCATTAATATGCTGATATTGCAACGTAAAATTCTTCGCTTTGTATCTCCGGCCAAAAGAAAGAATGAAAATAATGTTCGTAATAGCGATGGAATGAATTCTTAAAGGAGGATACCCATTTGTTTGTAATGAAATTAATGCAAACGTTCGATACTCTTAGTGGACTGCTATAAAAGTCGTTTTACCCGTATAAAAATAATCTATTAATGCAGATCCCAGTTTAAAAGGTTACCCCTTGTTGTATAACAAAACGTTTAATTATCGACGTTTAGGAATCTATAGAAAATTACATTTGTACGTGTGCAATATGGACGATTGAATAATTTTCCATTCTTTATAATTTGTTACTTTTTAGAATGAAATGAAATTAATGTAAACGGGAATGTTAGCGATAAAAAAATGTGAGCATTATTGGCTTGATCAAATAACGAAAACAATTCCATTAATTGCCTTTATAAATTTGATTTGTTGAAACACATTAAATTCATAATGTTTGTTTAAAAAATTTACGCGTCAACAACAGTTATACATTGATTGCAAAATTAAATTAAAAGTACTTTCTTTTTAAAGGAGAAAACACACAAACAGCCTCTCCAAAACTGGCAAACTTAAACATCAGGATGACGTGCAAACATAATTAAACTGTAAACGTACTAAATATTTTAATTAAGCATTACATAAGATTAGTTTTAATTAATATCCTTATATTTAAGTTTCATTAATTAGTTTAACAGATCATTTTCTTTTCGGCTCTGCAGTTAATATACTTTAAGTTTTAATATTTATACTGTATTAAATGATGTTATTATTATTATCAACACGAAAGTCGCGCTGTAAAAGATTTCAATTATGGTAAATGTACTTTAAATTTTATTGAAGGATTCTTTAATAAATTTAAAGGTTTCTCGATTTAGCATTAACGGCATTCAGTAAAACGTGCCCTGCAAAAAGATCGATAAAAAATGAATGGTTTTGCTTCAAATACGAAACACTTTTAATGATAGAAGGGGTTTGATAAATGAAGATTTGGGCTAATGGAAAATATTTTCCGAAATCTTCAAATTTAATTAAATCGATTCGAGTAATCACGTTTTGTGCTTTTTGCAATAAACAACCTATTTTAATTATAAAGCGAACTCATACCAAACTTCCATTAGGCTTTTAATAAACGCAGGTACAAAATGTACTTGATAAGTGGGTAGAATAATAGGAGAGTACGTTTATTGCATTTCGAACTTATTGTTCATGACACGTAGTTGTAGCTCATTTACTTAATATGTACGAAATCTATATTCCATTTATACACAGGGTGTTTTGTCACGAATCGCAAAACACGACGATATTAAATGGGATTAAAACATATTAACCGCGAACGTGTTCAACGTTGCACTTTAAACCGTCAATCAGCGAAACAAGTTCAAGGTTTATTAATATCACGTTCTCTTCACGTCATTACTTGAACAATTTACCCTGTATATATTGAAATATACAGGTGTGAAGCTTCCAACATAAAACTAGAGTTTTAGTAAATGATATCAGTCAACAAAAGGGAAATATACGTATATATGCGTGCATTATAAGCGTCAAAGGACGATGTATTATTATAACAACGATCATCCATCATCAAAATATAAACCGTTATACATGAAAAAAAAACGTAATATTAATGACGATGATAATATTTATGGATCTACACGTATCCGCAAATTACGTCCCATTATGTAAAATTATATTTGCACAGCAAAAAAATTTTAATTGCGGTAAAGAGAGTCATTTACGGTTTAGGAATTTGCTAACAAACAATAAAATCGAAATAAATCGTTCAAAACAATAAGAGATACGTAAATCATAGACAAGTGTAAATATTTAAACGTTATCGAAATGATTCACGAAAGACTTTAACCCTTAGCTGTGATAAGAATGTTTGTTAATAAAGGCGTTTGGATATCACTGTGACTGTTGATTAAGATGCCCCCATTTAAATAAACTAAGAGGAAACGAATCCAACGATAAAATGAGAAAAATTATGCAAAAGCTTCGAGCGTAGCGTCTGTGAAATTCCTTGCCGGTTGTAATTAAGGCGTTTTGATTAAATAACTGAAAGCATTCGTTTCTATGAAACGAGTGATTCAAATGCAGGAAATTATGAAAAACTGTAAGAATTTAAAGACGTTTCCGCTCAGTTACGTCCCTTTTAGCTGCAAATTGCGCGACGTTTAAACTACTTGTTGTTGTTAATATTTTTTTCTCTATAGTCATTATAAAAGCATCATTTTCCTTTTGATTTCATTGCCATTATTATCGGTTGACTGTACACAAAGAGGCATAATAAATTAAGATATTGCTGTTACTAATATTCAAAACTACTGTTGAATAGAAAGGAAATCAATTTTCTTATCGTTTTCAACGTATAAATATTACACCAGCAAAAAAAAATCAATTTTTATGTAATTTTTTATATAGGAGATCTTTCTATTCTAATACAAAAAGCCGACAGACTGGTATTAAGTTGCTGACATTATATAAGTGAATAAAAAAAGAACTTAATTTAATTTATAATTGACAAGTTGAGTTGGATTGCGTGGCATTTCATTATTATTTATGGCAAATCGGTTTTCCTGTCAAATCAAGCAAATACCTCGCAGTTTTTTAATTGATAAACGATTGCAATTTTAAATTAAGAACTAAATAAACGGAACAAGATGAAGAACTAATAAAGAAAAATTGAAGAGGAAATAAAATGAATCGTTGTTTATCTTAAATGTCTCAGTTTCTATTCGCTTCATATCGTTTGCTTTTTTAAATTACATTTAAACGACAACATTCGTAATTAGTTGCGAGATAAAAAGCGCGACGTGGATAATTTGTTTCCATTAATTACTGATAAATGCTGATGTTAAAATAAAGATTTATTTACGTTGACAAATTAATTAATTGTCTTCCATTTACTTCTTTCGCGTTCGCGAAGAATATGAAAAATTTTAATTGCAATTAATTTACTTTACGTCCTTTTTTCTCCGTAAAACGGGAGCAAAAAAAGTTCGAGAAAAGTTTTCAGCACCGACACGCGTACCTTTGCTAGCGGCCAAATTAAGAGGAAATAACTTTTCCCGTCGAAATAGTAAACTGGCAAATGAACAATTAATTTTCTCTCTACAAATAATCTGAAACGTCGCAAAAAAACGCGTTGTTGTTTCGGTATTTTCAATTTTTAAAGCAAAATTTCATAATAGCGCCTCGCAATACGTGACGGGTATATTAATGCGACGATGGTCGGCGAGCGGATAAAACGAGACGGGCGAAGACGGCAAAAAAGGTAGGGAAGACGCGAAGGGAAGATGGGGAATAACGCAGCGGCGACGAGTGTGTGTTGTGCGGATCCGGTGTTTAGTATAGGAGCGGTCGCCGGGCTAGCTGACGAATGTAGGTTAGAAAGGGCGGTGGCAAATCGATATACTCCAGCTCTGGATCCGGTTCAGCAGCATCCCGCTACATCCCGGCATCTCCAGACCCATTCGCCTCACCCACGTAACCTACTGACCCGGCATGCGCCTCGTCCGTTCGCACGTCATTTAGCACCGCGCGATATTTGTATATTCCACCGACTACGTAAACGTGCCACCTTGTTCAACGAGTTTAAAAACTCAATCCAATTAGATTGACGTTAGAAATCGGGGGCGAAACGAGCATTTCGCGCACGTTAAATGGATTACGGTGACATTATATAAAACCTCGCAATGATATAATCGTTGGTAATATTATAATTCGATAAAGGGGTAGCAAAAACGAATTAACGAACCCGAATGATTCCTAACTAATGGTCCGCGTGCGGAACGCAATTAATTTCCGCATGTCTTGATGCTTGTTTTGGTTTCTCGTGTTATCGTTTTGTTCTGATTCTTGTGCTAACCTTGTTCTTTGGCTGGTGAACAATGTCCGTCAGCAATAGGTTTGGGAGCAGGGGAGGCCTTCTGGTCATCTTCGCCTGTGGACATGTTGGGTTCCCGGCATCAACCGCGAACGCCGGCGAACTAATTTACAACTCCGGAGCAAACGGCTTCGCTACCCACAACGACACTGCGAAGATGATGGCACAACTGAGCGTTTATTCCTACGGTCTCGCACCCCCCAAATAATATCGACGTCACGATCGCAGGCGCAGCATCCCTGATACTTCATATCATCTTCCACACACACACCTACCTACGTCACTTCGGTGAGTGGTCACCCCCTTTTCGCTTTTCCCTCGCAGGGAAACACACTTACGAGAGACACAAATATTTCTTACCCTTTTCTTTCGATTTGATTTTTCTCTTTATCTATCTACGTGTGTGTTTCCGTTTATTTCCTCCCTCTCGTATATATTATTCGTGACTTCTTCAGCAGATGATGTAGTAAATCTCGACGTTCGATGGAGGCACCGCGCCGAACGCTATTACCGATAATGGGAACTTTGAGGAATTATGGAACACGACAATGCGAACGGTGAAGTTCGAAACTTTGATTAATCACACGTTTACATTGATTTCTTCTCTGCCAATGAAAAATTTCGAAGAAAAAAACACGCACAAATACGCAATGCGCTCGAACAATTAGCCGATAAAGTTGATTGCCGTCAACAATGGTAAATAGTTAATTAAACTTTTTATGGCATATGCCGCACTTCTGGCAGTTATTACATAAACAAAATATAATTGGTTTAAGGCACAAACTTTAATTAAACTGGATTAATTAATTATTGATAAAAGAAAGTGCGCGCAGTTTTTCTTTGCTCCGGCGAAATAATGGACGTTAAGAAATAAACGGGAACAAGCCGGAGAAAGAGAGAGACAGAAATGAAAACGATGGAGTTGAATAGGAAATGTTTAAAAATATTTCTCTTGGGATATTATTCCCTTCAGTTCTCTTAATATTTCACGCGGAATTTTACAGCGTAACATTCCTTTTTGAAATTTTCTTGCAAGGGCATATCTCAATTCAATATACATACATCTTTCTCTGCCTCATTCCATAACAAAACTTCACTCCCTTTATTTATTCCGCGCTCCGTCCTCGTCTACCTTACTTCGTATTCACAATGAATTTTATACGTTTCTAACAAAATCCCATTACAGATTTAAAATTTCCATTTCTTCCGTTTCGCTACCATGTTTCCGTCTTGCAATTTAATTTTAATTTTTTATTTATGTAGATGATGTAATAAAAATATAAATTTCTCATTAAGAATAAGAAGTATTTCATTACAATCGTGAGTGTCTTATCATTTGTGTTATTACTGCTGTTGTTTTCATTTCAACTAGCGTGGAAAGAACAAGCGTTAGTTAGGAATTTTACTGTGCGAACGGGCAACAATTATACAAATTACGAGTTTATTTTCAAACGAAATGATCTTTTGGCGATTATTTCTTATGCTTTTGATTCGTTTTGTTTACGACAATCACTTATCAGTGAAATGTCTAGTTTTAACCAATTCACTTCGCGTAGATTTTTAAGTCAACTTCTTTGGCAATGAAAATTGAAATTTATCATCGACAGATGCCCCCAGTAAGAATTAATTTATTTTTATATTTCCCAAGCGGATGTAACAAGAGTTGTTTTTCTTCCATAAATTTTGTATTGCCATTGCCCTTTTATTTTTGCTACATCGTACCCCGGGTTGTCCTTTTATTTTTGATGACGATAATGATAATATTCAATGACCTAATTTCTTAATGTTAAGATGAATTTCCTAAATAAACCGCAAACACTCTTTTTTTATTTCTCTTATACTAGATTTAGGACAATAGCCTGACCTAGATTGAACATCGTTGATTATTATTAATATCGAAAGGAATTAAAAAGAATTTATTCCTACGTATAAACAATTATTAATTAAAAAAGTTTAATTAATAAAACGAAATTCATGCGAATCGAGAAAAAAGTTTAAGCTCATTAAACGAATAAGTTGAAGATGAAAAAGCAGGGAAATCAAATAAAATTTTCAAACTTCTTTGAAGTAAATTTCAATTGAAATGAATTCTTAATACACTCCTCTTATTTAGAAAAGATTGATTTTTGTTGTTGTTGTTGGTGCTGTCGTTAAGAATTTCCTAAATTCTTATTTCAATTTATATTTTTCTTTTTGAAATTGACGGTATAAGAAAAAAGTTTTTAAATTGGTCTTATTAAACTTTTAGCGCTCCTTTTTACAATATTTGCAAAGGATTAGGGATAAAATTTTCTTTAAAATCAATCACAAATACTTAAAGGTGGACATCGAAAGTTTGCTTGAAGACTGATTAGTGCCAATACTATAATTAGAACTGAACGTTAGGACATCCTTCGTACATAAAATTCATCTATTTTTGATGCTGAAAAACTCATGTAACTGAAATAAATTCAATTTCGCAACATAATTTCGCATACTTTTTCATCGTTTCACATACGTTTATGGACGGCTATAATATTTAACGTTCAATTTAGTAAATCCATATTGGCTGCAATATGTAAATTTTTATATTTGCGTAATAAGTTCTTGGATTATTTTCATTTCGTTCGTTTATCTTTTTATTTGTGTTGAAATCGCATTAAAATTTCATGCTCGTTTATTTGCGAATGTTAAAATATTGTTCATATAGACACAAATTTCGCGATCGTTTTACATCTAATAATTGAAAACATTAAAAACAAAACCGAGAGGAAGCTTTCAGTTTTAAAAGCTTAATTTAATTATTGTTCGCTTAATTTAAAAAAAAGATGAGCGAAAAGCAAACTCGACAACATTAATATTATTTTGTATTGAAAGACTTTAATTTTATCATGAAAATAAAAATGCGGCGTATAAGTATTATAAATTTTAAATATATCTGACTATTATAAATTGGAAATAAATGCTATTATACAAAGTGCCAAAATAAAGAAAAATGATGCCGGCAAATATGAATGAAAAATATTGGAAATCGTCCAATTTCCTTACAATAAGTTTGGTAGTAAGTACAGCGAGGAAGGCCGGAAAGAGGAAGATTGACACAAGAACAGAAAGTTTAATAAGCAAAAATAGAATCTGTATACGCAACAATAATGATACAACATGTGAAATGTTCAAAGTGATATTACTTCCTCTTTAAATAAATTATGTTTAATTGTTATAAATGAAACTAAACTAAATAAGATTGAAGACAAAATACAACTGTGACCATTTTCGGGCATACAATTACGATTAGATATTTTCAGTTTAATATTACTGAAATCAAATTAAACAATTGTCCCGATTTAGATTAACGTGTAGTAGTAATGATTATTTCCGAATATTAACCAAATTATACGACATTCCGAATCAAATTTGATTTTCTAGAGAACTGAACAATTCCCGATAATGAAAATAATTATCGATTGGAATGTTAAATATTGAAACTTGATACTGGCTTCGATGGTTCATTTACACTCAATAAGCTTTATATGTTCATTAATCCAGTCTCTTAATTTCAAATATAATGATTGATTTATAGTAACGAACGTAAAAAAACAGTAATAACATAAAAGGATTTATTTTTTGCTTTGCCAATATTAATATGGTAATTACTGAAATTAATTCAAGCTGAATTTAAATACGTATTATGCAAATTTCATAAAATATTACAAAATTGGACGTGATTGAATATGAAAATCACGTGTGTGTAAGTGTAAAATATAGATAGAATAATTATACAGGGCGTTCTGATTTAAAACGAATATTAGGTATTTTCAATTAAAACATTTCGAATTTAAAAAATTCCCAAATTTCAATTACTTTTATAATGTTAAGCACTTTAACCAAAAAAAATTACTTAAAAATTTTAATCCAGTAGAGTAGTATTAAACGTACGGCAAGTATATTTTAAACGCTCAGTAAATGTGTAAATATTTTTCAGCTGTAAAATTTCCGGTTTATAAAGCAAGGAGCGTCATCTTAATATGCCATTAAATTTTCAAGGTGATATATCGACCTAATCTTACATTAAGTGTCATGTTACATATTCGTTCCTATATGCAAGAAATTCTATTTAAAGAAAAATTAAAATCAGGTTCGAGAACAATGACGGAAACTTTGAAAAATAAGGTGAGCAAGAAAATACGAGCAAAAACTAATTTAGAAAAACATCATTTTTCTGTAACACTTTTCTCATCTAAAACGTGTTCCTTTAACATTGTATCCACTATATTTTAAAAGATACCTTTTTCTATGTAACAATTTATCTTCGTAAAGATTTATCAATTTAAATTCCATACATCTTGCCCTTTTCTTTTTATTTTTTCCTCGCGTTATAGATGAGAAAGGTAATGTTCAAATATTTTTTATGTATTATTTCAATATATGATCCATTGGGATACGATATTAAAGGGATCATCTGTAATATATAATAGATAGCTATCAAAAGATGTTGTTTGATTAAGGTTCGCGTGCATAAAGTGACGACCTTCGAAACTTTTCCAACAAAACTTTTTACTTTAAACTCATGCAAACAAAAAGAAAACTATTTCCCACACTTTCAATAGCTAAAATAAGTTTCCCTTAAGAATGGCAGGAATCTGAAAGAACTCCATCTGAAAGAGGATTTATATTTATTCGTTCTTATTTATTTCTTTATCCTGCTTCGTTTTCGGTTCACTCTATTCCACTTTCCTCAATAAGAAAACCAATCGAAACGTAATTAATTGTGGAATCGTTTGTAATGTAAGGAAGCATGCAGCGATACAACAAATTGGTTTTAAGAACAATCCCGCATGTTTTAATAAAGTAACGAATTAAAGTGATTTTTTATGTTACTTTTACTACGTTCTTTCCATTATTCTTTTAGGGGAAATATATGGCGCTTGCCCTTTGATATATATAAAAATTCGTCATCAAAACAGCAATAACGACGACGTAAAGAAAAAGGAGTTTTATTTATTGACCCACATTCATCAAGTATTTCGTATCGGTCAGTAGTTTGTATTCGTAAATCATATTAAAATAAACTGGAAGTCCGTCATTGTTCAGTCGAATAATAAAAATGTTTGAATCCACCAGCCCTTAAGGTCACTCGGCTATATAAATATACTTTCGGTGCCTAAACCAATCGATATTGTTGCTTATCACATTAACCAATTTATCCGTAAAATACACACGTACGATCTCGTTATTGAATTTGTATTTACCTTTCATGAAATGTTTATTGTCTCTGTCTTTATTGCTTGGAAGTCAAAGGTATCACACTCATAATTAACCGTGAACCACTATAAACAATAACATTAATAAGAGCGCAAGATCGATAATTATTAATTCATAAGTAAAGAGCGGCAACGCACCGATAAAGGGCCTTGATTATTTTGCTTTCTGCTTTTCGTAACTTACTATTAATGCACGTTATGCAATATCAAACTACGAAATGCAAATTATATTCATTAATTGAAACGTAGTATTTTTATTGACGAAAAGTTCGAACACAACTAAGCCAAGAACTTTCCCGTTTTTTTTTTTTTATTTCCTAATGTTAGGTCTTCATTGACAACCAAACGTTAATACAAGTGCATGCGAAGTCGCGTTCAGTATGTGTTTAGAGTTAGCATGAAAATATGATTTGAAATTATTCTTAGATTCGTGAGTAAAATAATTTGACCTTAATAAAATAACAAGTTAATAATATCATTTTCCCCTAAGCGAAATACTTCATAATTTTACATGTTTTCCACAGTTAAACGAGAATTTCCATTAAATTGAATTCAATTAAATTTTATTAAAAGAGTCCGTCGTCGTTATCATCGTCCCCATTGCAATTTAATTATTTTCTTTCTGATAACCGATATTAATTAATTTGTTTCAGGTTCACGTTTTAACGATCCACCCTTTTCTCATCTAATTGTCTCAATAAGGCTTTCTAATAGAATTATCCTCTTTTCAAAGAACGCAAATCGATTTCTATTTTACACGTTTAGTCAAAAATTAGATTGATGTACAAAAATAGTTGTTTGTTGGCTAGACAGTCGGACGATTGTGCACGTATGAATGTTTATTTATGCATAAAAATAAATTAATCGACGTGAAATTTTATTAAACACTAGGGTAAACAAGTCACCCCCACATTGTATGTGAATGTTCAAAGAACGTTGTGTGACGCTTATTCGGTAAAAAATAATAATAATGAACCAAAATTAACATTACCACGCCTAATATAAAACATTGTCAACAATATCGTTTGATGGTTTTAAACATTTACGGCCTTGTGCCTCCTTTTTAATTAAACCATTATAATTTTAACAGCAATTAACAAAGTTTTCAAATTGGTAAATTTGCAAAGTAAGAAAACAATTTATAATAATTACTAGCCAAAGTAAATGAAATCACTTTTGGTTTGGTGATTGATAAATGAATTTAAAGCGATATGCCTTTTTAACAAATTAATTCGTTCGTTTAATTTTTTTAAGTAAAATAAAGTAGAATGCATTGAGGTCAAACGCAAACATTTAGCATTTTTTACAAGAATTAATTTATTATTTTGAAAGAATACCGCCAATTAAATTAAATTGAAGCGTTTCTCGCGTTAATTGACTATTATTTGTAACAAAATAATTATTTATTTGCTGGACAAGAGCGTGAGAAAATATTTAAGGCACACGTTTCTGAAAGAGTTTCCGAAGTTCGACATTACCGTATTAAATCTCAAAGATATAAATTTGTGTCAATTTTGATAGAATTATTTCTCATATTCGTTATGAATCTATTATTAATAGTGACCAATTTTATTTTGCTCTGTACCTCGCCAGGGAATTCTAATCGAAACCGGACAAATCTAGCATTTCAATTAAACTTTTTACAATGTGCAGTACTTATTTTTATTAACTCATATTCTTATTTAAAGGAAGGGGAAACGATCCTATTAAAAAAAAATAACTGATTATTAATTAAAGTAACAATAAACGCCTTTTATATCGCTTATTTTCTCTTTCTTTCTCTCTCTGACATCCAATGCCACTATATTCTAAAACAGACGTGATAGATAACAGCTTAGATAATACTTTTATAACAAATGCTTATTCGGTAAATCGAAATTTATGTATTAAAAAGTATTAATCATGAACTCGTCCAATTAATAATTCTTCAGTTTCTATCAGATCAAAACTAAGATGCAATTTTGCTAATAAAAAAGTTTGGCGAAAACGTTGTAATTAGAAACAACACGTGAAAACTAAAATGTACGTCAAAGAAAGGACATTTCCGTGACAATTGGAGATATCACGGGAAATTTCCGTCGTATATTCGATAAGTTTCCCTTTTCGAAATCCGCATTTTGCCAGTTTAATCTTTCTCCTTTTGTTTTTATTTATTTTTTATCACTAACACAAGAACAAACAAATCCCAACAACGCAAAAAGAGAAGCAAAATAAATCAAAGGGAAAAGCAAAACAAGTCAAGGAAAACCAAACAGAAGGGAACGAAGTTTAGTGGGCAAAAGGAAAACGAAGGAAATGGAAAAAACGATTGAAAGGAAATTAATGTAAAATCAAAAGAATCTTAAATCGTACATCGAATGAAACTGCTGAACAAAGAAAATGACTGGCTTTAAATCTGAAATAGATTCGAATAGGGGCTTAAACGAAGAAAACAATAATTATTCTCTTTCACAAAGGGAAACGAATAATTAAAATAAATTAAAGTCAAAATGAAATTTATATACGAACCTGGGGCATTGTGGTTCTTCAGGGTAACATTACGACTTTCTGATAAAAGTTTTTGATTAACACCATCTCCAGCCGATGGTCCATATTTAAAATCGTTGGCTTCTTCAGATTTCGATACTTTAAATCGTTCAGGCATCATCAATGTCCTTTTTTTCCTTAAATTGAGGTATTTATGTATTTAAAACTATCACTAATGAAATACATAAATATAGATATATTTTAATTATGATGAATTATTAAGTATATTATATTTTATAGTTTGTTTACACTAAGATTATATTAAAAATAAATAAGTTATTGTTTAATGATAAACAATACGAATCTAAAAAGCGATATTTTAATATTAAAGCAACGACTTAACGTACATTTTATATCTCTGTTTAAGTTAGAACTGGATTATTTTATGGAACAAAATGTGTTTGCTCTTTTTTATGTATGTAGTGTGTTGTATTATTTACATTAAGAATTGCAAAAAAGTACTCGAGAGGACACCACGAAACAGATACCGAAACTGGAACTAATAGAAAACTGTAAACACGAACATGGATTTTGTTTAAATTAATAATTCAAAGCAACTTATTCATTTGATTAAATATTATATTCGACGCTAATTAATCGTAAACGAAACACCAGCTTCTATTCAACGCTTCAAAAAGAATGATAAATTTGTCTGCGAAACATCATGTTACTGCTTAGACGGTGTTCGATTACATAAACTTGATACGTTCTAATTAACTAGCAAAATTTTGTTTTTAAAAGTAACGTAAACTTTATAAAAACATGTTTTAAAAAATTTCCAAAACTAAACTTTCCAAAGATTTATGCTCAATCATTATTATTGCAAAACTTCGAACGGGTATGCTTCGTGAACGACAGCACCATGAAAGAAGGACATCTTTCAGACATCTGTTACGTAAAAGCCAAAGGTTTACTGGAATTTTACTCCTGCTTTCGTCCTCTTTCAAACATCGTACTATAGAAAAAAGAATCAATAATTCTCTTACCACCTAAATTTAATCAATCAAATTCTAATAACAACTAAATAAAGTAAGCTATTCTTCGTCTTCTTCAATTATTTCAATTAACAAAGGATTATTTCATTCATCCCTTATTAAGCCGCCATCTATCTCACTCCTATTTCCATGAAAAATACTGAAAGATGAAAAAATTATTTACAGTAATTATATTTTCTTATCGACGTAGCATTTTATGTTCACGTTTAAACAATGGGTACTTTGAATTTTCATAATAAATTGTACGTAATTCTTAGTAAATTCTTGTTAAAATATGAAATAATGTAATCCTAAAACACCGCCATAAAACGTAATTAGCAAATAATGTTGCGTAAATTTAGCGTGATAAATAAAAACAACAGCAATTTTTCATTAAAAAAATTTTACAATACATTTATTTTTATTACGTTTTAACTTATAAAATAACATGATTATTATATATTAATGAAAAATATATTAACTTAAAAATAATATACACAATATACACGTAAATCATAATTAATTGATGATTAAATAAATTGAAGATTAGCATCAACATATTCAATGCAATTTCTTTTTCATGGCAGTACATTACACTATACCTATGTTATCATATTCTTGTCGAAATTAGTCAATTTATACATGTTAGTTTTCCATTTTATATTACAATAACAAATTATTCGTTAATTATAAACTCTTCTTCCCTTATTTCATATATAAAAAACTACTGTTTATTTTAAAATAGGCACAGTAGTATATGTTTAAGTTATTACATTATATATACTTCTTTTAAATTCTAAAATATATGATTTTTTATGTATGAAAACACATTTATATACAGTACAAATTCATTCATCTTGTCATCTCAATCGAATATTAATTCTTATTATAACGCTTTTTCTTTTGATTCCTATAATAGTATATTCATAAATTTGCAGTAATTTTATTATGAGCTTCTAGTTGTTTAGTAGTACTTTTTCCTTTATAGGTACATGTGACACAATACATACCACTATTTAATTTATTATTATAATTGTTTTATATTAATCATCTTTTTCCTTAATTTCACTTTTAACTGCTAGAAAATATTGCAAATAATTTTATGTACAGATATTTAAGTACAATTACTGTGCATAGGTATAATAAAATAATTTAATGCCAAAAAAATAGAATCTACTCTAAAAGAGGAACTACGCAATTAATTAATAGTTATTTCATTATTTATAGATAGTCAAAATAATTTGACTGGAATGAGTTTCACAGATAAGAGAAATGAATCTCCTAAATTATATGTTGGTTCGCAAAAAAACGAAGCTAATCATTTAATGGCTGAGAAATAATGGCACAATTATTATACTTGTTCCTTTTTTATCAATAAAAAGAATACATAATTATCACCAAGTGCCCTCCGATTTCATATTAATAGTTGTTGTATTAAATACACTTTAAATAAATATGGACCAAATGACAAGATCTCATAAATTCGTTAATTAAATCAATTAATGCAACAAAAACTGCTTCCAAAAGTCCCTCCGACTAAAATCATATTTAATAAGTTGTAATGATATTTTAATAATTGTCTTGTCAGTAATAAATTTACGTAATATGCATTATAATGGGACAATGGAAAGTAAAAACAGAATGAACAGTGATAACATAGGAGAAACAACAAAGTTAAAATTGAAAATTATTAGCTGGGATGTTCTCATTGTTAATGTGGAACAAAAGCGTACGTTGGATTAAAACATATTCAATCACCATAGTAAATTTCATCAATATCAAAAAGATCCAAATATTTTAATATTATCATATTGATGATGTTTACTTTACTAATTAATCGATGAAAAATGCAATATCACAACATGATTTCTAGGAATTTAAAAAAGCTGCCTCATCATAAATGAAGCTATCAATCGTACGATTACATTTTGAGAGCAAAAATAATAGTTTTGAAAATTTTCTCCATGGAATCACTTTATGGCTTGTGATTAACTGTAATCAACTAATTACATAAACGTAATGTAACGCAAATAATAACGTTATATTCCATGTTATGTACTGACTAGACGGTCATTTATTATTAAAAATATATTTAAAAATAAAACAATAAAATCAATTTTGATAAAAATAATCCCAATGGAATTAATGCTTTCCTTGTATCAAGTGTGATAGATTCCATATAGTTAATTATTCCAATGGGAAATATTAAATAACACAGAAAAATGTATTCGCGTTATAAATGAGAAATGAGTTTTCATGAACAGATATGTATTATATTTTAAAATATACTTTTATATGTATAATAAAATAAATATATACAGCAACAACAACAAACGAAATAAATATCACAGTATCATTTTACATAAAATTATTATAAATTATTATTGCCGGCTTAAAATCGGCTAAAGATTAGCATTGAAATAGGAGTATCTTTTGATCGTTATTATGCTTTTTTCGTTAAATTAAAAAATGCCCATTTCACGTTTTTGTTGTCCGATTTATTCATTGACGTATGCAATCACTTCAAAATGTTATTTATTGCTTATGTTAGACGCTTCGATATTAAGCATTACTAAAAAAACTTGATATTAAGTTATATTACCAAACGAGAGTGGCCGTTTTGAAAGTTGATATGATCGACAATATTATTATGTCATATAATTAATTCCAAATAATTTATTATACTCTTGTTTATTTGTCGGACGGGTTTCGCTATAACTTAATATTAAATGCAAAATGTTATTATTAAGCCATTGTTTGAAATAAAAATATATTTATTATTACAGGATGTGCAATTAATATTCGTCCGTCGATTCGGTCAACAATTCAAAATTTGCATCTATAGACCATATGTTTTAATAAAATTAATCAATTTATGTATAAAATAAAAAATACGCTTAGCCAGGCCTCTTTTTCTCACGCGTCGTTGTGGAATGGACTGTTTTTTCTTCTTTTAATTATTAGCAATACCTTATTTTCAACTTCGAAAATCTCGTAAAGTTTCGACACATTTTTTGAACAAAAGGCTCTGTGCTTCGCGAATTGAATTTTGGGAAAATCCAAACATGCATATTATTTACATGGCAAACATTTACCATTAACGTATGGTATGTCGAAATTAATATTGTTTAATTCCAGTATTTGCCTTTCCTTATCGTCTTCGACCAATGATATGCTTAAGTTATTAAAATTTATAAAAAATGTCTAAACTTTTAATTATGATTAATAGCGTATTTTTCAAGGACGGTTTCTTTTAAACGTCATTATAGTTTATTTTTATTTACTGAACTTCGGTCAAAATAATCCACATAATAGATGTGGTCCTCATTTATTTACAAACTTGGAGTTTGTATTCCTCTCACGGCCACAATTTACGTGTAAAACGACAACAAGCGAACATATGAACATCGAAAGAAAGGATACAAGTCTCATATAAATAGTTATTGGCCATGAAACATGGTAGAAGCATTATATGAAGAAAATTCCGTATATATCTTGAAAAATGATTGAATGTATTACTTTTGCTCTCAAATTAAAATTGACTATTTCGATAAAAAATTAACATACGGACTACTATACTAACTTCCTACTAATTCAATTTGTCGATATTTCTTACGCATATTCGACACGGGGTCCTTAAATAAAACTGGATCTAAACGTAGATTGGAACGGAGTAACGGCATATATCCAAATACGGCGGCAAATGTATTAAGGCAAGTTTGTCTTTGGATGAAATGATCTGGATCATTCCATGGAGACCAACCACCGGCCGTCGGTGACTCTTTATATTGTTTACGTTGCGTCACCTTTATCGGTGGTCTTCTAGTAACGTGACTAACTAAGAAATTCATCAAAATATCTTCGCAATTTTGACTTTGTTCCACGGTTTTGTGCAATAATGGACTAAGCCATTGTGTATATAATATGTTATAATATCGATGATAAAATGCGGCACCAGTTAAAACGATCGAATAGTCGTTTGTCCACTTAGACGTGTAACCCCAGGACCCTTTAGCATCGTCCCAATAATGCGAACGAGCCGGATAACCGACTATTCTATCGGGAAATTGTTTCCATACCTTGAATGCGAAGTCCACCTCGTCGGTGGTTAGCACAGAATCTTCATCTAATGATAGTACCCCGGCAGTATCGATTAATGGATGCGGATAAAAACGTTGTGATATGCTTGACTTTGTTGAATCGCTGGATGATGACTGTAACACATTTAAGGTAACGCGTTTTGGCAATGTAGGCCACCTATTTTTTGGCGGAGTACGTTTATCGTTCGACCACACAATTATTATCTGCGAAATATAACAGCGATTGAGCGATTATTAAAATAATACTACTTACGATCAAACTCACTTTTGATATATAACTACTCTTAGCCACATTATTAACTAGGCGATATAAAGCCGAAGATGGTGACAGTGGTGAACCAAGCTGGCAATAAATTACGGCGGAAAAACTATCGGTATTTGAATTGAAAGTAAATGGGAAATCTAGAAAGGAATCGGAAAATGTTGGTAATGTTACTAACGCCCCGGGATAATTATTCCACACTGTTCCATCACGTGGTATTTGCCTTGGAAGTCTTTCTCTGATTATCTAATCAGAAACAATGCCGATACTTAAATAAATTCTATTATGTGCTTTTTACATTTACCTCCAGTGTTGTGAAAACAATTTTCTCTATGGACGAAAAATATTTATCCCACAGTATCTGTGTTTGTTGACGAAGTTCCATGATTTTCGTAGGAGATGTTGCTCTAACGGTGTCTGGAACCTTATCAATAAAAGCGTTTATCATTTATTAATGTCCAAGCAATTGTGGATAACTTTGGAAATAGCTCTTACTTGTAATAACAATCTTTCATCTGCCCATATTACAGCTTTACTCCAGTCAATAACTTGGGAAAATGGCAATGCCCAGCCATTTGATAATAGAACTGGAATGCAGCCGGCTTGCAATGCTTCTAAAAACCGATAAGAACCAAGGCGACGACCACGTGGTACCAAACAGAATGTTGAATTTTGCAACAGTATCTCGTAATCATATCTGTAAGAGTGAATCTTGTACCCCTAACTAATTTTTCATTCTCTGAGAGATATAAAATATGAGAAACATTATTCTATCTTTGATGTTTTACAGTAAATTTAAATCATTGTTATACTTAAATATTAAAATATTTACCTATCATACTCCTTGTTGTCTTCATTGCACCGTTCATCTTTATTTTCTTTCCAACTTTTACCATGTTTACATGTTGTTACAATAACAATATCATGTTCATTGTGCAAGTGATACAATGAATTCCTTGTTTCCGAACCAATTCCATGGACATACCTTTTGCCTTTAAAAGCTAATAAGTAGCTTTTATTTAATGGAAAGTTGTTATTTAATACTGAACCAGGTTCACCACCTTTTTCTGGATGGGTTTTATGAAATAAAGGTATATTTATATCAAATCCTGCACGTACATTTGACTCAGACATGCTGGCCTTTGCTAAAATAGCCATACCATGATCAAAATCTAAACTGTTTTCTGTGTAATTTGGCCATGTACCAGAATACAAATTGAATATAACATGATTCAACCCATTGTTCCACAGTGGCAATCTGTGCAGCCTGTATTGAAGATTTTTGACATAGTCAGCACTTAATCTGTCCCTATCCAAAGTATCCAAACTGAGTACAAACAAGCATGCTTCTGTTGGATCTGATGTATAATATCGAGATTCTTTTAACACATTCAACAATTTCTGATATGAAGAGCTGGGTACAACATTCTCATCTTGTGGATACACATATACAAGAAAATCCTTCTGACATTTACTAAAGTCAAAGCATGTGTCCATTCTACAATTGAGTACATTTTCTGATGTTAGCTTTTCCCTGCGTTTTACTACGGCTCCCGTCCAAACAGTATTTGATGATTGAAAATTTGGTAATCCATCAATTTCTGTATAATTTACACTACTTTTTAATCTATAACCACCAAAATAACAATAGGCTAAGAATGCACAAGTCAAAATCACTAATAAATACCGTTTCTTAGCTTGCATTTCTTTATATTTTATTTACATGATGATATTTAATATCCTAATTATCTCGATGGGATATATTGAAAGAAATCACATTTGTTATATACATTTTTATTAGAGCACTAATAAATTATAATACGATGTGTTAATGAAAACACATCGTTAAAACACCATTCATGCACTGACACTTTAATACCATTCTTGTATATTATGTATAGCAGCTTCAGCAAACAGACCATTACTGTCAATTTGTGGAATTACCAACTAATTCTCTGTAGCAATTCACAATTTTTAATTTTACTCCATACACAATTATCACATGACTTTATGAATACTATACTACTGTAATTACTACTAGATAAATTGTAAAATCTGTTATAAATTAACACATAATTTAGAGGTAAACGTTCCTTGTTAGCAGGCAACAAACATTAAGTCGAATTGGTTTATAAATAGTTTGATCAAAAATAAAACTTTATTATTCGACCTTTTACATAAATAAAAATTTTGAATTGAATAATTATCCATAAAATTCTATTACCTTCAATAAATAATTAATATTACGAAAAAACAACTGAAGATAACTTCATCGTGTACGTATATTATTGTAAGGGCAATCTAAAACTCGTTTAAAAAGGTAATTGGTGTTGTGAAAGCATGCACAAAACGAATCCTAAAGCTATAATTTGCATGATCTTGGGCTAAATTTATATTGTAATTGTAACAAATTGCTCTACAATTTTTAAATACTGCCTTTTGGAAACGACTACATTTTAAATTTCAAATTTTGTAGTGACTGTATAAGGACGTAAGTGTTGACGGCTTTCACAACTTGACTTGTATTTCTAGATTCTTCAAATCGCATATCAAATGCTCAATTTTAGTGATTGAAGAGAACATTTTAGTTCAATAAACGTTATTTATATACAAATTTATGATCACGTCGGTATTATCAATTTAAAATAATATGATGAGTGAATTTCCCACTGAATTAGTGATAAGACAAACATTAAGAAGTGCTGTATTTGATTCAACAAACATGGGAATTATGTCTTCTAAAGCAGAACATTTTCAATCAAGAAATAACACATTGACATCTAATACAAAAACTCTGGTAGAAGCAACTTTTTGGAATATATTGAGATCACCAGAGACTTTGAAACTTATCTATGATAAGCCAAATGAATATATAACCAAGATCTATGAAAATGTATGTTTGTAACATTGACATAATAATGATCATTTTAATGGTTCCTTTAAAATCCTTCAGGAAGGTTTCCAGGACACACTGAAAGAAGTTAGAGATGATAAAGAATCAAAAATATTGAAGAATCGAATACTGTATGCTTTTTTGAAAGATATTCGTGATTCTAGACCACCTCCAGCTATGGAATGGATAGCATTTCAGCATTATATGTATTTTATTTATAGACATTTCATATCTGCTAAACCAATTACTACAAATGAATTATTGCCAAATGTATTAGTGAAGAAAATGTATGAATTGGTTTTAAGGTAATAGGCATTAATCTTCATCTTTATCCATTTCTAAAATTGCCATATTCTCTTAGTTTAACGCATGAAGATAAAACACAATTTTATGTGAGGATTGTCACATTGCTGCGAGAATATGTAATGACTGCACAAGGGCACTTTGAAGCTATAAAAATTAATTTGGACATTACAGTCTACCTCACATGTAAGTAATAACCAACAATTTCTTCTAATGTTACTAAATTAAAATTCTTTGTTACAGGTTTGCTTTCTTACTACAGTGCCTTTTGTTCAGCAGCCAACAAACTCTCTGGAGTTCTAATAGAATTTGATCAATTCATCAACAATAGATTTCATATAAACTGGCATTGTTTAAATCAGCGGATATTTTTCCAATACTTCTTCATGAGTCCTTCAGTACAATCCAAAGTGCAAATCTTTAATGAGGTATGTGAAGTATGTAGTTTTCTTATTCTAGGAAATTAATGAATATTAACATAAATTAGCTGATAAAGGAAGAGAAAGAGCCACTGAAGAAACAACTTCAATCATACAATAGTTTCATTGAAGATATGACATTGTTGGATAAGCATTGGGAAGTTCAAAGAAGACGAATTACACTTTTAAGGTATACAATGTTTAAAGCTATTATGTAATGCACACAATTCCAGTATAGTGTTTACTGTGCATATATACTATCTTATATTTTCTGTCACTAGTGCTCACTATTTGACACTTGAAATTCATACTTGTAGTGAAAAGAATAAACCAGAAGAGTGTCAGTGGCTTCAAAAGGATTGGAAAATGTTTAATGAAATAACCAGAATAATGAAGACAAACTATTGGATCATTAGAACAGAGGAAGCGTGAGTTTTATTTATCCTTTACACAAATTACTCTATTTACAGATAAATTTTTAGGAAAGCCATTCAAGATATGAATGAACTTGATGGACATATTCTGGCGCTAGTGGGTGAAACTTGGTACATTGCAGACAGACTAATTACATCATATGGTTACTGTATATGTGAAGATTGTTTATCAGCGGAGTTTAAAGCTATTCTGTCAAATTCATTTGCTTCAGCACAAAAGCAGTCTGCATCATCTATGAATAGATTAATGACATGTTATTTATGCCAAGACGTAATAATTCTGGAATCATTGGCCAATCATATTATAACAAAGCATGCGGATTTAAGTATTCCAAGGGCAGATGTAACTAAAACTTATAAATGTAAGTTAAGATATATTTGAACAGATAATATGCTAACAAATAAAAAATATGTCTTAGGGCACGTTAGTCCACCAATCAAGAAAAACAGTACTATAAAGAGGCCTTCAACACAATTCTGCAGAGCCCTCACTGAAGCAATGGAACTTATGAAACATAAAGATTCTCAAATCTTCAAAGTATGTACTGATCATGTCTTAAAAATGAACAGTGAATTAGATGACAAATGCAAAGATAACATCTCAAAAATGTTTATTCAGAGCCATATACAAATAAATAACGATAGTTTAGAGGAGGCAAAAAATGACCGTGTGCTACATTTAGAGAAGCCCAAGGATTTGAATGATGCAAAACCCCTGCTGGATTCTTCACATCCTATAGACAACTTCAAATTAAATATCGAGCCAATTATGAAATTAGGAAACGAGCCATCACCTATAATAAATATTAAGAATATTGAAGAATCAAAGCTTGACTTTGATAAAGTAATATCATCAAAAGCACTCTTTGAAGGTCCCATTAACTCAAAGCCACTCTTGAATGGCACTATAAATAATGAACAGTTAACGGATCCCGTGAATAAAATCTGCCAGACTGATAAGCCTTGGTAAATGGAAAATAGTTATTCAATTTCAATAATGATAATGTTCTACTTTTAGGTGTGATAATATAAAACCCATTAAAGCTCAGATGACACTAAAAGTTGCAGAAAACAAAAAGTAAGTTTAAATAAATCAGTGAAGATATACATATCTTATTGAAATATGTTCACAGATTAAGTGATAATCCAACACCAGCAAAACCTTCACCCCAACAGAATTGCACTGGACATATTTGTGGTCATAAATGTAAAGAAGGTATGTTGGCATTTAAATTAATATTTGTTTTACTTAAATATGGTTTGTAGAAGGCAAACATGGCTGTGATCACAAAGAGGTGAAAAGATGTGATTGTGCTTATTGTGAAGTATTCGGAACAGTAAGTCTAGTTATTATTTCCGTGACGCAAGTAACATTCTCTAAATTTTAGTCAGTGCCGTCACATACAGTAAAGACGAATGAGACAAGAGATCGTCTAAGAACTAGATTAAATCAAAGGAAACAAACAAAAGTGGAGAAGCTTTCAATACAAAAAACTGAAGCAGCCACTATTAGAAATGATATAAAAAATACTCTGCAAAGTCCCAAGTACAAACCAAAAACAACAAATAACAAGCCATTACTACCATCAAATATTGTAACAAGTCCTAAAACTTGCATACATACAGTAAATAATTCTTCTGTGTCTAATTGTTCATGTATAAGTCAGAAGCATGATGTGGATCTGATAGAAAAAGTTGATAATAAGCTTATTAATACGTTAAATGTTAGAAAACCGAATACAAATGATATAAATGAAATATTGAATTTCATAGAAGGACACAAGAATATTGATAAACTGGCACTCGCCGAGAAGAAAGCTGCAAAAAAAGCTCGACAGAAACTGAAAAAGGTCTGGAATTACTTAAGTGGTCTATAATTGTTCAATGTATGTTTTTCATTTTAGGAACAAGAAAAACAAAGAAAAGAAGCTGAAGAAGAAGCAAAAAAGAAAGAGGAGAAACTACAGGAACAGAGAAGAAAGGAAGAAGAACGACTAAGGGCGCAAGCTTTGGCTAAATCACAAGCTGATCTACATAGAAAAGGAAAGACAAACCAGGACGTGAAAGGTAAAAAGTTACTTTTATTCTTATTCAGCAATGCTAAACTATACTTGTTGAAGATGCATCAAAGTTATCTAAGAAGAAGAAAAAGTCTAAGCAAAACGACAATGATGTAAATCATAACAATGAAGCTATTGAATTAATGGAAGAGACAATACCTGCAATGGTAACAATCAAGCGTATAGTGGAAAATAACAATTCACCTCCTACTGTTACAATTACATTAAAAGGTTCTACACCAGATCAAGATAAATTATTATATACTTTAGTAACTGGTCAAACTAATACTATATCATCATCAATGGATGCCTCATGCAAAAATAGCAAGCAAGATGAAGCTGCAAAAAATTCAAGTAATAACTCTAAGAAAACTAAGGCCAAGAAAAACAAGCAAAATCAAGATGTATCTAATATTCAAGCAGAGAAATCTATCACTAGTAAGGAATTGAAAGTTACATTGTCTGTTGATAAGAGTTTCCGAAATATCGGTACATTATATGATTCTAAAAGGGATGATAAATTAGACAATTTACAGAACAAGAAAAATAAACAAAAAGACAACAACAATATAAATAGAATCAAAGAAAATGATTTGGATATACCATCATTAAGACTGCCACCAGGTACATTCTTATTTGATTAATTAGCAAAATTTTTATCATATTCATGTTTTAGGCATCACAATTACCAAAGTAAATGGACCTATAGTAAACAAAACATGCAAAAGCAACGGTACTGTGTCAGCTCATCCATATCAAAGTGTTCCCGTTAATAAATCGGGAGTCATCGTAGTAGAAACTGAGAAACTGATACAGCAATCAATGACTAGTAATGGTACTAGTAAAAAAAGTAAAAAGAAAAAGGCTAAATCTGTAGCAAATAACAGTCAGCCTGTAACTATTGATAATGATACAGTAATTAAAAAGGATGTAAAGTCACCAAAAATGGTTACTCTGAAGAATCCGATATTTAATAATCTACGTTCGAGGTTTATGGATAAAGCAAATGGTTCAATATTGACATGTACAAATGAACAAGCATCAATAACTAAAGGTGAAAATGGTATGGTAACTATACGTAGACCGAAATGCATTAAAATACCAATAGAAAACGAATCTCCGATGTCGGAATTTTTAAATGAATTGAAACCAGTTGTTCACTCTGATATATCTGCATCATACAATCAAAATCCAGTAACATTTAGTTATGATGATAAAAGCAGTGAAATTCATACAATAATATCACAGAATGATAAGGAAAAAAAGTCGCTAAACGCCCATGATATATTATGGGGATTACCGGGAATTGAAATTACAAAAGTCAATAAGAGTAATTGTAGCGATAACGAAGTAAAAAAAGCTAATCAATCTGCCGATGTATCGATAATACCTACAGGTGGAAATGATAAATTTAATTTTGATCGAGATGATTGGCCGTATGGTAATGTTTAATAATATTATTGACACTTTTAAAGCAATATTTATAACTTTTTCCTTATTTAGAGAGTGTATTTACACCTAAAGATATATCTGAAGAAGATTTGGATGCTGAAGAACGTGAATTGGAGGCTTTCAAAAGATTTTGTCAACAATCTGTACCACCAAAACATAAAGAAAAGGTAGCTCACTTGAATGTTAAAGATATTGTGTTAAAAAAGAAAAATGACGTTACATACTCTTAAAGAGATATGCAAGTAATTATGAGGAACTTTAATTATGTTACTTATTTGCATAAAAAACTGTTAAGAAGACTTTGTGCACATAAAACAACTGTGTTGTAAATTTCATATGCAAAGCAAGATATAATGTGATGTTAAAATTGTCCCATATATAAATAATTTCTATTATCTATCATTTTTTTATTAAGATTGTGATAATTCTATCTTTACAATGTACGTATGGGCAAAAATAATTGTCGTTTAGTTTTAATTGATTACATTTTTTAAATAAATCTTTTATTAAAAAGTAAGTAAATTTACCTAAAACCCATATTTAGCTTGTGTTTGCTTCCTAGTAAATCTGTTTGATGCCCACTGATTTTTCAATTCTTGTTCATTTTCCTTTGCCTAAAATTAGGAAGTACCTTGAAGACTTGAATGGAATGAAAATAAATCTCATTACCTGTTGCACCAAGTAGGTAATATGATGTTTTTTCTTGCAAGTATTATTAACAGGATCTTCAGCTTCATATTTTGGTTCATACGCAGGATCTGTTAGAGACTTTGTCATCCAAGTATCCTTTTCAGGTAAAATTTCCTCTTCATTAATATCAATGAGCTTTATATTTATACTTCTCTTTGCAGTACCAATTAACTCTTTAAACTAAAAGGATATCCCAATTATTTCCATTGTGTTGACTAAAATGTAAAATGCTTACAGCTTGATTATCCAGCATATCCTCCTTCTTAACAGGTTCAGGTGCTAATTCTATAATTTTATTTTCAGCTGGTACACTTTGTACAGGTACTTGTTTGGTCACTTTTTTCTTTTTACCACATACCTTCTGCCAAGTGTCATCATCAAAGGTGTCTACTTCATTAAATTCATCATCACCTTCTGAAACTGAAATAACAAATTTTACCCTAGTGGGTTTTGAAGTTTTGGGCACATTCTTTTTCAATTTTAACACATTTGGAATAAAGCTCTTGGCAGTCAATGGAGTCATTTTGGGTGGTGGCAAAATGTGAAACAATCCAGAACTTTTCTAAAAAAAAATATAAAAGCTCTTCATAGCAAATGTTGTTATAATATATGTATATAAACCTCAGCTTTTGGCTTTTTGGATACAGGCTCATCATCATCATTAAAATCTGTTAAAGATGGTATTCTTATTTTTACAGGTTGCTTTTTTGATTCATGAACACCATTTGAGTTCAAGTTTTTAGTATCTGTATCCTCTTCTTC
The DNA here is from genome assembly GCA_963695495.1 of Hololepta plana. NCBI lineage: Eukaryota > Metazoa > Arthropoda > Insecta > Coleoptera > Histeridae > Hololepta > Hololepta plana. Next base: position 12,300,297 of record OY968835.1, read on the forward strand.
CACATGATTCCTTATTCTTGTTTTTGGTTGAGGTAGTTTTGTGAAAAGACCTACAACTAATTAATTACTTCCAGTGCAAGTGTAATATTTTAATTTACCATTTGAAATATGAGTTGTGTCCTGTTCATTTTCTGTGTAATCAACGTCTGTATTATCGCTGTCGTCGCTATCATCGTATCCAACTAAAGCATTCATATTTATAATGTTAGTATCACCGTTCCACCGCGGTACAAAAAAGGGTTCCAAACTGATATATTCACAAGTTATTAGAATTTAACAAATAATTTTTACTAAACACAACACAAGAAACGAATGGTTAATAGATCCGAACTAAACTTAGTAATTATCATAGGGCTTTTTTATTTCGTTCTTATATTGGTAATCTTGACAAGGAAAAGGAATTTTGATGGCCTACTTCATGGAATAGTAGGTCAATATTATTTTGTTATGATTTTGTATTGTGCACTTATGGTTTTGAAAGACAATTAAAATGACAAATAATGTTAATTCAACAATAATCAATTATCACATTAAAAAGAAAATTAAGCATATATTATTGTCAGTACGAGAAAAGTAGGAAAAAATGGCTTCTAATACATACAGGTATTAAATCAATATTTATTTCGACACGCCCGCATTATTGTATTTATTATTTTAGGGTAGAATGGGTCGAAATAATCGAACCCAAAACTGGTGAACATATGTATGCAAATCTGGCAACAGGAGAATGTGTATGGGATCCACCAGAAGGTGTTCCTGTAAAAAGAACTGATACTAATCAATGGTGGGAATTATTTGATCCACATACAGCAAGATTTTATTATTATAATGCAAGTTCCCAACGTACAGTTTGGCACAAACCCAGTAACTGTGACATAATACCATTAGCTAAGTTACAAACTTTAAAACATAACACTGACTGTACTCCAACTTCAACCACACATCAATCTACTCAAACTGGTGATCATGGTAGTCGCAGTCAAGTGTTATCACTGTCAGCAAGTACACCACAATTACGTAGAAAATCTAGTGATTTATGCCGCAGTAGTAGCTTTAGTCAGCGTGGTGCTGAGGCACCACTATATTCAAATTGGCATGATTCTCATCTTTTACCATTAGAGCATTTTCTATTAAATAATAGCCGTGATTCAGACAGTGATCATTCAGATAGTGGCAGTGAATCCCTTACGGGAAATGAACCAGATAATGAAGATTCTGATCAGTCTGAAGGTAATTACTTGCCTCATCGCCTGAGGCCTGTGGAGTATTTGAATTTACCAAATGTCACATCAGAACCTTCAAGACAGAGAACAACTTCAGTACAACCATTAAAGCCTGTGCCAGAGCCCCCATTGCACCCTGAAAGAGAAGGTGACATGGAAAAGTTTGCAGCAGATAATTTAAATTTAGGCGGACGAGGATTATTTAGGAAAAAAGCCAGCGTTCGCGATTTATTAAGTTGGTCTTCTAGAGGACTTGCACGACCTTTGCTAGCTTCTAGCAAACCCGTTGCCAGACAAGCTCTCGATATGTTTAGACAAGTGCAAATGTATATGGGCGACCGCAAAGCGCGACCGGGAATGTCCTTAAATTCTTTATTAGTAGAAATATTAACTGCCGCACACGCACAATCTCTCTTACGCGACGAATTGTTTGTGCAATTGTGCCGCCAGACGACTGAAAATCCAAGACGAGAATCCTTGCTTAGGGGTTGGGAGCTATTAACTATTGCTTTAGCATTTGTGCCTCCAAGCCAAACATTTCAGCCGGCACTGTTGGGCTATTTGAATAGACACCGTGATCCGACATTTTCTAAAGTCTTTCGGGATGTCAATCGATGGCCCATTCATGTTCAAGTAATTTTGATTGAAACCATTATATCGCCTGCATTTACATTAATATTGTTCTAGGTAAATCATTATGCCACTGTTGCCTGTCAACGGCTGGAAAGGATTGGATACGGTGGAAAAAGGACAGCACGACGACCTCAAATCGATGACATTGAATCGGCGAGAGCTCAAATATTCCAAGCGAGCTTGTTCGGAAACACATTATGCGAGGTAATGCAAATACAGACGTCACGATGGCCGCATTTGAAATTACCATGGCCACAAGTCGAATTATCTAATCAAGTATTGAGATTACAAGGCTTAAGTACGGAGGGTATATTTCGAGTATCGGCGGACGTTGACGAAGTTTCAAGATTGAAAGCGCAAATGGATCGTTGGGAAATAAGTGAACCGAGTGACGCTCATGTACCAGCGAATTTATTGAAACTATGGCTAAGGGAGTTGTATGAACCATTGATTCCAGATAACTTGTATCCCGAGTGCGTGGCTGAACCGATGACGCCTAGACGTGCTTGTGACTTGGTACTTCGATTGCCTACTCTGCATCGTTTAGTGCTATGTTATTTGATACGTTTTTTACAAACGTTTAATAAACCTGATGTAGTTCAATACACGAAAATGGATGCTTCCAATTTAGCGATGGTTTTTGCACCGAATTGTTTACGCTGTACAGCCAGTGATCCACGCACCATGTTCGATAACGCGCGCAAAGAAATGGCTTTCATGCGTTGTCTAATACAAGAACTTGATACTGAATGTGTTCGCGATTTCATTTGACCTCGAATAGATTTGTTGTAAATATTATATTTATATGTCTACTTAAGTAATGTATCTTTTTTATATTATAAGATGTTGTAATCATTGTTTTAATTCATACAATAATTATGTTATTGATTAATTTCTTGTGTTGTAATGTATATTTAAATGAATCAAATAGATTTCTGTTCTTATTTTTGTTTGTAAAATTTAAATAGCAAGAAATTAATCGAAAATTACAGCCGGCTAAATTAGAACCTCACGAGAGTGTAATTATGCTATAATTACTCTGCAAATATTTTCTTCATACACAGTATCTATTTTTACATCATATTACGCGTCTATTTTAATGAATCGTTTTGACGATTCCGTTTGATCCCGCGGATGGGCATCGGCAGCAGTATATGTCGCTCTTTCATTTTGTTGTACATGGTGATGTTGCCTACACTGTACGAAAATCTTTGCGATTACCACGTTTAAAAGTACGCAATTTGATAAATATCGGTCGAAATTATATTAGTTTTGCTTTTCTAACGATTTTCGTGACTTGATATAATTATTTTTCCATTTAAAAATTGTCGGAAAAGGCGTAATTTATAAACGTTTCGAGAAGAAGAAAGTACTTGGTGTCAACGTGACAATTATTGATTTTTCCTTAGTAATCTTAACCTGACACCACGTGGACCATATCCTTAAGGTTGTTTATATTGTTTTTAAGCAATACGCATTCAAAAACTATTTAATTTCTAATTCGTTGTTAGATGCCGAAAGTATTGTGCAACGATGTTAATATGCTGGAAGAAGACGGCATGAGCGCAGAAGACATGATACGCGATGGTAACGGATTAACGTATAAGTGAGTTTTAAAGAAGGTAATTAATATCTCTAGCGATTATACTAATCACAATCTCTTTTAGCGACTTTATAATATTGCCCGGATACATTAACTTTTCCGCTGATCAAGTTGTATGTACCAGATTTGATTATTTCTAATTAATAATTATTCTTATTCATTAGCATTACTTTATTTTTATTATCGAACATTTTGTTGTTTTATGTAGGAATTGACGTCACATTTAACAAAGAAAATCAAATTAAAAGCACCTCTTGTCTCGTCTCCCATGGACACTGTAACGGAAGCTGAAATGGCTATCGCAATGGCGGTAAAATTAATATTATCAGTAACGTTTCTTATTAAATAAATTCAAAATATTCTGAATAGCTTTGCGGCGGAATTGGAATAATACATCACAATTGTTTACCTGAATATCAAGCAAATGAAGTATTGAAAGTTAAGAAGTATAAACATGGTTTCATACATGATCCCGTCGTCCTCTGCCACACAAACACAGTATTTTATTAACTTAATTGCGTTTTGAATGGGTATATTTTTTCTAATACACGTATTTTAGATATCAGATGTTCTAAAAGTGAAAAAGGAGCACGGCTTTTGCGGCATACCAATCACAGAAGACGGTAAACTAGGCGGCAAATTAGTTGGTATCGTCACGTCTCGCGACATAGATTTCTTGGAAAATAAACAAAAGGATACCAAATTAGAAGAAGTAATTAGTGATTTGTTACTAACAGCATTAAGATAAGAATTGTTTACCAAATAATCGCCTACAGACGATAACAATTGCTCAATTCAACATCATATCAATCAATTGCAAAATTTTAAATGCATACAAATATTAAATAACTATTTCTTAAATTTTATCATATTTAGGTGATGACCAAATTGGACAATTTGGTGACCGCAAAGGCTGGCGTGACACTTGCGGAAGCGAACGCAATTTTGGAAAAGAGTAAAAAGGGCAAATTACCTATAATCGACGCAAAAGGAAATCTAATTTCTCTTATTGCGCGAACCGATCTCAAAAAGGCACGCAGCTATCCAACGGCTTCGAAAGATGATAACAAACAGTTGATTGTTGGCGCCGCGATTGGAACACGCGAAGAAGATAAAGCCAGATTGGCTTTATTAGCACAGGCGGGCGTCGATGTCGTAGTATTAGATTCTTCACAGGGAAACTCCATATATCAAGTTGAAATGATAAAATACATTAAACAAACTTACCCAAGTTTGCAAATTATAGCAGGAAACGGTAAATCAACAAAATTTGACGGTAATTACTGAATTTAATCGGGGGTCTCATTTAGTTGTTACCGTTCGCCAAGCCAGAAATCTGATCGAAGCTGGTGCCGATGCTCTGCGTGTGGGTATGGGCAGCGGTAGTATATGCATTACACAAGAAGTGATGGCTGTCGGCAGACCGCAAGCTACCGCTGTTTACAAGGTTGCTGAGTACGCCAGGCGTTACAATGTTCCTGTTATTGCTGACGGTGGTATACAATTTGTAGGCCACATCATAAAAGCGTTATCTCTCGGCGCATCTACCGGTAAAGCTTCTGGCGCGTTGCATATGCAGCAATCGCATGCTAACGAATCTTATTTTCAGTTATGATGGGTTCCTTATTAGCCGGCACTTCTGAAGCGCCAGGAGAATACTTCTTTTCTGATGGTGTCAGGCTCAAGAAATACAGAGGAATGGGTAGTTTGGAAGCAATGGACAGAAAGGATGCAATGGGTTCTGCAATGAACAGATATTTCCATAGGTAAACCTGTTAGTTATTTCTCAACATAGAATATGCAGTATTTTCTTTCTCGGGAATTAGTGAAATGGATAAATTAAAAGTAGCCCAAGGTGTAAGCGGTTCAATTGTAGATAAGGGATCGGTTTTGCGTTTCGTACCATATTTACAGTGTGGTTTGAGGCACGGATGCCAAGATATCGGAGCTAAATCGCTCGAAGAGTTGCGGTAAACATAACTGCCACATAATTGTGTTAATGCACTTATCATTTATTTTTGTTTTAGTGATATGATGTATTCCGGCGAACTAAAATTCGAAAAGCGCTCATATTCGGCCCAGTTAGAAGGAAATGTTCATAGTTTATTCTCGTACGAGAAGCGTTTATTTTAAGCAATTCCATTCCTAGGTGTAACTATCATGACTTACAAATATCCTAGAACTGTAGGATTCAAGTAATATTGAAGTATATATACCAATAACAATCTTATTAATATAATAGAACATGTGACGATGATCATAATTGTGTTTGTTTTTTTATTCGCTCAGCAAGTATTCCTTTTAATGAACACGAGATTGTAGATATTCGAATATTGTGGCAACTCCTATACATGTAAATAATTTGAACTCTGTAGGCCGTTCGATTAACCGGGCAAATTGTATTTCAGGAAATGAAGTCAGTTTTAATTTTTTTTATTGGCGCAACTTCCTTACAAAGTTACATTAATATTGTATTAATAAATGATACAAATAAAACGTTTATTAATATTGGCATTTGCAATCGTTGTTTGTTCCTCGACTTCCCCGTCTCGGTGTATACGGTCCGCCTCTTCCTAAACGCGGCGCAAAAGGTGGCGATCGTTGCATCATCAATTCACCGGCCAAATCCGATTCCAACAGCCTGTCGCTCATCGATCCACCCAACGACGTCGCGCCGCTGTTGAAATCTTCGCCGGAATCTCTTCCTAACCGCGGCGTAAAAGTCATCGATTTCCGTTTCCCTTCTAACAGCGAACGTTAACGAAATGCCTTTGCGAATTGCACAAAATTACCGACCGTTCATCATTAAAGTCCACGGCGAATCTTGCATTACGTCGCCGAAAGCGTCGGTCTCCTTGTCAAACAACGGCACCATAAATGATTCTTCCCCATTCGGATTGCGTTTCCTTCGGCACAATCTCGTATGAAAGCAAAAGGCCTTCCTCTTGATTTCGTCCTCTAAGTCTTTATCATCCTGTTGCGCGCAAAACAAATCGAAATGTTTCTATTAATATCAACAAAATTCATAACTTACGTTTTTGTGAGATGATACGGTATCAATTAGGCAGGCAATTGCTAAAAGTGCGGATACTATTAACAACGATCGCTCCATCGTTCTGATCTCCGACGGCCCTACGCCGGTGTTTTATAGTTGTTTCTTTGCGTCATTAACGACAGGAGGTCTCGATGATAACAACCCCCGCTGATATAACGAATCAAAGATAAATCCCTACATTCTGGACAAGTATCCGGAACTTGCTGACACATCGGGAGATTAATGAATTATTCGAAAACGTACGTGCGTCTTCAACGTTCGAATGGCACGAATTAATGTCACTTTAAGAATCGAGAACTAAATTAAACTGTTATTAATGACTTATTTTCGCTAATAAACAGTAGATCTATTTATACTATCGTGTATGGACGTATTTAATTACGCCGTGTCAATCAAATGGTCCATTAGTTTTGAAACGAATAACAGAATATCAAAAATATTGGAATGAAATGGGAATAAATGAATGTTTAGCAAATCGCGTGTTAAATGTAATTTTGTTAAATGGTAGAATAATTTTTTTGTTCACTTCTTTGGAAGCAGTACTTCAATATAAAAATATATGTAGGGCATTATACAGAAGTCTGGATAGGTGAAGGTACTTAGCTGATTAACTGACATCTGGTTTTCTTCGAGATACGAACCGTGAAGGTTTCTTAAGGGAAGTTATAAACGGAAAATCTTAATTCATTTAGATTGCTTGCGCTTACAATACATTTTCTTATTCAATTTAGGTTTAATAATCGTACGATAAAAGGGAGTAATTACTGGGAGGGTAATTGTCTAGGACTTAAAAACTTTGTGCAATCCTACGTATTGACTACTGATAAGAGTTTTAATGGAACGAACTTAAAACAATTTTTATTGCTTATTAATAGTGGCTATAAATTTTGTTTGATTCTATTATTAAATTTAAAAAAAAACTACATATTATTTATATCATTTAAACGTAGATTCATCTCTTTCTTTCTTTTGAAGGATTTGTGTGACCGACTTCTTTTTCCTTTTGCCATATCTTTAAAACACAATAATGTTTGAGTAAGTTGTTCAAGTGCACATATAAGTTAAATGTGGGAACGGTATATTAAAATACGAATATTATCTGGCGCCACATGGATAAATCAGAGTGTCTTTTTTTTGTCTTGAGATATCACCCGCCTATTAATTTTTTTATTCGTTCTTGCTTTTACACTAATTTTCCTCCTCCTCACTTTGCTCTTTTATTATTTTATTTTTTTTAGTTTAAGTAACTTAATTGATGACAAACATTAAATTAGTCACTTATTTTTTTGCATAATCCATTTGATAGTCAACCATAAATCATTCAAGTAATGCTTTTCGAAATATTGATATTAATTACATTAGCAATGTTAGTATTAAATATATGGATACTATTCAAAGAAGTCTGTAAGTCTTTTGAACTTAAAGACTGTGGATGTCGAGAAAACCAACTTCTTTAATAATCGAACTAATTGACGAATTTCAAATTATTAAATAATTCTTCGTTTCTATAGTTCGAATTTGTATTTCGGAAATATCGTTACACCGGATTTTCTGGTAAATGTTAATGGTAATAAGTTCATTGGCATTTTTTGTACTTCCTTTCGCATCTCTTCCTTTACCTCTTTCTTTTGTCTAAATTGTTGATTGAGATACTTTTTTTATTTATTATTCTAGTACTTTTATATTTATAATGAAAGTGTAGCTGTATCCAATGACAGAAAATGCAGGTGCATGCTGTTAACATATTACTTTTTACGACTATTTATATAAATGATGTAAACATTTAAGTTGACGAGGATTACTTCCTTAATATATCACCGAAAAAAGAAATTTTGCAATTATCTTCATTAATTACCTTATCGTGTTATCAAATCGTCATAATTGTCTTATAAGTCAAATCAAATGAATATTTATTAGTCTCCATGAGCATTTGAACTAATTAAATATATAGTTGGATTATATAGTGTGGGATATTGATTTTTTTCTTCGTCTTGTAGGAATATTGTTGTATATTATTATGGGTGTTACTAAAAGAAAGACCTCCCCAAAAATATCATCTATTCAAGCAACTGAAATGTTTCATTGAATAATCTGACTCCTCCCAGTGAGCAGTATTCAGCCGGAAATAAAACTCTGCTATATTCTAGATTGTTAAATACTTTGTATGATATCAGTTGATATAAAACTCTGGCTAAACCGAGTGCATTGATTAAATAATTTGTGTTACATGTGAGTGCAATAATTAGTTGAAATTCGAGATTAACAATAATGTCGTTTAATACGAATTCAGATTTACACGAATCTTATCAATATAATTTCAATCCACAATCGAATTATGGTAACAATTATTTAACCGGTGAGTTAGTTTCTTATTTAAACAATTAATTAAATTATTCTTATCGTATGAATCATCAACAAGTTAACATCATTTCAGTTTAACTATAAAAATATACTTTGTCAATGAACTTGATCAGTATTTATTATCTTTATCTCGTTATTTCTTTTTTTGGGAAAAACGAGAAGTTTAATGAATGTCATATTACTTTATTGTATTAATATTATAATGTTGGGGCTCATATATAATGATTTTTGTTTATTTTCCTTATATTATATTATGAATCTTGTGATACATTTGCTGAACAAATGTTACTACACGCTTAAACAATTTAATGAATCTACAAGAAAGTTCATTTACAAGAAAAAGTTGATCCAACGAAATTAAATTAAAAAATAAGTCGGTTTTTGAAAAGATTTAAATTTAGACACCGTCGTTTCTTTCTGAATTAATATAATCAAATTAAGTTGTTCCAGCGAAAATGAATTCCAGTTTCTTCGAACTGTTACTTTCCTTGTCATAAAAATATATTGGTTCAGCTTCGAGCGATTGATCCTTAATAATATAACATGAATAATAGTAATTAATTAAACGTATTAGGTCTACAAATAAATTTCTGATCAAGAGTGCTCTGTTAAGAATTTGTTTCACGAAAGTTTATTTTGCGATTCAGTTCCGGTTTCCGTTGCGTTTTACGTTTCAGTTCCAACTCGAAGTTCTGAATTAAACTCGAGAAAAGTCAACATCACATTTAAATTATTGCAATTTCTGTAAACAACAAAAACATCTCTCTTCTGCATGAATTTCTTTGATCTGGTAATGCAATTTGTTGGTACAAGATTAAAGATGATGACTTTTGATGAACGAACAGTTTCATCTGCAAGAAACATATATTTGAATAGATGGTAGCGTAGGAAATGGCGAGGAATCGAGCTTTTGGTCGAGCAGTCCAAGATCGGATTCACCATCTCCGAGCGGTCATGGACAAAGCAATTTAGTTGGTCCATACGAAATTTATACGCCAGGACAATACACAAGCGATCACAGACATGGAAATTATAGTACAGGTTCAAATCAAATACGAATCATCAATAAAATTGTTATCGTCAAATTATTGAATAGGTTGTTCTTATGCGAATCACGTAACATCCGAAAGCGGTGCGCCTCGTCCACCATTTGTCCGTGTCGTTAAAAGGCGTACGACGGCGAATAAGAAAGAAAGGCGTCGCACACAATCCATAAATAACGCTTATGCAGATCTAAGGGATTGCATACCGAACGTACCGGCAGATACCAAATTATCAAAAGTATGATCGTCGTCGATTATGATCAGAAACCGTTTCGATTAGTCAATTTTCTCGTTGTTTAGATAAAAACGTTAAGACTCGCTACTTCTTATATCGCTTATTTGACCGGCGTCCTCGAGACCGACGACCCGGCCGGTGGATTCCGTGCAGAATTGATTGCGACGGGAAGGAAATCGAATGTGAATCAGATACAAGTGAACGAATGCACGACGGGGCAAATATCGCCAAAAAGTGATACCTCGGTAAGTTTGTTTGGTTACTTAATCCTTTCGCCTTTCGACCCCTCGAACGGTCTAAAAGGGACCCTACAATAAGAAAACGAAAAGTGTAGGTCGCCCTTAAGACGTTGATGTCATTTTTACAAACGTTAATTAACAAGAGAAGTCAGTTTTCTCTGATGATTTACGTTCTGGAAGTCAATAATGAAAGAAATTGGAGAAAGAGAAAAAAGGAGATCAGAAATGAAGCAGTTCAAAAGCAAAGCAACGAGTATATTAAAAACGCCCTAATGTAAACATAATAAAATTTTATTAGATTTACATGCACAGGAAACTAAAATAAATGTCAACTGCAACAATAAAATAACGAGAGTTATAAATGGGAGCGAGAAATTGTTCGCGGAAGATTTCATCTGCTACTTTCATCTCGCGTCATTATCGAAAGATAATCGTCGATAATTGATTTATCTAGAATCTAAACACAGGAATTATCTTAAGCTTAATTGAATTTCTGTCGCGAATATAATGCGGTTGCAATAAAAGTGTCGGGCCAAATGGAAAGATCGCACCCTCCGTCAAACGACATAATTTGTTTATGGTCAAAATTTATTCACTTTAACCGCACGAGACCGCTTTTATGTCGAGATAATGCACAAAAGAGGGTGGTCGCAAATGAATGATCTTTATCTCCACTTAAATTCCTACCAGTCACTTGCATTAAAAAAATTAAATTAATTACAATCAACAGAAGTTGAAGTTAATTTAGGTCAAAGGATTCTTTGTATTAATTTTTTCCCTTCAATTCTATTCCTCGCATTTACTTCTCACCAAAGAAATTGATTTATCTTCTCGTCTTCATAAGATCGGTTAAATGTTTTCCAAGTGGTAGATAAAATGATTCTTAAGATGCTTTTAAAAATCGTTTCAAGTTATTTAGTAATACGTTTGTGAGATAAGACTCCTTTTATAGCTCTCATTTCACTTATAAAACATTTGTTAATTTTTGCAAATTAGTCTCTTTCGCTACTTTTTTTTTAAGCCGAGTTTACGTTTTAACATTTCTTTAAGTGCATGTAGATGTATTTATATATAATCAGTTTTCTTTTTATCGTCTTTTTTGCCTTTTACATAAACAGGAAGAATTGGGAAACGCTAGAAGGGCTAAAGGACGTACAGGTTGGCCGCAGCACGTGTGGGCTTTAGAATTAAAACAGGAGCAGACCCTGTAACGACAGCCTTACAGTTTGGATGATGATCATCACGATGATGATACGATCTTCTTCTTCATCTTCAAATATTTTTTTTTAATTTGTAGATATTTCCTCATCTTGTATATAATATGTACATCTATTTTCGTTCATCCAGAACACATGGCCCCTTTGCATAAACACAACACAACACCTTTAAGAATTTTATATATTATTTTAATGATCGTTAATTTATAAGGTTCCTCTATTTGTATTTTTTACATTATTTTAACTTAAGCCGCCCGTATTTGTATATTATAGGCTGTAATTGATTAACAAGCAATATCTATTGATAATAAATCGACTTTATTGAACTCATACAATAAGCTTCTTTCTCCTAATTGTCATCCTTTCAAATTCCTTCGGTTGTCTTAAATCTTAATTAACGTTGCCTCGTCTTTGATGAAAATGGGCGTTTGTTAGTTTACGGATAAATGGTGTGAGTTTCTGAAAAACGTCTTTTATTTTCCCCCTATTTTTTATTCAGTTACAATAAGTTATTTGATATTTGTGTTCGAAACTGTTCGAAACGGGACCAAAATTAACGCCCACTGACAATTTAATACAGCAGAAAACAAAGATATCTGTTTAAAGTGTCGCTTTAAATTGTATCGTGTTACATCCTCTGATGTTAAAAATCAACAGAAAATTACTCACTAACATCCATTTATTGTAATTAACGTGCTTAAATTATAGTAAATGAAATTAAATTGCTGTCTTTTATGTATGTTTTAAATTCAGATATTATTAATTATTTTTAATACGAAAATACGCACTTGGTGCGTCGTATCTCAAAAAATGAAAGAATCTCAATGTAAAACTCACAATTAAACTTTTATTAATCGATCTTTAATGTTCGTTTGCACAATTAATCACTTTAAGAGTTCCAAAATGAGCTTATTGCAATTAGTGCAAAAAGGCAAAAGAAGAGAAGAGGATTGTTATGTACGCCAATGTGCTAATTTGGAATGTGAATTTGGGAAAATGATTAAAGAAGTACAAAATAAAAATTGTTTATTTTGCAAATATTAAATGAAAATTATTAAATTAGTTGATATTGTTGATTATGAATAAGTAATTTCATCCTTCCCAAAATTTCCTTCTGTGGCAAATTGCAATATTAATCAAATGGTGACGCAATTAAGTCAAAGATGTAAATTTCATTTTAAATTAATTATTACATTACAACATACAGTTGCCATCTATTTGTGGTTTTCCTCACGTTGAATAATTTCCAATAAAGATTTGGTCCCGCTCTTGGATTACAAGCTCATCTTGCTCGTACGCTCTTAGTAAAAATTATTCTTAAAGGTTCAATGATTTTCAGGATTGTATTATTAGGATTTTTAAAACACAAGTCGTTAAATGCTTTACAAATATTTAATGAAGAATGATTTTACAAACAGTTATATATATACAATACTGATTTGATAATTATAAATATAAAAAATGTATATTAATGAATTTTATAATTTGATTAAATTATTTTCACTTTAGAAGTGATAAAAGTCTAATTCATCATGGCTTGTCTTAGATGTTCAGGTGCATGATAGTGCTGCTGTGGATTCAGTGTTGGATGTAACGGTGGCGGAAAACAACGTACTTGTTCTACAGACGACTCATCAATTTCGCCAGACTTTAAAATCTTATTCAGGATAGCAAATATTTGAGAATTTAACACTTGGAATCGTCTTATTCGATCAACCATACGTTTCAAATTCTAAAATATTCAATAATTCATAAAGAACGATTTTAAATATAGATTATCATTAACTTACTATTCCTTTAACAACATCATCTTTCATGTCAACGCGTTGTACTTTAAGAATGTGGTAACAAAAATCTAAAGCTTCAAACCGTCTCTGTTGTCCTAGTAGAACAATCATGGTACAGCCTGCCCAATGTAATCCTTCTCCAAATAATTCCCTATAAAATATTTTGAAAATGATCTATTTTGATTTAGTCTTTCTATATACGTACTCAACAGTTATCTCTGTTTCGCCAACGGGAATGCAATAAACAAATTGGAGTGCTGACCAAAGCCTATGAAATTCTGTACATTCATCCATATTCATAACACTGTTTGTTGGTGGTGGACCAACCCATATAGGATCATCTAGGAATGACTTCAATCTTGTAAGAACAACTTCAAAAATGGACAATCCACAGCATAATCTTTCTCTAGTTAATAAATCGCCTTCCTTGGATATCATTGCTTGCTACAAATGTAGGTACTTAAAGGTTTGCATAACAGAAGTCATTAAAATAACTTACTTTCGCGGTACCTAGTTTTTGTATATTTGGTACTATTTGTAAAGCAGAATACTTGGCTTCCAGCCTCTTTTGTTTAGCTTCAGGTTTCTCGCCTTCTACAATGTACTATGGTTACTATATGTAATTAATATTTATGCAATGGACTATATTACCTTTGCAGAATGGTCTAGGTAAAATATTTTGAAATGGTGCTGCTTGTAGTAAATCACAAACCTCTTCTTGCGACAAAGCCTGTTCCATAAGTAAACAGAATAAAATTATATTCCCAAACTCTCGGAAATTATGGAATAACTCTGTTTTAGCATCAGGATATTGTACAATATCGTTCAATTGTGCGTGATAATAGCTTAGCACACCTGAATTTAAATATTTTAGTCATAAATGGAAAGATACTTTTATTGTTATCTTACCTGGCGAACCATAGTCATATCTCGGTAACTTACACTGCTTTGGCATAGCTTCCATTAGTGCTTTAGTAAATTGAAGTAAATTACCTTGAATAATGTTCTTTACAATTTTTAGTAGCTCTTCCATAACAACTGCGATTCCTTGGTATCCAAGCAATTTGCACATAGTATGAAAGTGATGTGGACCAACAAATCCAGAATATTGACCATATTGTGTTGTATATGCTACATTTAGTGCCTTGGTACCCCACAGATAGTGATATGACATCTGTGGTGGTTTATCTCTATGTACGGCATTAGCAAAATTAATATCGCCTTTATATTTAGTAAACCTAAGAAAACGGTCATTAAATGCCTATTTTTAAGCAAGTTTATATTTAAAATACCTATTTGTGGCAGCGTTGTATACATAAGTTGGTAAAAAGTCGTAATTCAGTTCCCAAAAGACATGCAACGTTATACGACCATATGGGGCGAGTACATTATGATTTGCTTCGCGAAACATGCAATCAAAATCATCCAATGCCAACCACTTACTGAGAAGTTTATGACATAATCGATTTACCTAAAATAATATCGTTAGATAGAAAAATTGCTTCGATAAATCAAAATTACTTGTAACAATCCATCAAGTTCCATAACGCCAGTTATATCGCCGGCTTCGAACTTACTGATAGCCGAATCCAATGATTTTTGCATATCCGCATTTATTCGTTGAGTTATCAATTTGTTCAAATCGATGGATCTGCCTAATAATTGCACATGTCTTTGTTTCAATAATGTTTCGTATCTATTTGCTCTAGGATATGGCAACAAATATGCTCCCAAAGCTGCACATTCTACTCTGAAGCGCTTATCTAAGAAAATGCTACAAATAAAGAAATTAATGTTAGATTAAAAGACTGCTAAATAAAAATTCATACCTTGCCGCAAGTTGTTTATAATAAGCAAATATTTGTTCACTTAATTTGTAAACAAACTGATCAAAACACAAATTCACTTCAGCTTCCACTTCATCATACAAAAATTGCTTACGAAATATCGTCAGCGCATATAGAGCACTATCATTATACAAATCAAGCGGATACAAAACATATTCCATCATCGATGGTTCTTTAGTTTTAAGAATGTGATCAGTTAAAATCCATGGCATGGACATATCTATTGGAAATTGTATCCTCTTCTCCATTGTAATTAAATCATTACATTCCTCATTGTGCTGATGGCGCACAGTGCATTTCTACGAGATTTTGTTATATAAACAATATACACAAAGTAATTGAAACTTACAGTTATGCGTCTTCCCATTGTCATTTCCAAATAAAATTCTCTGTACCACAGCTGAGACAGATCGCAGCAGTTTTGTAGTGACTCTAAAATGTTACAGTAATAAAAAGAAGCACAACTCAAATTTAATCAATATTTACCGCTAAAACTTAATAAATAATTCCAATAGAACGATGTTTTATGAAACTGATCTATTTGTACTAAATATTGACCGTCAATATCTCTTCGCAGTGTTCTTTTACCGCCGGATTTATCTGCAATAAGAGACTCCAACATAGTCCGCACCATATATAATTGGGTTGATGAAGGACCTTAAAACAAGTTTAAATAACATCTTGTGGTCAAAAATATGAAATCATTACTTACCAACGTTCCTTCTGGGAACCTTAAAATCAAAGCCATCATTATCTTTCTTGCCTTTTAGAACGGGGTCGTCAGATGCAGAAACATCTTTGTGCCAATCGGCACAAGTTTCTCTAACTGCCATTATAATACTGTAAAAAAAATTCATTATTCGTCCTTTGATATCCATATGCAATTTCATACCTCCTGATTAAATCCTTCTTGTTTTTGATAGCTTTTCTTAGCGGTTCTCGCAAAATCTTTTGCACAAAATCTTGTAACTCGGCATATATTGTGCGCCTAATAGCATCAGTGAACACTGTCTCCATTCTAGCCATTAATACTTGTAATCCTTTAATCATTGCTATAACTTCAATCAAAGCAAATTTTTCTTCTTCACTGTAATTGTATCTTGTAGCCTGGAAAACATAAAGTAAACGCAAGTTTATTTACTTGTACTAGTGAATGTTACCCGTTCATATTCCTCAGCTTCTGGAGGACATTCTTTGGTTTGGTGATGATCTGTTGGATGCAATAACTTCCAAGAGTATAATTCAGTAACAACACTTGTCCATTCAGACAGCAGTTGTAGGCCGCGTAATGCCAATTCGGCTGTCTCTTTATTCTCTTCATCATTGCCACTTTCTTTGTAAGTTGTTGTGACTTCATTACTGTATCTTGCTAATTCACTTATATATTTAACATGATCTTCTCTTATTTGTGGTAGATGTACCATTAAATCAGCTTGAGGTGATGGTGTGTTAGAGCTGGATAATGGCCATTTACTTGCATCAAAATGTGTACTTCTTCTAATATAATTAAATGGTGCTATTTGCATATCTCCAAATAGTGGAACCACTTCCAAGTTTTTAAATATTCTATCTATGCGATCTAGTCTTAGTTTCTTCTTTTGATCTAATCTGTTAATATTACAACTTTCTGTGTCCATTAAGAATAAGCCAAAGCCCATTACTTTAACAAGCATATGCTTTTCACCTGGAGTCAAGTACATCTTTGTCTCAAACATCTGGACACATATATTTACCACTTCTGCAAGAAGCTCTTCATAACCAGGTATCTTTTCTAGTTCTTCTTTAACTGTGTCACGTATTTTATTCTGTGTAGCTAGAAACATTGATAAATTCTGGGATTCTTGTAGAGTTTGTGAATCTGACATTACTTTCAAGAATTGAGCAGCTCTATAAAACATAATGAAGTTAATTTTTTTTAACAAAGGGTAAATATGTCATACCTTCTGTATGTTGAATAATCATTTTTCACACTAGATTTCATGTTTTTCAATTCATCCAAAACTGCAAACATGTTGATAAATTTACCCAATGTTAAAAGATATGCTTCAGAGACAAAGTCTCTTCTTTTTCCTGTATGACACAAGCGTTTAACTTCTTCTGAAAATCTTGATATTGCTTTTCTCTAAAAAATTATTTATATCAACAATATTGTGATCACTGTGATTAATTGCATAATGTTACCTGGAAATACATGAAATTTAGTAACTTTACTACTTCTGGACCTAAAACTTCAACAGTTTTTTCATATATTTCTACTCTATTTGGTTGTTCATTTGACTTTGGTTGTGGTATTGCTCTAGAGCAGCATCTCCATGTGTATAACATAACAGCATGTTGTTGGCCCTCTTCTAGTAATTCATTCTAAACACATGCATTATAAGGATTTGAAAACGTAAATTCGTAATTGAATCATACCAATCCAGCATGAACTGTAGCTTCTTCGATGTACTTAGCTATCCCAGTAACGAAGCCATTTCTGTCTTCAAAGTTTGTATCAAAATTAGCTTGATATACAACAGAGCATGGCTGTGCTTCTATACATGGTTGTTCATCAGGTAATGGTAGTTCATCCAAAACATCAACATTTGATAATGCATCAGTTAATGATACTCTATCAGTAGACATTTTTGTCAATTCTCTTAATAAGAGCACTTGTTTCAATTCAACACTTTGATTTAGTAATAATCACAAATATTTCGTTAAACTTACATGCACATAATGTTTATTATTCACGAAACAATTAATTATTTGATGTGTTTATCAAATGTGTAGAAGGTGCGGCATTTCTAATGACAAATAAATAAAGTATGAAGTGAATGACATTTTACATAGTAAAATAGGGAGCACGTTTGTTGGCTAGCCTGTCTAAATAGATTAAATACAAATTTGAAATCCCTGAAACTGATTACGTATTTGACATTTCACCGTTAATTCTTGTGGGCCATAATTGAATGAAATAATTATCAAATTAATTTGAGGAAACAAAAAGAGCAAATACAAACATAATAGTATTTTTATGTGATTAATGAAATACATAAATATTGTGAAGTATAAAAATGCATAAGAAGAAACGCAAAAAGGTATTTGTTACTACGTCCACGACGACTACATTATTATCATTTAATGGGTAATTTAACAATCAACTTGTACATCTCTTAGATTTGTTACTGTATGTGTAACAAAATGAATGAGGGCAGTGTTCAGTTAACGTTGATTATTAACGAACTGGTTTCCTAAATTAATTTATATTACTAATATCCTCGCAATGTAAATTGATTAAATACAATTCGCTCTTTTTTCTTTATTAGATTGGATTTGGATTGTTTACCATCGACTTCCGTATGTGATTTAAAGTTGATCAACGAGTGAAAGGTTGTTGAAGTTTTTCAAGTCCAACGGGGGTACAAGGGTTTAGCACATTCCGCGACTTGTCCAACAAGTTTGGTTTAATATCTATTGATGGGACCCACGCCCCAGGCTAGGTGTGTATGTCGTTTCGACCACGACGAAGCGAAACGGACGCTCACGAGGTCAGGTGGATGAAGTGGGGCTCCGTAGGAGGCAAGCACAGTTGTTTACTACACCTTTCGAGAGTGGTGTCCAGAAAGAATTCTTCTCTTAGCGCACAGAATGATGTCAAATATCTTTCGCGGGTAAGTTTCAATTTTTCACCTAATTTAACGGAAGATGTTAAAGACCGTGTGAACTCGTTTAAGTAGCATACGTTGCCGGTAACACGATCATCTCGTTGTCATATAATTATTAAATATATATCTGCTTCACGGACATTATTTCGTCCGAGTGTTACGGAGGTAGTTCACCTACTTTTAATGTTTGATCCTCTGTTAACTCCGTTAGATAACTGAAGATTGAAATATTTACACATTAATGTGTTATTAAACTAGTGTGTTAAGTGCGGACTAGATTTAGCTCGGGAGAGAGAAGAAACATTAATAATTCTAGTGAGAGAATGAAAATCAAACTGCAGTTTCTATTTCTTGTGAACCTACTTTTTCATTATCGCCGCTATCCCATGCACAATTGAAATTTCTATCTAGAGAGAAAGCTCGAATGCAAGAAAAGTAATATTTCTAAATGACATTTATTTTATTTCATTTTTTTTGTTCCAGTTCAAGATAAACGGAATAGCATTTATAAAAGATGGATATTTATGAAGTTAACTTAAAAAACGGTACTGGAAAAGGCGACGAAAATGGTGATTTCGTCACTGTCGTATCAGTCGGTACTGAGAAAGTTTTTATCGATAGCACGAATGTTAGAGAAAATGATCGTTCGGGATATGTGACTGTTTTAAAAATTGGTGACGATCAATCCGTTGATGACATTACGGAGGAAATATTAGTTTATAGGTTGCCAGGCGAAAGATTAGGCTTCGGTTTGAAATTCGAAGGTGGTACCAAAGCCGCGGAGTATGTTAAAAAATTGTTCATACAATCATGTGCACCGGACAGTCCTGCATCGAGGGTGCGATGCTCATGGGGTACGCTACAAGTTGGTGATGAAGTGCTCGAAATTGACTCGATACCGGTTAAGACAATGACACGAATCGACTGCGTTCGATGTTTGAAGGATTCAAATGTTGTTATTAAATTATTAATTAAGCACTGTGTCGCAAGGGAAAGTGATAAAGAGACTGATGCTAAATTAACTGAAGATGTGCCGCAAGTTGTTAGTGCCGAGAAGAAACGAACGCCGCCGCCACCTCCGCCTGTGCCACCTAGAAAAATTCCCAGAAAATTAGCGAGGGATCCAAATAATATTGTCATTCCACCGAAAGGATTCGATGATAGTAACGGCAACAATTCGGAAACACCACCATTACCGCCTGCTAGAACAATCAACGGAGACGTTACGTTTAACGGGATCAAAAATCAAAAGCAATCGCCTAGGAATAGTGCAAGAAGTTTATCGAAGCATTCTCCCGAGGTGTACAAAAGAGACAGACGTTCGTCGCATAGTAGTTTAGGACCACCCGATGCTGAAGTTTACGTTGATTTATTTTCCCAAGAATCGGTTTGTAGTTTAAGCGAATCGGATGATACAGGTAGTTCGATATCTACCGTTGTCGATAGGCTAAGCTCTTACCCAACGACGACAAATTCAAGTTTCGCTGGCAGTTTGCCATCGACGCCGACGGCTATACAAAGACATTTAGATTTGTCTAATACGAGTTTGTTCGATAAAGACGACATCGACGATTTAATTAATAACGAGAATAATCTGAAAAACGTTACAAACGGTCATCATGCCGAGGAAGATACGCTGATTAACGGGGAATCGTGTAGAACATTAAAAGTGGGAGAAGAGAACGGTACTTTAAGGCCACCGGTTTGCTTTCAAGATGCACCATTAAGCTATGGGAACGAAGATTTACGATCACTTGAGACATCAATAAGAACGATTGAAAATAATATACAGAAGAATGAAATGATAAATAGTAATATCGTTAATAATAACGTAATAAAAGGCGAAAACGAGTTAAAAATTAAGCACAATGAAGTGGAACCTAAGAGGCCACCGCCACGTACAAAATATTCGTCCGAAAGGAATAACAACAACTACAGCGTTACTTCGCTTAATAACGTATCCGAGCAAACGATTATCAAAGAGAAAGAATACAATTTACCGCGATTAGTCGATTTCGTACCCAAATCGAGCAAGAACAATTCGTTCAGTCAGGAATCAATCGAAGTAACGAAGCTATTTATTGAAAATGAAAAGAAAATATCGAGCAGTGATGATAGTAATGAAGGGAAAAGCGAATTTGAAGAACTACCGAATGGAAATCACGAAGGAAATAGCAATTGCCCAATGCCTGTTACTGTACCGGAGATATGGACTGAAAATGACGATTTTTATACATTCAACTGGAACCCTTCGACCCACTTAGCCACCATTGGGGAGGACGAAGAGGAAGGAAATCACGAGTGGTAAATATTTTCAACAATTAGTTCTATTATCTTTTTCTCTTTTAATCTGCTGACATAATTTTAAACAATTATATTGAAATTAACTGATCATTAAATTCAAACAATGCACCTGATGATAAACAATGAACCTTTTTTTCTTTCACTTCTTAAATGGAATTCTCACGTAACAGTAATACAATTTCGTAATTCGTCATTTCAGGGAAGAAATCAGTTAATACCTCGTCATTTTACAATAGGCGACACGTATAACGGAATTATTTTACTTAATTATCATTTTATTTTAATTTAATTATGGCACGTCTTCGCGTGATAGACGTAAACGCTTTGATTGGTGAAAATCCGTCTAATTAAATGATTTCAGTCATATTGAAAATTAATTAACTTATTAACATATTGCATACATTACGATCGAAACATCTTTAATTTGAATGTAATTGAAACCCTTTACTTGTACGTGTTAATTAATATGCATTTAATTGTTAGAAAGTATAAACAATATAGTTTCACATCAGGTTTAATATCAATAATCCAGGAAGGAAGAAAGGAATATGTAATTACTTTAGCATTCATTCAAAAGCGTTCCGCAAAATAGTGGCTGTTCCATTATTTTAGATAAATATAAATCAAATTTCTAGGTTTTATGTCATTGAATATAATAATTAATACATCATTATTGTTATTAGTTTAGTAAATATTTCTGGAATTTAATAACTAACCGCTTTCACAGTGATATAAAATAAGATGGATTAAAAATCTACAAAGAAAGAAGTAATAAAATAATAACCAGATAATTCGTGACCTAAACAACATTTCTTTAATACAAAATAACAGAAATAAATAGGTGCGGCTTAAACTTTTTGGCAATATTTCTGTAATAAATTTACAGTTAAAAAGGTAAAGAGCGAGAAAAACGCCTGAAATTATGCGAGTTTGTCCACGTTAAACGATATTAAATATTTTCATTTTAACACGCGTACGAATTATAATTGTTTTAATGTTATACAATTTAAATAATTTGATCACCCGTTATACAGATATACAATGAACGTAATTAAATTAAAATTTAACATGCATTGTTCATAACGAGCGACCAGCGTGGGTTTAATTGATAATTTCGCTACCTTACATATTCATAACGCAACTTTCTTTCTCATTATGAGATTAGCATAACAAAATGAGGAATAATATTTACATTTATTCGTGTTAAATCACATTAATTTATCTAATATTATTAATAATAAAATTCTCCAAAAGCAAATTATGTAAAAATTAGTCAATATTAACGAATACGAATTAATTTTAGATGGAACATCAAATGACTCATTCGGAATAATATTTTATAACAAAAATTATTAGCATTTTAATAAAAAAAAACCTATTTTATAAAAGCAAACGCAGAAAATGTTTCAATAAAAAGTTCGATGTCATTTATCTATTCATCAAAATGGTAATATAATAATACACATCGCAGATTCGTATAATTAGGTGTGTTGTTGCACTCCTATTATTATTCTCGTACCGTTTCACAATGGAATGAATACAAAAATTACATCAAACTTTTCGAATTGAAAATCATGTATAGAAAGTAATTATTTTTTTTTTCAAAATGAAATAATATCAGAGATAAGTAAGGGCCATGTAATGTGCGGAAAGAGGGGCTCTTCAACTGTATTTTTAGGTAATATTCATATTCTTTTATATGAAAGGACACGCATCGCATAGCATTTATATGAGATACCTCAACAAGAATATTCTCTTACAAAAGAATTGCATTAAATGTCAAGGTCGGAAACTAATTCTCTTACTCCATTCCAATAGGGCGTTATTTAATTTGCCTTTATTTACATTCTTACATGCGTCCGAATTAGAATTAATATTTATTTAAACGTTTCTCCATACATTATTTATAAGGATTATTAAATAACTTTATATTAATGTGAATTTCTGCTTTTAACTATTTTTTTAGGAATAACAACAATAATAATGCGACGTCTATGCCAATAGTTATTGTAGAAAATGTTGATGGAGAAGATGAGGAATGCGGAATTGCAAAGAAATTACAAAACGTTCCTGATTATGACGTACCGGACGGTGTCGAGGAAAATAATACGAATACAACAGGTATGAATAAAATATTTATTTATTCATTTACTTATTCTTGTTCGTCTCTACTTTTAATACTCCACGCGCCTATTATTTCTTATTACAATCGTAATATTATACATTTATTTACAGTTTTTCGAGCGCAGTCGCTCATACATTTTAAACAGAATGATTTAATTACCCGTTACTTACTTTTCACATTTTATTACATAAAAGAAAATTACAAAAAATGGGTATTAACAATTATATATTTGCAAAAAGGATTACAGAATATAATGCAATACTTGCGAATGATCATTAAAATATTGTAATATGTTTTAGGGATACGGAGTTAATTTGGTGTATTTGGATTCAATTTACTTGGTTGCTTAAAGATCGCGTACATTTTCGCAATGCGGCGTTGGTTGATACGCAACGTTTAGAGAAAATAAAACGAAGAAAAGAATTGAGATTATACAGTTGTAATCTGTTGAAGGTAATATAAAAAGGATAAAACGAGTGAATTGAATTCGAATACGTCCAACTGTTAGTATTCAGGCTACTATTAAAAAGTATTTGCGAAATTGCGAATAATTGCTATAAAAAACTTCTGGATAGACTGTTATGGAAGCGAATTACAATGAAGTGACCTTCTGTTAATGGTTGACTTTTAGAATGCTCTTACACTTTTAAATTGTTAACATTCTTTGCAATAATCGTTTAAAAGACAATCACTTTCGTCCTCAATTCGATGTTTCGCTCGAACATTTTTTGCGGCACAGGCAACCAAGCATGCTTCGCAAAAATATTGTTGCCTAACCAAATATGATTAAGAAAAAAATCATGTTGAACATTGAATCCGCCGAAAACACTATTTCTGAATTTAAACGTGCAAATGAATTTGATAACAGATTAAAATTAATCGGTTTTTATCGTTGGACCAACATTCAATTAGCGAAATGTTATCTTTTACGTACATTTAAAAGAAGCTTCCTTAATCTAATTAATTTGAATTTATTGACTTCGCTAAATGATTGTGTTGGAATGCGTTCGTTGCTGTTATTAATAATAATGTGTATATCAATGTTTTAAAGTAAAGTATCCTATCAATTTGATTTGAGTATATAGAGTGGAAGTCAAAGTTGTAACGCAGCTGCCCTTGACTTAACGTCCAGTGACCTGCTGGTCT
This sequence comes from Hololepta plana, assembly GCA_963695495.1. NCBI lineage: Eukaryota > Metazoa > Arthropoda > Insecta > Coleoptera > Histeridae > Hololepta > Hololepta plana. The sequence continues at coordinate 12,324,762 of OY968835.1, forward strand.
CTGCCAATATTCTCCCTACTTCTTCGCCACAGTAATACTGCTTGGCGAATTTCTGCTCGCTCTTTTTTCATTCTTATTTTCTTAATTTTATTTTGGCTTTGAGCATCACATTTCGCTTATCCACCATAGTGTACCCATTAAATTTTGCAATCACTATAAAGCGTTACCAAAACCGTTCACGATATGGAGTTTCGATGTTTCTTCTTGTACCCCGCATAAAATCCACCATTATTAATTGTCCTTTAAAATTTATTACTTCAGACCACCCTGCGAAACTTTTCATTTTCTCGTGTAATTATCTTCGAGCGAGTTAATGTTTTATTTCCTTCGTATAAAAATAAACGGTCAACCTCAGATTTCATATCTAATTTGTTTTTGTATATGTTTATTCGGATCTGAATTCGAAATGGACTCGCTTCGAGATTTATGTCTTCCTCCGGTTTAAAGGATTTTTAATTATTAGGTTTATCATACGCGGATATTCGTTTCTTATTGTTTTATGTTATAATCTCTAACGAAGGAAGTCATTTCGCGTCGTCAGATTATATTTTCATTATTTCGCAATCAAAGAATTTTCCACATAAAATGCAGAAAATTGTTTCAATTTGTTTAAGATGAAGATTTATTAATAAACTTCATAACGTCTAATATAAATGTGCGTTATGGAAATGGAACAAAACAAATACATAAATCAAAATTATCGCAAATGAATTTTTCCGAACACTTGGATTATTCTTTTTTTTTTGACTTAGTTGTTCTTACTGATTAATTAGTTCAAACCAATTTATTAATAATAAAGTACATAAAAGAATTTTTGTTTATGTCGTTAACTATAAATTTAGAATTGTAATGGGAATTACGTATTATAAAATAATAATGATAATAATATTAAAAGCTATAGCAGAAAACTGGCTAAGCATGGCTAAATCGAAACGGATTGTAAGTTGCTTTTATCTGCAGACTACTTCTGGCTCTCAACAAATATAACCAGTCGCATTTCAACAGTCGTATAACAAAGACCCCGAACGCTCTCATTAAGAACATTTATATAACGCTATTTATTAGCATTTAATTAAAAATTGTGTTTTCTCCATTTATAAGATTTATACAAAGTGAATTAATTTAATATATTACATAGAAATTTATACAACATTTTAACGGTAAGATTTGCTCTTTCATTTTTCTATATTCGTTACGTCCTTTTATTTTATTTCTATGTGTAACAATGTAAATGGCATTCTTCATTTCGAATTTCTCGATCCTTTTCCATTTACACCGCAAATATCTTGCATTTTCACTGCATAGATATGTGTAGGTGTATCATGAAGAAAAAGAAAATCAAGAAAAAGTCAACAACAACAAAGAAGTATACGAGTAACCGGTATTGCGCCAAGCTTTTTAATAACCATTGTTGACGCCGTTACCCTCTTCTTTGCCTTTTTAATGCTGCGGTTACAATGTAATAAACAATAACGCGATTTGTAACAATTCAAATTCATAAACAGAAATTCGATTATTAGAAATAATTCTCATTTCAGTCACATGCGATGTTATTGCTTAATTAACGTTGCATTAATAATCGATATATTTCTTACCTTATTTAAACGAAATCCTGATTAATATCCGAGGAACTTTATCAATAGCGAAACAGAAAAATTGAGAAATCCTTAACGCCTTAACAAACTAAATTACAATCAATTAATTTTCTTTCATCAATTTGTTAACTAAAAACATCTTTATTACTCATTAATAATGGAATTTTAATCAACATCATAGGCAAGTTTTTTCGTTCCATTTTATTTATTCATCTCTTTCTGACTCCGTTTTATTAATTGCATTACTTCTTCTCGACGAAAAAAAAAAAAAATAAATAAACGAACGAAACTAATACGTAACAGAAACTTTTAATAACATATTCTTGAATGAACTTAATATAATGATGTAATATTTATTAAAGAGAAACTAATATTAAACTGTAAACCGAATAAAATACAGTCAAATATTATTAATATAAGAGTCAATTAAAAGTTAGCCCTCCCTTCTATTTATAAATTTACTTCAATTAATCGTATTAAAATGTATGAGATAATTATGTATAAACATTTCTATTCGCACCATTCGAAAACTAAATATTAATTCTTAATTTTTATTTAAAGATTGTACGTGGTTATTATAAAAAACGCCTTAACCATCGAGCTCAATACCTACATAGCTGAAAATTTGGTTCAATCTCACTACTTTCATTTTAAAAGATTGCCCGTCACTAATAACAAATTCTTATGCAAATTTTAATACATTTCTAACGTTCAAGTAATCAGACTCGCCATTAAAACTTCGATATTTTGATTGAACCGTGTAAAAATAATCGTCTCTTCCAATTCAATCAATCCCGCGAGAGAAAATCTATATTCTTTAGCTGTTTATCACGACTAATGAATTATTTGATAAATAGCGAGCAATGAATTTAATTCTGAAACTGATTTCGTTAAAATTACTCAAAGTCCTGGATCTTCTTATCCACGCATATATTTTGAGGAAGTCTTTAATTGAATAAAACTCCATTACACTTGAAAATTGACTGCACTTACGAATGCAACGAGAAGAGTGAATTTCTATGTGGACGCAAGTTACGAGTAATTCGATGTCATTGTGTGGTGTTATGTTAAAGATGCAAAGAAAAAGAGGAACGAAATTAATTAAGGGTACGGAATTAATGTTAATTATGTCGTTAGAGCGCAATACGAATAAAATATTAATTTTAATGGCACGCTCGATGGCATAATTTAATTAATACATGCTTTATTTAGTTCTTTTCTGATAACGAACTTATTGCAGTTTCTTTTATATTTCATAATGCATTTCATTTTTAGATTATTCGCGTTGCACGTCTTATCGCGTAATTGATTAAATCGGAACGATTCCATGAAATGAATGTTATAGTTTTGATATTGAGGGATATCGATGGCAATTAACCAAATTTATTACGTAATTATTTATTATAATTAATTTTAGTTATAGGTATAAACGATCATGAATATCAGTCCTTATGGAACAATAAAGATAAGTTCCCTTTTGGAATAAGGCAAAAATTGTTATTAACCATTCATATTTTAATGGAAAGTTATAAAATTTTAATCACGAAGAAGACAGAAAGGTAAATTAATTGAATCATATCTTTAGCCTACGTTTAGAAATACATAACGATGATTCGTTAGAAATTAATTAATGCTCGATTTAGGTTTTCAATTTTGATATTTGCTCATCGGATACAGTTTTTTCAATTTTACATCTGCAGCGTCCTTCCTTTATTAAATTATTAATAAAAATTACGAATCGATGATCATTTCCTTTTTACATTTGCGATTCATCCTGTTAAATGACTTAACTTGTTCCATTGCTATTGACTCTATTAGTAAAAATAAACTAAATGATTAATTGTTGTGCAATAATTTGAATGTAAATAATTCGTTCCGTTTCTTAATAAATCTATTAGGAAACGAATATGATCATTGCTTTGTAACAATGAAATCCGGACTCTTTTTGTTTCGTAAAATAAACAGAACTTTTTATTATCTAAATTGCAATATTTACATTAAGTAAACAGGGTATTATAAGAACTAGATTTAAAATCGCATAAATATGACATAAGGTTTTCAAACATTTCTAGGTGTGTTTTGTATTTATCCACAACGTGCATTTAATCCATTTATAAATCTGCTCTATCAAACGAACTGCTTAACATATATATAAATATTATTGAAATATGAATCTTTAAAACTGCATTAACGACTCTTGCATTAACAATAACACTGGTGTGCACTGCTTCTAATATCAGATTAAATCATTAGCAGTCAACGTTTGCCGGACGTTCTTACACTTTTCTCACAATCTAAAACAAATTGATTTTGATTAAGGCGAATTTCGCTTTTCTTTCTCGCCTTCAGAATCGACCGTTTCTCGTTCGCGGTGATTGCCTATTACTTAACATAACACCTACAATTGAATGTTTATAAGTGTGAAATTAAAATCATATTATGTGTGCTGTCGCAGTTTGCGTTTTTTCTTACGGGATTCTTGATTGATTTTATCATTTTCGATTTAAAATCAATAAATACGTGGTTTCGATGAGAAATTGTCATATCGCAACCGTAAAATTATACGTATTGAATTTTATTGCTTCTTAATTAAATATTTGATTGAATGTTTCTCTCTTTAAATGAAGCAACGCGACGCCGGAGTAATGGCAACGAAATCTAAATCAAACACATCCACCACCATTACGGCCAGTATTGAACGATGCTTGAATGGTCACACGTATATTTTGCAACCGGACCGCAAATAAGTTTCGTTATTTTCTTGTTAAATGAGAAACGACGATTTTTTTCTCTCGCCACTTATTTCTTGCGTTATTGTTTTGGCTACGAAAGAGCAGGTGGTGAATGCTTAAAATGAAACATCTGTTCCGTGCAGGTATCGAATAAGTAATATTCGAAGACGGATCTGCATGTATTCAAAGTACAGCAAAATTGAATGAATTTTATCGCTTTATCCCGTCAGACAGGAATGAAACTCTGTATTAAATCATTCGATTGATAATGGCAATTATATATTGTTTACGATAAGATTACGAACAATATTATCTGAACCTGACCGTGGCAAGCAGATTCGCAAATGAAGCGTCCAAAAAGCGAGAGCCGAAAACAAAAATCGATTTTTTGTTCGAAATCAAATTGAACGAAAAAAAGATTAAAAATACTTCGCCTAAAGCGATCCTTATAAGGATACATCCCACGGAGACTGGCCCCAGCCTTCGAGACCGCAACTTTGCCATTTGTCTGTACCTAATGTTACAAGAAAATTGTGAGTGCCGTGAAAGTGGTCGCATTTAAAATGAGATTCGCAATGCAATAATAAATTCAAATAATAAATGGCGTTTGCGTTCTGCGTGTTTATTATGTCGCACATATAATTATTGTTTAGTGAAAACTTAATTAATTATCCGGAATATTTAATTAAATGGAGCCACGAATTGTGTACTGCCAGCCAAAAGTCGGAATTAATACATATGTTACTTCTAATAATGATAATAATAATTCATGTGTGTATCGCATAAATTTCGAACCAGTTTCAATTAAATATTTCATAACATTTTAAATGTTAACTCCACCTTCACATATTATCATTCAGCTCGGTCTTTGTACATGCAATATTGCTCCTAATCCGGTATTAACAATATTATTATCTAGAGTAATTAATTTCGAAAACTGATATTAATTATTATATTGTTCTCCTTATTAAACGGAATAATAGAGAGAGTTCCGTATGAAAAGGAAAACAGCGCTATGTAAACTCAGATTATTATTAATCAGCGATTAATGTATTATCGTTTCGAAGCCTTATCATCTGCAATTTTATTTTTCGGTTATCGTTAACATAAATTTCATTAGTGAGCATCGTTATTTTCGCTTTTCAGATGTGGAAAATCAAGTGGAAAACATGGATATCGTGAGCGTGGAAAGCAATCCTGTTGTTAATGATGACGACGATGTTATTAAAACAAGTAAGTTGCCATTTATTAATAGATATTATGAAGATTTCAGTGATTCAATGTGGAATCAGTTAAACATCAATTGAAATGTCGCACGAAATGGTTGTTGCGGTTTAGGAATTGCGCGAATCCAATGTTACTTTATGCGGAACAGAACTGACTAGAATATTAACTAATTTTATTCGATTCGATCTACGTGTTTGGTTAAGCAAGTCTTCAAAGTATGAAGAGAATCGAAAAGAAATAATTCAATCTCATTTTGAATGCCTCATTACCAACGGCTGCTAATCATAATTAAGCAGCCTGTATGTGACATTTCGCATAATCGCAATAAATGCGCCAACACCAAAACGCTACGTTCAAGATTTAGTGCAACGTTATAAATCTATCGATATGCAAATACCATAAACAAGTTCTTTGAAATAAGCACGTCATTATGTAAATTCGAAAACATAACGTTTAAGCTTTTATATCGACATTAAGTAATTTACAATGGTTATTAATAATAGAAATTGTTTATTAAAACGGCGTTCAAATCAAACGAAATGATTAAAAAATAATAGTAATAACCATAAACGTACAATACCGTCGTTAAATTCAGACAATAATGAGACGGCGAAATATTTCGTAATAATAACAGTTATAATTAAAATAGCTTTGCCATTAATTGTAGATACGAATGGAATCATGGAGGCGCCATCAATTAATTCTCGTCAACCGCCCGACGGCCACGAGTTTCCTGATTATCAAGAAGCCGCGTTAACGATCGAAATGAACGACGACGAATCAAACAAGATCGGTAACAAGGAGAGAAGGAGTTCCTTATCCGATTTGCACGCACCGACGCGATTGACGAACATTAGCGATAGGATATCCAAGTTTTCGAGATCGACGAGCGAATGCACGAACTTGACGAAGACGTACAATCGCAGCGTCGAGAGCTGCTATTTACCAGAAACATCAATAAAGGAGAACTTAAACAAGCCATTATCTAAATCTGTGATGTCAATAAATAATGTAAGTTCTGCGACTGATAAACCTAGTTCTTATCAAACGGGAAACAGGGCAAACAGCTCGGCGAATTTATACAACAACAACGCGCCGCCGAGGTTGCACGTACGATCCCAGAGTCTTACCGACATTAAGACGGATCGCTGGAGTGCCATGATGGAACAGCGTCGCAGAGGCTTGTCGAAGTTGAAAGGATTGGTCATACCGGAGAACACGGAAGTCGAGGACACCGTCGACATACCGGAAATAAAGAGCAGTGACGCGCCGAGCCTCTGCTTGACGGAGCTAGCGAAACCGGTGGTCAATGCGCCGGCGACGAATTACCACAATCGGCATTCGTTCGCATCGCCGTCGTTAACGTCGCCCCCTTGGAGTTCGCCCTCGCTGGCGGAATACTCGCCGGCATTCAAACGTAAGAGCCTTCAATTGTGTCCTATTAGAAAGAACGAGAGCGACAAAGCGGACAGCAATCAAAACGTCGACGGACGACCGACGCTGTTAACATTTAACGACGCGCCGAAGTCGTTAGAAAGCATAACGTCGCCGACGCGGTCGGATTCCAGTTTCGAATACATCAGTTCGTCGCCGGACTTGAAGCTGAAACCGGAAATCGTCAGCAATAAAATCATACTGAACGCCAGGAGTAGGATTAAGGACGACGCGAGCAAGTGCGAGGACGAGAGCGACAACGATTCGGCCGTCAGTTCTAGTCAGTCGAGCTACATATCGAGGAGTTCGCCGCCCGCGTCGCCGAATCACCTCGCGCGAAATTGCAACGCGTTGACGAACCACGGCGAGACTAAAGACGACTGCGACGCGAATCCGCGTTTGTTGAAACCGAAAAGCGTCGAAGCCGTTAACAGAAGAAACATTTTAGATTCGACCAAGTGTCCCAGCGGCCAAGACGTCAAGGTCGGTTCGCCTCAAATCCATAGGAAGTACAAAGAAGACGAATCGGTGACGGAAAATGGAGCGGAAGCGGCGGAAATCGATGTGACCGATACGAAGGCAACAAGCGACGCGGACAAAATCGTGAGGCCTCCGGTTGAGCGGCCGGCGTCGCCGGAAATGAAGGCTGAACGTCCGCGTCTGGTAAAAGCGTCGTCGGTTTCTGACATTAGTAAACGTTCGCAAAAAGAGGTCACCTTGAACAATATCGTGTTGAGGCACACAATTAAGCAGCCACAAAAGTCGGATGATGCTCCACTATTACCTAAAAAATGCGTTCGAAATGTGAAATCGATCAGCGTCACTGACTTAAAGAAGACCTTCGAAAATTTAGCACCGGCTCCGACGCCGACGCCGATACTCAATCGTATAAATCCACCGGATATTAGCCAGTTGAAACGTACTAAAAGGCTCTCGTTAAATCTGCCAAGTAAATCGGAGTACGTGCCATCGCCTAAAACTGCGCCGCCGAGTGCTGAAGAATCGAAGCCCGTCTTTATTTCGAACGAGGTACGCTTTCATCGTTCGTCTTCAACTTGTTACTCGAAGATAATTTAATTATAATTTCAATGTTTACAGGATACCAAAACCATAATTGAGAATACGTTGAAGGCCTTTGACGAACTTATTCAATTAAATGACGTCAAAGTGGTACGTTTAAAGCCTGACATTATTGGCGGAAGCGTCGGCATAACATTAGCTGGTGGAATTGACTACGAAACTAAGGATATAACGGTAATTAGCATCAAATGGATTTAATGTTGTAAAATTGTAATGCGAATTTGCATTTCTTAGGTGCATCGAGTCCGTATTGGTAGTGTTGCGTATAAAGATGGTAGATTGCAAAGAGGCGATAGAGTGTTATCGATAAATGAGAAGATTATGAAAGGATTAACGCACGAGCAATCATTAGCAATACTAAAGGTATTAACAATTTTATTATCATATTAAACGATATCCTCCTAATGCGTTATTCATTCAGGAACCGCATGAGGAGGTTACCATTGTTGCGTGCAAGAGTAAGGAAACATCGAATGCATCGAGCAACGTTACGGTATCCAAAAGGCATTCAACTAGTTTTGAATTTAGTTTACCAGTAACGCCAACAACGCCATCGCCAGTTAGAGGTAAAATAATTCTCTTAATACGCCTGTGATAAATGATTTTATTGATTTAATTAAATGAATGTTAACAGTAACACAGCCATTACCAGAAGCGATTTCGAAGGAGAAAACAATTATGGAAATAACGCTGAATAAAGATATAACGGGACTTGGTTTTAGTGTCGAAGGAGGAATCGATTCGCCGATAGGTAACGTTCCATTAGTTATAAAGAAAGTTTTCAAAGGTACGCTTCTAATCGATCAAATCATGTGCAGTTTTAATAAATGAAAGGATCTATTTTTAGGCGGAGCTGCTGAAAAATGTGGTCAGTTAAATGCTGGCGATGAATTAATTGCAATCAATAACGTAAATGTTAACGATATGTCAAGAATCGACGTGTGGACTCTCATGAAGAAATTACCAGAAGGTGCTGTTATCATTAAAGTACGACGATAGAATTATATAATATATATTATATTATTTAGTATTTTCTATAATTTATATTGAAATAATTTCTTGCCTTATTTTTTATCTTATTCATAAATATGTAATTTTTTTCTGTTACGGTTTTACTTAAAAAGGTAAACATGAACTAGCTGAAAGCTTTAAATTAAATCAAGTAAAAAATGATGATATCGTTACAAACGTTCTAGATTCTATACTAATTATATACAAAATATTTATATATTTGCTTGATTTATGTACAGTATATAGATTTATTTTACATAATTTTTAAAATGCTTCAGTATTTTTCTTTTTGTTACATGTACGTTGCACCCTATGTTTACAGCAATTATTTATGTAAATAAAACTTTTTCAAGTCTATTTAACCAAGTTAATAATTTAATCATCCTGTAATTCAATAATAAACTAATTACATCTCATAAAATCTGGTGTGTAGGCGAAACGGGGAAATTTTTCTTTCAGTTCTTTGAAAAACTGTGTTAGTATAACAATAATCATACACTTTGTCTTATAAATAGATTATCAAATGCAATCAGCAAATGCATGAGGGTTTTCTTCTGTTAATTACGTGGTTGTTATTTAAAATGTAAATATAAAAATAGAATTAAATGCGTTCGTTCAACGTGCGGTCGCAATGTTTTAGTAGATGAGATTGATAGCAAGTGAACGAATATATGCATTCAGCAATTGTATGTACAGTTGAGGTAGATTTATATTAAATTGATGCTAATTGTGATGCGATTATTGTAAAATGTTTTATGATCATTTGTAAAAATTAGAAATACGCAGTGTGACAATAAACTGTGGCTATAAAAGAGAACCAAATTTGTTCCAGTTCCAGTGACTGTTCTTCAGTCTCGTTAAACGTGATTTGAGTGGCAGTTTGCTAATTTTATTGGATAAAGTCTAATTCCTACGTTGGAGCTGTTTCGATCCCTGAAATGTTATCAATTTTAACTTGATTTTCAATTTAGGCAATGTAGAGGCACCACACGCAGCCAAATCAGAAGAATGTTGTTGTAGATGGTCCAAGAGAAAGATTCGATTCCGGTCAAAAAATTAACGAATGATAAGTGAGTTTGCTGAGTAAACTAAGCGCAAACATTTGTGATCTCCCACGCGTGAGTTAGACTCTATCACATAAAATGAGCTCAAAACGGCATTCGGTCACATTTTAATCGCTGCAAAGAAACGCATCGAGACTGGAGAAGAGTCACTTGACCTTTTCGCTAGCCACAGTCTCGAAACTTACTCGTCACGCTTTTTAATATGTACTAAATATTAAATTAGGTTTATCCTGTACGAATTTATGCGTTTGGTTGTCTAATGCGGGAATTGCTCTAAATAAAATTACACACTATTTTTATTTCGTATTGGATTGCATCTAGCGGGAAATGAATTATTTGTATATCTGCGAATCGTTTCCGAATTAAACGTGCAAACCGGTTTTTGGATATTTGCAAATTCACTGCACTTGAAATTCGCTAAATGATGAAAATAAAAATTCCACTTGATTAATCATCAATTGGAGACGTAAAAAGTCGATTACTTAATTCCGACACACCTTCAAAAAGGGATTTCTAAATTCGCTTCGATAAGATAAGACATACAACGAGAACGTTGTCAATATTATTTCTAACAAATTAGCAATTATTTCCAAATATCTAATCTGATTCGAACTCATCGAATTTGCAATGATTAGCCATTGATCTTTTACCTTCATTATAAAACAAGTCGCAATTTATCATTCGCCAATTGATGATAAACATACATACTTATGAAATGCAAATATTATCAAATGTTTATTATTATCAAATTCGTTAATTGCAACTAATATTTCGCTAATCGTTCGTAATATATTCGTGAATGATGGACACCAGCACAGAGGCAAGTAAACAATTTTTATTAATCAATCAATATTAATCCAAAAATGACTAATTATTATATTCGTTAATAGGATAATCATGATTTTGAGAATAGCGTACTAGTGCTAGAATTAGAGCCAATGGCCAAAGATCCTTTAGTTCAAAGCGATTTAAATAAAACCGACAGTAATGACGTTAAAACGAGCGCAATGACCAAATTGATTTGTAAAGCGATTAAAATAAAACATTATCATATGAAACAGGTAGGTTTGCAATTTTATTCATTCCTAGATCACTACATTCGTATAAAATGCTTCTAGTTATGGATAACGATTATAATCGCTTTCATATCAGCCCGCGTCGGTTATACATCGGCATTTACGTCGCCGGTCGAAGAAGGTTTAGAGAAAGAGTTCGGAATCACGCGTTATCAGGTATCATTCAACACATTATCAAATTGAAATCCATAAACGAATTCGGTTTTCAGTATTCATGGCTAGGCTCACTGATGCCATTAATCGCATTAATCGGCGGCATCGTCGGTGGAGTATTAATAACGAAGATCGGAAGGAAATACACGATAATCACGGCGAACACGTTATTCGGCATTTCGTGGATTTTGATATCGTTAGCGTCCAACGTGTGGTGGGTTTACGTCGGAAGATCGATCGTCGGCATCGGCGTCGGCATAACGTCGTTAGTGTTGCCGATTTACTTGGCCGAAGTTTTAGACGCCGAAGTGCGCGGTAAATTCGGTCTGTTGCCGACCGCTTTCGGCAACGGCGGCATTCTATTGTGTCTGATATTAGGCAATTACGTCGGCTGGCGCATATTGGCCATCATTGGCGTCGTATTCACAATACCCGTCGTATATTTCAGCTATTACGATTTAAAAGAGACGCCCGTGTGGCTAGTATCGACGGATAAAGAAGACAAGGCTAAAAGTGTGTTGGTTTACATAAGGCAGAACGAGAACGTGCACGATGAACTGTCGAAATTGAAGGAGTCCGTTAAGGAGAACGGCGAGACGGGAAGCAGCAACTTTAAGGACTTGCTCAAGCCGAAATACCGAAACATCACGACCATATCGATATGTTTGATGCTGTTTCAACAATTCAGCGGCATTAACGCGATAATATACTACATGAATAACATATTCACGTTGGCGAATTCGTCGATCGACGTGAAATATTGCACCGTTATCGTCGGTGTGGTCAACTTTATGTCGGTCTTCATTGCGGCGTCGTTAATTGACAAGTTGGGCCGAAAAGTGCTACTGTACATATCCGGATCGACGCTGGTGATAACGTTGGGGATTATGTCGACATATTTCTACTTTATGAACAACTTGAGTAAATCGCACGGCTGGATACCGTTAGTTTGCTTGGTTGTATACATATTAGGATTTTCGCTGGGATTTGGCCCGATACCGTGGCTGATGATGGGCGAGATATTGCCCAGGAAAGTACGTGCCACCGCGGCGGCACTATCGACGTCGTTCAATTGGTTCTTCACGTTCCTCGTGACGAAAATATTTTACACGTCGATGGAACTGCTACATTTGCCCGAGTGGTCGATATTCCTGTTCTTCGCCGTCATCTGTCTAATATCGTTGGTATTCATTAAATTCAAAGTGCCCGAAACTAAAGGGAAGACTTTGGAGGAGATCGAGAAGGAGGTGGTTAGTCGACGATCGGATTCGGCCTATTGATTAACACCGTCAATCGTTATTTATTTTAATAATTTCTTTAAGTGTAAATGTGCGCAATGCGAAATAAAACAGATAAACTGATAGGTAATCGTTTCCGATTTCTTCGTGGATCTGTTTCGTTTTGAACGAAAATAAAATTGCAATCCTTTCGAAATTTACTTGGGTGTACGGCGAGAAACATTCTTCTCGTACGTGATCCATTCGAGACTCTTCAGCCATGCGTTTAATTTTATATTTTTTTTAATTTAGAATGAATTGAAATGGGAATAAGAGTTTTTAAAGACTCATACGTTCGAGAGTTGAAGAAATTGCAAATTTCACGTTATAAGAGACGTTTTTACCTAAGTATTAAAGTAGTGGCAGCAGTATTTAAGAGAGAGAATAAGAAAATAACCTTGGATAAGAAGGCAGCAACCAACCAGTAAGAAAGCTATGGTAACAGAAATGTTAAAGACTCTCTTCGGCAGTAGAAGTGGTAGTAGTAGTGGTTTTAACAAAGCAAAGGCGAAGTATTTTTCAGTTCTCTTCTATAAGACTCCTGATGTATGTCGCCAGTGTCTGTCACCGTTTTGAACATACGTGTTTTTCAATATGTAATTTCTGCCAATAAATAGAATGGATTACGATGATCTTTAATTCACGTCAATAACATCGAACTAATATTTGGGAATTCGATTAATTAAGGTAAGATTGAATGCGAATTAACGCTGTTAAGAGTCGGGCCGTGTACTGTATATATCTTTATATTAAAAAGAATGTTAATGTGAATAATATAGTAACAAATTGTTATGTCAAAATGTCAACGACCTGTTTGATTTTGCTTTTTCTACTCCTAAAGAAAAAATAATTTGTGATACTTTCGAATAATAACTAATCCACGATGGAACGAATTCGTTTTAGTTAATTCCACTTCTCAATGATATCGTTTATTTAAGGGAAATATGAAAAACGTTTCGATGATATTTTCGGTTCATTATGTATTTCTCTTGCCTCTCTTGTGAAAGAATGTTTAGCGCTACAGAGTGAACGTTTAATAATAAATTCTAATTAATGCCAAACAGGAATTAGATAAAGATAACTCCATTAAAAGTTTGCGATTGAATCGATCAATTGCAGAATTCGCTTTATCTTTAATTAAGCAACTAATTAATATCTAATTGCGTATTTTTAAGCGAAACGATCAGACGTAAACATTCACGTTGATGGAATTGATCTTAAAACTATTTCACATTAACCTTACTCGAACGTAAAGACATTTTGAAATGTGCATAATAATATTCGCTGAAAATGAAAATCGCTCTGTATATGTGTATATGTTTTAAAAGCTATGAATATAGACTTATAATATGAAGAAATACGCCAAGCCTCTATCATGTGACTGATATTGGAATGTAGCATGAATCTGTATTATAGTGGATGCCAATTGCAGAAATGAAACCGCATTATTTAGTTTTATAAATTTTTTTCAAAACATATAATAATAATAATAATGATAATTTCTGCATTATTTTTATTATCGTTATTTCAATCATCGTTTAATATTATGCACATTTGTTTTATTCTTACTAGAAAATAAAAGATATTGTTCGGTGACTTCAACGCTAGATCGTGAACGTAAACTGATTCGCGATTAACGTTAACCCAAATTTTTGTCATTCGCATCACGAAGAACTGTTTAAGCGGAAATATAATCTTTTCCTCTGCACACAAACAGACGAATTAACATCAAGTGAAAGCTGGAAAAACAAAGGCTATTCTAATTGGCCCGTTGCTTTTAATAAAATTTCTAATTATTATCATCGCCGTCGAGGAAGGAAACACCACTTTTACGACCACTATTTGAATCATTACATAAGACGAAATGTGATTTATAGCATTCCAAAAACTTTCCCACGTTTCACGTCGATATATATATTAGCCACGAACCGTTTGCTTAAATTCCGTTCAGAAACAACAAAATTATAATCGTTCCATTCCATCATGCAATCTCGGAATTAGATTATTTGAACGGTATTCAAACGCAGACGTTAAATACCAATCCGATGACTACCACGTGCACACAGATGTTTTTCGTTTAATGCAGGTGTGAATTAATAATACACATTTACATGTATGTATATACACGTGTGTACGTATGCGTTTTACTTTATAGATAGCGAAGATGAACCAATTACCGAGCTTATTGGAAAGGCTGTCGCCGCGTCCGATGGTGTGTCCGTTGGTACGTTTGGGACGGAGTCCGCCGCCGGATCATCCAGTCGACGCGACCGACGACATTTACAATTCCGAACGCGATTACGGTTACATGAGCAAATACGCTGGCGACAATTATAAGCATCAAGTGACCGAAAATCGATTCAACACCAATCACAACAAGCAACGTTCGTTGGACAGCGCGTACCTGCAAAAGTTGCCGGAGAATTACGCGTCGCAATATTACCAAACGCATCAGTATCTGATCGACGAGCGACAGGATTACGACGACAAGTTCGACGGGCACAATCGCGATTCGGCCTACATACACAACAGCGGCCGGACGAACGCTTATCCGAAGCAGAAGCTGGACCTGTCGTCGCTGTCGCTCGGCACCAGCTATTGGGAGCACGAGAATTACAACAAAGAGACGAGCCAATCGGATTCGTGCCCGGAGTACATACATCCGGGACAGTCGCATCAATCCAACGAGCAAAACTACTTGTTGGACAATTTTCGCAAACTAGGTAAGACCAGTCCCAGCCTAGACCAAGGATACCACACGCTGGTTTCGCCGAGTCCCGGCTCGACGACGCCGAACTTATGGAACGACCGCAACGTCTACAAGGGGAAGAAGTTCCAGAACAAGAACAATTCGTTCGATCGCCTGACGGACGACCTGGTCATACGTATCATGTCGTTCTTGCAAAGTTCCGACTTGAGTGTGTGCGCGCGAGTATGCAGACGTTTCGACACGTTGGCGTGGACGCCGTCGCTGTGGCGTACGATTCAACTGGAAGGTGAAAACGTTAGTGGTGACCGCGCGATTCGGGGAGTTTTAAGACAGTTATGTGGCCAAGGTAGGACCGGCGCGTGTCCTAGTGTCGAAAGGGTTTATCTGACCGACGGTGCCAAAATGACCGACAAGGGACTGCTGCTGTTGGCCAGACGGTGTCCGGAATTGACGCACCTTCAGATACAAAGCAGCGCGTCGATAACGAACGGTGCCATATTCGAAATCACGAACAAATGTACCAACCTTCAACATCTAGACGTTACAGGTAACTTATGAGTGTCAACGAAGACGAGACCTTATTTGCTCATGTAAATTTGAGCGAATCCTTCGTGCCGCTTCGCTAGAAAGTTGAGATGATGGTAATTACTTAACTTCAACGCGTGATCCTGTTTAGAGGTTTCGTGGAATCATTAAACGCGTCCTTCTCCTCCATTCCACCCTCCCTCCGCGTGTCATCCGCGATCTAAGAGTAAACGTCTTATAAATGCGTGCTGTTTAAAATGAAATTAGCTAGAAATTCGCGAAGAACGAGAGAATGAAACGTTTCGACGTAAACGAGTAGTTAAGCAAAATAAATGAAACGCCAATTAAAATGCTTAATTTAATGACAACAACCAGTTACATCCGAAATCGCCATTGTTTCAAGTGTTCATAAGCTCGCATAAAATTCCCATCTGGATGTTCTATTTAACAAGACGAAATGAAAGAGACCGAAAGAGGAAGAATGGAATAAAAGAAAGGCAAATAAATAAAAGAGGCACAATATACTTTAAAATCGATTTCGCTTTATGTAGTACTAATAGTAATAAAAAGTTAGTTTAAATTAAGCATGAAATTTGCCATACATATAATATTGCACGTAAATGTATCAGAAATTGAATGTCCATTGGATTTAGACCATATAGAACACGGATCGACAAATTAAAAAGTAATTCTTCATGTGTGCCATTTATTCGTTTTTCCTTTTTCATTCTTTCAACTTTATTTTAATATGATTGCATTACAATTGAAACGTGAACCTCCATATATATATATTTAGAAAAAAAAGAATGGAGATTCATACGCATTTTTACGATCCAGAACCTATATATATATATATATATATATATATATATAGTTTAAATCGTCCTAACATAACAGCAAATCAATTTCAACTTTTAATTATATTTTGTAACTTCATCTGCGACGTGCCTGTGAACAACGACTTCTTAATTTATCGACGCAATTCGCACAGCCTCGCATAATAATTATTTAGATTCATTTCAATATTAAAATGTAATCAATACTGACGAGAGAAAAGGAGAGATTTTAATGAGAAACGGATTCGTCATAATGTCGACAACGATATTTGTTATTGGAATCAAAATGAACTTACCACATACGATTTTATTGTTAGATTTACCGCTTTAATTTGATGGATATAGAATAGATGGACGGTACCAATTTATACGTACCAATTTCCAATTGGAATGATAACTTAGAAATATCAATTCATTTTAATTAATCGCGTTTCTCTCATATATAATATGAAAAGTTTATTTTAAAGCCACATTCGAAAACAAACGTTTCCTTTCTTCATCCTACTTAGAAAATTCAGTTTGGAGGAAGAGAACGGCATTTTTTTATTAAAAGAAAACTTTTTGTTTGATGTAATACAATACGCCTACATTTATAATTTAGTTACCTTCAAATAAATGCTAATATTCTTGAAACTATGGAATTTGCAAGTAACTAATTGATGTAGAATGTCTAGAACGTATTATAATGCCGGTTACACACGTTACTTTTTCATCGCGTTATTATTATAGGCGCCGTTACACCTACGGGATTTTCATTTTTTTACCTTGAAGATTATCATTACGTTCTCTTAACTACAAACAATTTTGTATTCATTATAATTTGCAAATAAACAAAAAATAGTACTATTCATTAACATATATAAACGAACAGGGTTTCTTATGACGAACAGTATATACCATATAATTAATTACTTTTAGGATGCGTCCAAATCTCTTCCATAACGCCAGGCTTAGAACCAGTGAAAAGGCTTCAGTTGCAATATTTAGATTTGACCGATTGTCCGTCAGTGCAAGATAATGGTTTGAAGATAATCGTACGTAACTGTCCTCAACTTGCGTACTTATATCTAAGAAGGTGTATACAAATTACAGGTAAAATTTATTATGATAGTAATCAATTATAGTATTGATTTAATTGACTCATCTTTTGTAGATGCTGGTTTGAAATTTGTGCCGAGTTTTTGTTCTGGTTTACGCGAACTGAGCGTAAGTGATTGTTCGAATGTAACCGATTTTGGTTTGTACGAATTAGCGAAATTGGGTGCGACATTGCGTTACTTGTCCGTAGCCAAGTGCGATCAGGTTAGCGATGCGGGTTTGAAAGTGGTCGCAAGGAGATGCTACAAATTGCGATATTTAAATGCTAGAGGATGCGAAGCTGTGTCTGACGATGCGATAACGGTATTAGCAAGGTCTTGCACTCGACTGAGGGCTTTAGATATTGGTAAATGTGATGTTAGCGATGCTGGTCTTAGAGCGCTTGCCGAAAGTTGTCCAAATTTAAAAAAGTTAAGTTTAAGAAATTGTGATTTAGTTACAGATAGGGGTGTACAATGTATAGCATATTACTGTCGCGGTTTGCAGCAACTGAACATACAAGATTGTCAGATATCGCTCGAAGGGTACAGAGCGGTCAAAAAATATTGTAAACGCTGTGTTATCGAGCACACTAATCCTGGATTCTTCTAAAGTTTTATTCATAAGTTCAATCAAATAAGAATAGAGAATGTTTATGTAGTAGTTTGGTAGAATATCATCCTCAAAAACTCATATCCATATTGGAAATGTATAGCGTAACTATATTATCTCTAAGAGCAATTTCCAGAATTACTTATATTTATTATTTTGTACAGTTGTAAATGTATCATAAGGAAGCATCAAATTTTTTTTGTTTAATTGAAAAGAGACTCTTGTGATACTCGACCTATTGTTTAGATGAGAAATATATTTTTTATACAATAATGCTTATATAAAAAGTTGTATATATTTTATTAACATTTAAAAAATATTTAAATATAATAGAACTGAATACTATTACAAAAGAATTGATATTCGTCAATCAAAATGTTGAGCTTTAAGAAAAGTATTAAAATTTTTAACAGTGTTTTCACAAGACACTTCTTAATATGCTATAAAACTGCTTTGCAAACAACAAAAAATATATATGATATACTAATACTGAAATTATATGAATCGAATCATTAATTAATTTATCACGCTTCGTGTGGAATATTTAAGTTTCAGATCAAGATATTCGTCATTATTTCGACTTTACTCATTGTTCTGTGCATTCAATTTTAACTTTATCGTCGACAGCATCATTTTTCGAGAATATCTTCGATTTCAACTTTTCAAAATCCAATTTGTGCGGGAACAAAGGTACAACAAACACAGATATGTCATCTACTGATGCTGGTTTTCCTTCCTTCAATTTCCAGTAGTGCTCATTAGTTAAAATACCTCGAGCTGATCCAACTAAACAAGTGGCAGCACAAACGTATCTTTCTTTTTCCGAGAAGGTGTTTATTGATTTAGATAAAACTTCGGATGCTTTAGCGCTTGAAATTACATCCCATAAACCGTCAGTTCCCATAATTAGTACATCATTTGATGTAACAACTTCTAAATTTAGTACTTGCACTTCAGGATTTGGTGATAAGAATGGTTTTATAGGGGTCTTTTGGTAGACAGCTAACAGATCATGATCTCCAAATCCTCTAGTGACACCAATAGTTCCCATTAGTCTACTCTACAATTTTAATAAAAGTTATATTGAAATTTTGCAGCACTTTTGCATTGATACCCTTTTTCCTTGGCCAGAAATCACAGGCATCTTTAAATCTTCTGCTTGAAGAGTTTTATAAGCCCAACCTTTCATGTGTGCATCTCTATATATAATTCTCCTACCCAAATCAGCAGGCTTGGGTTGTTTTAAATATTCTCTATATGTAAATTCTTTTCCTAAAAATAAAACAATTACTGATTGGCACACTTCAGTTCTATATAACATACCCAATAATAGTGGTTGTTCTTCTGCCAATTTTCTAATTCGATCTCTCTCACTTTCTGGAGTAAAGTCTACCGACATGGGCTTGCAAGTGTTGCCATCACATATAACAGCACGTGAATCACCTGCATTAGCTACATACAAGCGACCTAATATAAAAAGTGCAGCTAATGCAGTACAACCACCTGCTGCTTGATATTTGTTCCTATCCTCAGCTATAACTTGATCCTAAAGAATTTTTTTTATTTATCTATTAGAATTATTTGAGAATATATCATGGAATACCATCTCTCTAAATGCTGCTTCTAAAGCTCCTGTTAAGAGAAGATCACGTGCCTTTGAACCCGGAGTACTCTGCTCTAGGAAATCATTCCAAATATCATCTTGAGCATCTATTAATTTATCCTGCAATGTTAACATTATATATATTACATACAAGATCAATATCTTATCAGTTTTACATGTAATATGTGATGTAACTGGTTGGCTGCACATAATGCAGCCCCAACACCAGCATGTCCATCAAATAATCCATAATATGTATAAGGAATCACAAATTTACTGTTCTTAGTTTTATTATTTTCATTGACTAATAAGCCTCTTTGAACAACAGCTTGATCTTCATTCCACTTAGATTTTCCAGCATTAACACACTCTGCGTACCCAGCATAATGTGGCAGTGGTTGATTAGGATGAATTATTGGTCTAAGTCTATGATCGGCAGACATTTGCACCTCTTCATCCCCTAAATTCAAAAAATGTGGACGTCCATAAGGAAACTTTGGTGCTAAGTGATTTCTTAAATTATTATCATTAGTGATGCTTCTATTGCCTTCAAAACCTTCAACTGCACCAATAACAGCACTTTTGAAACGAGTCAACATGTTTCTTGCTTTTATACTATGAAGTAAAGTATTACAAATTCATTACAATTGAACAATAGAAAACCGAATCACACTTTAATTTACATTGTAGGACTGTTTATATCAATTTTATCATAAAACATCTGTCAGACGTCAAATACGTGTTTGTATTCTGTCAACTACATATTAATGTACTTCCTCTTGAAATGTTGCGGACACTCTCTAATAGGTGGCCTCACTAGTACGAAAAGAAAACAATCACACCAAGAAATGTTGTATATTATTGTTCAAGAATTATTTTTAAATATGAAAATAATATTGTTTCATGAATATGTGACAATTAGATAAGGTTGTATCTTTAAAATCTACTGAATAGGTAAAAGATTAACAGTACTTGTAGTGAACATTGTCTGAACCTTTGACACGCAAAATTTCTGAAGATACAAATTATTGTCTGTGAATGATTTTAACAATCATGATAATTAATTATATCTCAGGAGAAAGTCCAATAAAAATCGATCTTTGATATCCAATGATAAAAATAAGCAATGATTTAATATTGGAAGATGGACAATTGATGGCAATTCATATTAAAATAACTGGTTGCAATTCCTAAACAATCATTCAATGTTCGGCAATAACAAAAGTATTTAATAATTTGTTATATATATAAATACAAAATTAAAAATCGTTTCAATGATGCTGTGGCTTCTCCTGTGGTCTGGCACCTGCGAGAGTCGATTGTCGGCCGCCAACGTTTTTACTTTGACGATATTTAATAATTGCATGCACATTTATTTTAATATTTGTACATGATATTTTATATTTTAATTGAAGACAATAGGTAATTTCATACTTTTAAAATTATGATTGATTTATATATTCATACAGGGGAATTTTGTAGGTACATATTTACAAACGAAACAGATTCATGTTCAATGTAAATATTTGCAATTAGACACGGTACTGTGTATATAATTAATTGAAATCGAACAACGGTTCTACATACACAATTGCGATATATTGCGACATGAAACGACAATTAAAATTTATAAAAACAAGCAACAATATATTTGTTAGATTTAATGAGTATCTAACATGATTTCCAATTTGAAGGCGTGTAATTTCGATTAAGAATATGCTTAATATTACGATACATATTCGGATGAATGAGAATGATTGGTTTATGGTTTACTAGAAACTATGGAGTTAAATTAAAATTGATCTCGCACTAAAGCGAGTCAATCGTAAAAAGGTAATTTAATCTAATGTAAATTTCGAGTTAATTAAATCACTCAAAATTTATTAGGAAATATCAAATTATCATTATAATAAAAGGAGAGTCATGAAACATCGAAAAGATAAATGTGATCGAATACATTCATTTCTAAAGAGTTGCAGGGAGAGACAAAATAAATCTTCGCGTGTGGCGGACAATCAACCAGAATTGACTAAGCGCACCTTTTAACAATGACAATATGAATGTTTTTGAAAAAGAAAACGTATACATTGATCACGTAACGTACATAAACAGGTAAAAACTCACATATATTATGTATATGGAGCTCTGTGGATATTTAGTGTTATTAATTTTCAGGACAAAGGAGGATGTGAAAAATGAAGAACGAAAACGAAAGAGTTATTATAATTTGATGGATATTAGTATCCTTTGGCAGGCCGCAAGTTTACGTTTTTTAATTAATGACCCAAAAAATAAGGCAATTAAGGCAACTAAAGATACATGCGCGGTTATCACCAATATACGAAGATGCTGACAAAAAAATCTTATGTAATTTCGAGAATTTACATTCTAACATACAGTATGCGTATGTGTGTGGTCCCCATTCGGAAAGAATCGATGCTAGTCGCTTTCTAGAGAGTGCCAGAGCAGAAGTAGTGGGCATACAAAGTAGTGTGGTAATTCTAAATATCTTCTTCAGTGTACCACGGTTGTAGCCGATGTCATGTATGTGTTTGGAGGTTTAAGTTTTTAACGTTTTATTTACAATTCAAAAACTGTTGCTCGCAATTAAACAAGTGACGTCCATTATTTTCCAAATCGTAACGATGTAAACGATAATCGGACTATTTACCAATATTTCACGTAATTTTCAACTTTAACAATGTTATTATTTCCTTTCACGTACGACCGCATGAACGTTTTGGGCTTTAACTCTGTTATTATGTTGACGTGCTTAAGTGAAACAGTGTACACGAGAGCTGATGCGAACACGTGAGAATTTTTGTGTCCAGAGGTTTGTGGGACACTTCGAGGATGGCCTCGGAGTCACAGACCGATCCTGAAAGACATCGTTCGGACCTTTACACACGTCCTGGATGGGTAGATGCTGCCGTTGCTCTCGATCAGCTGGAACAGGTAAACTAATACTTGCATACGCATAAGCATATATATGTGCACGTTTGGAGTGCATTTTGTAGGTTTAAACGTGCGAACGACTGTCGACCGATTTTGTTTCAATAATTTGAACGAACGCGATCGTTGTTATGATGGTCCGGAAATCAGGTGTGATAGATAAATTTGAGACAGGCCTGATACACGGTCTGGTACGCAATATGCTGTGTTACGCTAGCCTGGCAAGGACCACCGTGATAGCCACGTGTGTGGTCCTTCAGCTATCTTACCTGAGCCCCTCTCGTCCATGTCTCGGCCGCGGGGTTGCCACATTCAAACACCCACCTCTTATTTCCGTGATGCACAACAACCCCTATATCTAATCTTGTCCACATTTACTTTCGTGTTACGCTCATATACTCTCGACGTTATTATTATTACTACTATTATTATTGTACGCACGATCACGTATTACGATTCTGCAACGAGCATGTTTCCACAATTGTCAGTTAATTTGCCGGGTTGTTAATACTTCGCGAGAAAGAACAACAAACACACTATTCACGTAAATTTTACGACAATTATTTCGTTTGCTTATGCTAGGACATCGTCGAATTATTGCCAATTAAATGGCAATCGGAAAACTTGCGTGAATTAATAATGTGAAATGCTGCTTTCGTTTATGACGAGAATTTTAATAATTTGCCGAGAGAAGAATATCATATGCAAATAATGTCGATGCTATTTCACGATTCAAATGAACGTTTATTACGCCGAGAAACAATAAATCTTTTATGTTACGCTATTATCGCGGTCATTTCGCGAGAGTTACGGCGTTGAAATTTTATTGACGTTTATCAAATTCAAATACATGCATATTATTTATTGAGGGTGGTTGTAACGTTAGAAGGAATTATGTATAAACATCGAAAACATGATAATTAATTTTCCATGCAGATATTATTAATAACGATTATTATTTTCATTGAATAGCAGAAAGAAAGTTACATACCTCCAATCGTGCTTAATTAACACAAAGTTACTTTCACCGGGCTTCCGTTCTTTCTGTCTCATTGACGAAAAGCAATTTTAACAAATCCGCTTTTTTAAGTTTGTATTACGTTTATTAAACGAAGGAAAATTGATAAGAATCTTAATAACCGCAGAGCTAAATCTTGTGAAGGGCGCAGAGACTTTTCCGATGGTATAGGAAACAAACTCGATATCCTAAATGAAAATCGTACGAAAGAGTTTAAAACTTTTTTTTTACCATTTACTTGTGAAAGGGTTTTTATTCGAGATTTTTCTATTGAGTTGTTAATCATCATGTTCGAATGCATTAGAAATATGCTCAATAATTGTCCACGTCTAACTAACGAAAAAATTTTCCCCTTAAATCGTTTTATTACAATAATAACAATTCCATTAAACAATGGATAATTAAAACAGTAGATTTATTGCAAAATATATCGTGAAATTGTTTATTGCAATTTAAATACAATTAATATCTGTGAATTGGAATTCAATTAAATTAAAATTTTCCACATTTAATTGAAATGTAATAAAACGTATGCGTATGCGTGTTCACGCAACGTGTTGTATTAATAAATAGAAATAATAATTGTTCATAATAAGAAAATTTAATTAATCAACGTTATATTTAAACATCAAAGGAATCAATAAAATGTAAAAGCCATTGTTATTGTTTCTTATCAAATGCATTTCATATATTACATTTCTTCATAAAAGTAATTAAAATCTTATTATATTAATTATGCATTATTTAATAATACATTCAATATGAAGCATGTCAAAGCAATAAAGCTTATATTTAAATGAAAATACTATTAATTTAATTGAGGTTTCATTATTGTTATTCACTGATTCTTATTTTGCTTATCATCTTATTACGAAACGCGTTAAAGTAACGAAAATATATATACGGTTCTGTTAAATTAAACTGAAATGAACATTTTTTAAATATATATAATGCAGCTTAATTCGATCAGTTTATTTCGGAAATTGTGTTTTAATGATAGAGTAAGTGACGTTATTAAAACGAATTTATGCATTTCAAGAAAAAGGTGGAGGAAACGGGAGTGAAATCAAAAAGTAAAATTCGAGCAAATTTCATTTAATCCTTTGATTATTGAAGTAAGACGGAAATTCTAGTTTTCAATACCGTTTGAACCGTTTGTTCCTGGCTAATAATATCGTAATAAAAGAACAAAGGAATATTGGAAAATGCTTGAATATTATTCATTTTCAGTCCCTTTTACATTCGAACTTAAATTAAGTCATTTACCAAAAGTAAAAAATAAAGAGAACAAACAAAGTGATATTATAAAATGTTGGTTTTACGATCAATAATCTAAAAAGATTTCCTTTAACATCGACCAGAACTGTAAAGGTATTTTATGACCGTACATAATTCTCTATTGTTGGTTTATTTCTTACAATGTTACAAATAGAAATTTTCAGGTATACCTATTATTCATATATATGTATATAATTTCTGAATATATACCTCCGTATAGAAGAAAAAGTTCATTTCGTTTCTCTCTTCTTGTCTTTTCTTTCATTATTTCTCTTCTCTCCTTGCACAAGAAAGTTTTATAGTTCCTTCCTACTAGAGTTTAAAATGAACCGGTCGTTTTACATGCACATGGAAGTTAACGAATTACTCTACGGTAAATCACGAACTAATAAAGCGAAATAATTGAAATTAAATGAGAATTATATTCGCATTCGTAACGATAATTTCAGGGCGTTGTTTTTATAATTGTTTAATTCGCTTTTTGATTTATTTCATAAACATATAGCGTAATTGACAACTTAACGTGATTAATTGTTGTTATTCTTTTTTGTCTCTTTCCTTTCTGCTCCGTCATTACCGAGTGACTCTCGAAGAATGCATGTTTAGGAGGAGGGAAAAAGAAACGTTGTTGAAAAAATATCGTTTATAAACACAGACTGTTAAAGGAGACTGAACTTATTTTAAATGCATGTTTATGTAAAAGTAAAGCCATAAGAGTAATAATAATAATAATATATAGATGGTTAAATCTGCATTAAAGTTTGTTTATTTTTATCAGAACGAAAACTAGCAATTTTGCACGAACTTGATGTAAAATTATGTCGTGGGCAGTTTTATGTCCCATTGTCAAATGGAATAAACTAAAATTAAACTAAATTTAATAATAAGAATAATAAGATTCGAGCAATATTGATTATTATTTTTACATTCAGGGTAATAACTAAACGCATAAACGTTGTATGTAAAGCACTAAATATGAGCAAGGTAATAATTCTTTTTTATTATACGCACTACCATGCTGCATGTTTTCCACATGGCGTTCAGCACGTCATTTCATTGATGAAATGTAGTATCGAGAGCGGTCGCTTTGCCGGTTTCCGCTGCCGTTAAGAATTTTTAATGTGTATTAATATTGGTTCGAGTTTGTCGCATTTCGAAAGCAGGTACTTTCCAACGTGAAATATGTTTGTTGTTGTTGTTGTATGGTAGCGGCAAATACGTACGAATGAAAGTGTGCGTGTGTGTCTGCGTGCACGTGTGTGTGTGTGTGTATATATAATATAAGACGGAGTGTTGATCCTTCCTAGAAGGACGGGTGGGGACCATCGAAGTGGTGTACGCCGCCACTTGGGTGGCCCACGTGACGTCACACTTCGCTTCTTGGGTGGTCTCGCGTTAAAAAACTCTCTGTTACAGGGCAAAGCTATCGGCGACCGAGGCGTGCTCTGGCTGCGTGGTCGCCTTCAACAACAGCTGCGAGACCTCGGCTCCTTCCTGGACGTGCACGCCGGCAAATTCCTCTTCGTCTCCTTGCTGATCATCTCCACGTTCTGTGTCGGACTAAAAAGTGCCACCTTTCACTCGGACATCGACTTGCTGTGGGCCGAGCCGTCGTCGAGCGACGATGTCGCGCCGTCCGAGATACTCAGCACCCATCAAATGGTCCTGCAAACGGCCGCCGATCCCGATGCCGGCATATTGCACGCGCACGGTCTGCTCGAGCATTTGTCGCTAATTAAACAGGCGATGCAGGTCACCGTTAACATGTTCGACATCACCTGGCGTCTCAAAGATATCTGCCAGTCCCCGAATGCCCCCAATGCCGATGGCCATTACATCGAGCAAATGTACGAAAACATTATGCCATGCTCCATTGCCACGCCGTTGGACTGCTTCTGGGAAGGATCGAAACTACTCGGACCGGACTATCCTGTTCCAATACCGTGAGTAAACCTTTTGCGAAAAGCGTTTACTAATACGGATGCTTTCGTATTTCTGATACCACGCTCGGACTTTGTGTCACTTTTACTTTGACGAATTAGTTAGGTAGTTTGCTTATAAAATGTGCATAAAACGTAACGCACCTACGTACACGAATGTACGTTGGTTTAATTGGAACGTTTTAACGTGAAATGTAATTAGCTGTTATTGCTGGAACACGTCGCGCATATTTAATCAATCATTAAAAAATTAAGCTCGTAATAGACGAGAGGAAAATTCATGCGATCGATATGAGTTGAGCTTTATGTATTTTCCAATTAAAACTGGCGAATTTTTATTTGCGAAACAATTATTTATAACGTTTCATGTTTCCATTATCTACGGCAATAACAATAATAAGTGCGTAATGCGATAAAGATTTTACAATTTGTACGAATTCAATAAAATCGAATTGTTTACATGTATCGATTGGATAAGCCAAGTATGAAGTTTGAAAAATTTAATTAAACAATTTCTACGGTTTGTTACTCGTGAATTTTGTACACGAATTATTAATTTATTTTGCTTTCGCCTCGGTTTATACGTGTATAATGGCATACATGTTACGGCTTATATGCAATTTATCCATAAGAAACTAAATTGAGTGCCGTCGTTTAGTTTTATATGCAAGTTAGAATACAATATTAATTGCATTATGTTACTTTGTTATTAATTGTTTATTTATTCGGTCGCTTTCCTGTGGCAGAGCATACGATTTATTCGTACTTGATTTGAAAAAGAATTATTATTTATGTAACGTGGGTGTTACAATTTATATTACACCAAAATCAGCGCGTATAAGGCACGTTCGCCACCACTTAACTATAGAAATTTATATTTAGGGCAAAGACACGCGCATTCACAATAGAATTGAATTCATACACAATTTTAATATACTAACAACGTCGTTACATTACAGTTTTGGCATTGGTACTAACGTTAAATGGACAAACTTGAATCCGAAGGAATTAGTCAAGGCGATGAAACAGAAGGAGCCGAATTTCGATTATCACAGTTTAGAAGATTATTTACGCCGTGCCGGCATAACGACTGCGTACCAGGAGAAACCGTGTTTGAATCCGAACGATCCGGAATGTCCTTTAACGGCACCGAATCGAAATACGACGGGTCAATTAGACATTGGTGCCGAATTGACGAGCGGCTGTTACGGCATCGCAGCAAGATACATGCATTGGCCGGAGGAGTTAATCGTTGGCGGTGCTACGAAAAACAAGACGGGCCATATAAAAGAAGCGAAGGCCCTTCAAACGGTCGTACAACTGATGGGCGAACACGAGTTGTACGAGTTTTGGTCGAGAACGTATAAAGTGCACCACATCGGCTGGAGCCAAGAGAAGGCGTCCCTAGTATTGAACGCTTGGCAAAAACGTTTTTCTCAGGTAAACGTGATCGCACGCAATCACTGTGGCACAACTAACGATTGTAATTACTCCGTCATGTTGCAGGAAGTACAAAGATTGACCGTAACAAACTCATCGAAGTCGTATTTGTTCAACACTTTCTCAACGTCAACGCTAAACAAAGGCTTAGCAGAGTATTCCAAGACGGATTTCATTAAAATGGGCGCAGTGTTAGCAGTCGCCAGCATTTACGTATGGATTGCGCAATCGATAATGGCTGTGCTAAGTGTTCTATTATTAGCCAGCTCAGGTGCTGCAGGATTAGGATTCTCTAGTTTATTAGGACTTCCGATGAATTTATTAAGCACGCACGTCTTGCCATTCGTCAGCGTCGGTCTTGCTATGAGAGACGTTTTATTAATGTTTTCGACGCAATCGAGAAATTTAAGTCCGCCCGAAGTGTTGCAAAGATCTGGTCCGACGATATTAACGGCTGGAATCACCAATGCGGCAACATTTTTAGTTGCTGCCGTCGTACCTGTTCCCGCGTTACGAGTATTTTGCTTCCAAAGCGCAATATTAGTAGCTTTCCACACTTCAGCCATTTTATTAGTTCTGCCGGCCTTATTGGCTTTACAAGCTAGATGTAGAAAAAGTTCCGTTCCATGCCTTAAAGCGGATCATGTGAAGATACCGCAACCACAACCGCAGAATAATAACAACGATATGGTGAGTAAACTATAGAAACATCGAAATAACGCTTACTTATCAACATTATATATTCAAATCATATTGGTGTAACAATATTATTATTGTTTTTTTTTTCTCTTTCCTTCAGGAGCAAGGCCATGGTTTGTTAACGACCGAAATTATATGCCAGAGGAAGAAGAGTCTGATTAGATGGTTTGTGACAAATTATTTAGCAACTGTAATATTAAAGCCAATTGTGAAAGTGTCATTGTGCTTAACGTATGTAGTATTAATAATATTTTGTGTATTTAACGGATTGAAAGTGGAGTACGACGTACGATTATCGACATTCCTGCCTAAGAACACGCAAGAGTATAAGTACTTGGAGGCACATACGCGATTCTTCGGTTTCTATAATTTTTATTTGGTTACCACTGAATTAGAATATCCACATAGCCAACGGTTATTGCACGATTATCATGAATCGTTGAAGCAGGTGCCTTACGTTTTGAAGGATTCAAACGGCGGATTGAGCTTTAACAATTTTTGGCTGGGTAACTTTCGCGAATTCTTACTCGACCTACAACAAGAGTTTGATATAAATAGGAAGAAGAATTGTTTGAACAGTGAAAAGTGGTTCCCAAACGCAACGGAGAAAGCCGTATTAGCATTTAAATTGCTAGCTCAAACGGGAGTCGTAGAATATCCGGTAGATAAAAGTCAAATTTTTAATAAAAATTTGGTTGAGAACGGTATAATTGATCCAAAAGGATTTTATAACTATTTATCAGTATGGAACAGTATTGATCAAATCTCTTATTCTAGTTCACAGGCCAATTTAATACCAAAACCATTCGAGTATTACAGTTCAAAAACTGAATTCGACTTGAAAATTCCGAAATCGCAGCCGTTAGTGTATACGCAAATGCCGTTTTATTTAAAAAACTTAAAGAGCACCGGGAAAATTGTCGACGCTCTCAAGCATATTCACGGTATATCAGAAAAGTTTAATAATGACGGTTTAAAGAATTATCCCATTGGTTTGATATTCTCTTATTTTAATCAGTTCCTGTTGTACGATAGACTACTGGCCATTCAAGTTGTACTTACTTTAGTTATAGCATTTATTGCCATATGCTTACTCGTTCATTTGACTAAACTTTGGTGTCCATTTTTCAATGCTTTGACGACGCTCTTCTTGATGTGCCTGATGAATATAAACGCGCTCTCGGGTACAATGGGGGCATTGCATTTCATTATCGTCGGCCGTAACATAGTATTAGTGTTAATTGGATTCTTAAGTTCGCTCGGCAACCGAGAGCGTCGTTTAAGAATGTCGTTAGAAATAAGCGCGGAAGCAATTTTAAAAGGCGACGTCGGCCTTTTAATATGTACAGCAGTATTAGCGGTGTCTGAATTCGAATTCATCCAAAAGAATATGTTCAGGATGTTACTGATATCCGTTTCAACGTCGACGGTTAATTCGTTGATATTCTTTCCGTTGCTGTTGTCGCTCGTCGGACCTAAGAGCGAGTTGCAAACGTTGGAACACGCGGACCGAATCTCGACGCCGCCGCCTCCGCCGCCGCCGCCGAATCCTAAACGCGAACAAACGTTCACGCGTAATTCGCGACGCAGCGGCCAAACGAAGGCCACGCGAGAACCGAGTCTGACGACGATAACGGAAGAGAGTTGCAATCAGAGTATTATGGTCGAACCGCAAGTGACCGTTGAATACAGTAGTCCGGAATCGAGTTCGAGCGGTCCGTACACGACAAAAGTAACGGCGACTGCCAATATAAAAGTAGAATTAGTTACGCCTGTATATAGATCAAGTAAATGTGGTAAATGTCATTCAAGGAATAAGTGTAGTAGAAGGCAATCTCAATGCAAATGCTGTAAAGACTCAGACAGCGAGAGCAGTGCCGAGACTGAACCGTGTCCAAATAGCTAGCGTTAGTATGTAATATTTATATAATGTAAATTTATGTTTATATTGCAAATATTGTATACCAATTTATTTATTCGAAAAAGACATTTTTTGTAAGATAATGTTCAATTATAAATATGTTAACAGGGTTAATTTATAATTTAAATAATAAAAATGCAATTCCAATGTCAAACGTGGCGTTTTTATTTGTCTAATCGAAAGAAATTAATTATAAAACTGATTTATTAATTCCTCGTACTTTTCTACGACGACATTCCGTTTAATTTTCATCGTGGGCCCTGAAAGAAAACCAATCGAGCAATTAATTAATTATTTAACAGAATGTAATCATCTACCGTATTCTCCGGTTGGAATTGAGAGATCCTTTGGAAGAATGGCGAACTTTTGTATTCTTTGCGCATTGGATATTGCTTTGGTATTGGTTTTATCGATAGCCTCTTGAATGGCTTTCTTTAGATTTTCGTGTGGACCTGCTGCAAGAACTTCGGTAACCGTTTTCGCTGGACACCCTAATAAATTTAACCAATCCTGGACATCATCCGTTAACGTATCTAATGGTTCCGTAGTGTCGGGGTCAATTTCAGTTTTTAAAGCGAGCAAAACCGACAAGAACTTTCTTTTTTCGCCAATTATAACGGCGTTACTTATTTGCGGCAGCTCGGTCTTTAAAATCATTTCTATTGGTACCGGTGCTACATTCTCGCCGCCGGCCGTTATTATTAGTTCTTTGGTTCTTCCAGTAATATAATGCAACGATTTGTCGTTGATGTATCCAACATCGCCTGTGTTAAACCAACCATCATTATCCAAAACATCTACCGTTTTTTCGTATTCATCTATATATCCCATGAACGTATTTCGTCCATAACAACACAATTCGCCGTGGCCATTTTCATCTGGATTAATTACTTTAGTTTTTACTCCAGGTACATTAATTCCTATGCTATTCCAATCGAAGTGCTCTGCACTGCACACGCTGAATGCGGCACCAACTTCGGACAGTCCGAATGCATCGTAAATGGGTATATCCAGGCTAAAGAAGTATTTCTTAATATCCGCAGACAGCGGTGCAGCACCGGAATAAGCGCGAATGCATTCGTCCAAACCAAGAGCTTGCCTAACTTTTTTAAGTATCAACGACTTTGCTATTGCATAACTCCACGTTGCATTATCGATTCTAAAAAACAGTACAGATAATATATGTAATGATATTAACTCAGATTCGTTACCCTTGAATTTTGTCCGTGTAATATTGAAGAGATTGAGTTTTCGCCCAAGTGGCAAGTTTCTTCTTAATACCGCCAGTCCGCGAACCGACCTGCATCATCTTCTCGTAAATCTTCTCCCATACTCGCGGCACAGCAAAGAACGTTGTCGGTTTGCACGCTTTTAAGTTATCAACCAGAGTTCCTTTCAATGCACCTTCATCAGCGAAATAAATGGTTGCACCAATAACGATCGGTATGTACAAGTCAATCAGTTGCGCTGCCACATGACTTAGGGGCAGATAACTTAAAAGACGTTCGCAACCTGATTCAATACCTAAAGCTTCGATTATACTAATTGCGCTCCAAGTCAAATTGTCGTGCGACAGCATTGCAGCTTTAGGATTTCCAACAGTTCCGGACTGTAAATTGCAAAACCGAGATGAAAAGCATATTAAAAATCCGAGGCTAACGAACTTACCGTAAACACAATATTGCAGCATTCGTTCACTGCCATCGAATGCAATCTTTCATTTAAATTGTCCTCACTTTGTGTATTTCCAATATCTATTAATTGTCCCCACTAAAATAATCGTTCGGTTTTTTTTTAATTAGAAAATACATTATTTAAATAATATACACTTATAACGTCCGGATGTTTTGGTTCTCCTTCCCATTGAATAACAGCCTTCAGATTTGGCAATTGGGATCTTATTGATTGAATTTTCTCGATTTGTTTATCATTTTGAGCTACAATTATGTTCGCTCTACTAGTTGCGAGACAATGTTGACAGGCTTCAGGCGAATTAGTTGTATATATTCCGGCCACGATTCCACTATAACAAAGAACTGGGCAGTTACTAACACTGTGTTAATGACAATTAGTACTAATAATAATTATTACCCAGCAAATATAGCTGCAAAATTCGAAATATACCATTCTTTGGAATTGAATCCTAAAATCGCAACGGAATGATAACGTTCTAGTCCCAAATGGATGAATGCTTTCGCGACCGTTTTCACTGAATCCTCATATTCTCTATAATGTAATGTATTACTACCAGAAAGAAGATTATTCAAATAACATACTTGTATGTTAATGTTTTCCAGCAGCCAGAAACTTTATAACAAAGAGCTGGTCTGTTGCCATAGTCTCTAACGATTTTCTTAAATTGTGATGGAACCGATATGGGCGCTAACGTTTCGATTGCTTTACCAGATGATGGTACTTTTAATTGGACGCAGTCATCAATGCTTGTCGTGAATAATTTTGTAGACGGCTTCATTTGATCCGGTCCCAAACTTACAGCTAGCAATTAAAGTAAAACCAATTAAGCCTTAATATGAAATAATTAATCAATCTTTGGTCTTACCTGTATTACCGTTCATCTTTGTTAACTGTTTTATAAAACGTCTTGCGATAGAATCAAAGAACTAATTCATAATGTGCTTAATGCAATGTTAAGCAGCGACAAACAAATTGTTATCAATATAATCTATACGTTTGTTAAAGCATAAAGATTACAAAGGGCAAATATGTTATAAAACGAAATTATAAATCGAACGCGAGGTTGCTAATAATATTTTTCATTTAAAGAATACTAGAACCGTTTTATAATTAAAAAAAATCGCGTCATTGTAGCGAATTATTGAATTAACATATAATTATGACAAGGGGAGCATTAATTAAATAATAATCAAGAAGAAAGGAATTAATACGTTGGACATAAAAATTAAATTAATCACTAGTTGAAATAATGATATTTTGCAATTTCGTTACGCAATCCTGATATGGTTTTAGTAAACAAAATTGGTAAGTATTTTTTCTACTAAAATTATATTTGAGATTTTTGCAAAGAATAGAGCATATTTAATTAAAACCAGCTTATATGTATGAGCATATTCATAAAGGAGAAATTGCAACTGATACGAGAAAACCGTAATAATCAATTAATCGTAAAACAATTTTATGCGATTGTAACAATTTTGCATGGAACCAGTCGGTCGATTCCAATTTAATTCACTATAACATACAGTGTTTGATAATATTCAATATCAGTAATACATTATAATCGTAAAATTGTCATTTTC
Organism: Hololepta plana; assembly: GCA_963695495.1. NCBI lineage: Eukaryota > Metazoa > Arthropoda > Insecta > Coleoptera > Histeridae > Hololepta > Hololepta plana. The sequence continues at coordinate 12,359,300 of OY968835.1, forward strand.
ATCTGTAACTTAAAATTGGATTGTTCATATCGAACCATTAAAATGCGTAAAATTATATCCGAGTTACAAGTTACGAACTCGATGCACTGCTAAAGGTATGTCATACTTTATTGCGAATCGATTTTAATTGCATTCACTTTCTTATTGAACAGTCATAAATAGAAATAAAAAGTTAATACGCATTTTTAATTTTCGGTTTTGTACTGCTTCCAATTGAATTGAATTAATTATGACCCTACTTTTACGTTTTGCGCACTCGATTGATAATTCCAAAACAAATGTTGATTACACTATTATTATTTAAGTATATATGCTCATGGTTCACGGTGATAATCAATTTAAAATAGTTTGAAATTGAAATTTGTTTCTCTTAATTCAAAAGAATAAGGCAAATTTGTTACGCCATTCTCCGATGTTCGCTAGTTTGAAAAAAAATACATGAATGAAATCATCTACTTCAATTTAAATTTTATAAACACAGTCAATCAAAACAAAGGAAACTTTCTAACTGTTCTATTCTATCTTTTGGAATTATGAAACAGCAATTTTATTTCATGTGGCAAAAATACTATTGGGCTACCAGTCAATTGCTTTAATTTCTGTATATGAAAGTTTGAAACAAATTTGCCATTACTCATTTTAAATGGGAAACCATAAGGAATATGTTTAGAACTATTGAAAAGCACACGTTCTAATTTAATGCATTCAATTACTACTTTATTTCATTAATTAAATACAGCCCTATATAATAATTAAAATATAATAATGTGTAAACATGTTTAGTATAAACAGTCAAGACAAACAAGGAAGCTTATTAACCGTGATGTTTTTGTAATAGATGTCCATCCCAATAAAAATTGAATAAAAAAAGAAAAGATATCAGAAATAGCACTGTAATAACAAACGTAAGCACGGAAAAGTTTACTCTACGGCCAAAACATTGGCTACTGTTTCGGCCTAAATGAAAGAATATTGCGTTGCGACCTAAAATATAAAGAAATTTCTTTAGCGGTGTTATAATGGTACCATTTTCTTTCGTTTCGTATCTAAATGCAATCAAATTAACTGCAAAATATATGAAAACGTGTTTTCAGTCTTCAGTTACATACACTTATGAAGGAAAAAATATGGATAATTTCCATTTTACCTGTTATTAAGTGCGGCATGGAATAATTGCCTCCCATGATGGCCGTTGCGTACTCTAAAATTCCAAGTGACTAAATCTAAGCTATTTTATTATGTACGATTTTATACATACCAGGATCGTAGTGCCTTACATTGATTCTATGCGAATTTGCCTCATGCGGAGTTTCAACTAGCAAGAAGTTAAGAAATTACAAACAAGTAATTAATGCTCGTCTATCATACCTGGAGCTTCTGAGCATCCTATTACAACAACTTGACGACATGTTGGACAATTATTTTTATGCAATAACCACTTATCAATGCATTCAGCATGAAAGGAATGATGACATATTAATCTCTGCTGCTCTTCATCCATAGCAAAATTTGTAAGGCAAATCGTACAAATATCACGTAAAGAATTTTCCTTAGCCATTGCTGACCATAAAAACATAAAAAGACATTAAAAATAATACAATACATAGTAATATAGCAACTAACCAATTACAATTGCAAGATACGTCGCAATATTTGCTTTCTCTTTTTTATTGGAACAATTATTACCTTATAAAATTTTCGCCGGCTTTCAATACCGATATTAGAAAACGACTGGATTCTATCCGTTCTGTTAATTGAAAATATATGACATTTATCATTTGTAATTTGAGAACAGCATATTGTTAATTATATAAATAGTACTGAAGTAGCATACTTACTTGCAATCAAATTGCAAATATGTCTGATTTTGAATTAAAACGTACTGAACTATAACTTTAATCTTGTTTCCCTTCACCAACCATTCCATAAACCATAATGAATCATCTATTATCAACAACAAAAATGCTATAGCATGTTATTTCAAAATGCTTCCATTAGTAAATAATGATTTATATGATTGGCATTAATCTGAACTTCAAATTTTTCATAGCTTAATCACAACATTTCATATTGATAATAAATTTCATAATAAATTGCCTTGATGGAATGCAGTTATTAGAATGAACATAAATATATGGGCCCAGAACAGTTTCATCACACTAGAATATATATAATTGCTAAATATTGGCAAAATGAAGTGATGCCTTACAGAAGTTGATGAAACGTTTCTATATGCCAGTTTTTATATTATGATCAAAATCATGCATTAAACAAAATTAAAAAAACCAAATAAAAAGCTCTTGGCAAAAATAAATATGCAGAATTTATTATTGTGTAATACAAATGAAAATAATGACAAATGGATTTTAAGCAGTCCTAACATTTTATCAACTTAACAATCACAGAACAAAATTTGGTTAAATAATAATTACTCATTTATATTCCATTATATTCCATATTGCAATCTTCAAATTTACTTGAGCAGAATATGTTTAATGCCAATAAATGAGTAATCTATTAAAATAAAATAAATGTTGAAAGTTCCGTGGTTAGAGTATTTTCATATGAAATTTTAGCAATAAAATATACAAAAAAATAATTAACGAACATTTCTTTTTAATTTTTACATACCAATGATGTCTTTAGCTTCACCTCTGTAACTCACTTGTTTTCCAATTTATAATAGTTTGTATTAAAGCGTTGCAATTGCCAAGTGAACAATTTGAAAGTAGTAACTATGAATGAAACTTCTTAGGCAGCACTTTCAGAATTAGATACTCCGCCAGCTTCTCCAACCTCATCATTGCTCTCAGGTTCCGAAGATGAACTATCAAAAGTGTTTAGAGATGCAGCCAAGCCTAGATAATCCTATAGAAATGTTAATGTAGCAAGAAATGTTATCTGAAAACAAGTAAAAATTTTTACATTCACTGATGGATCCACCATATATGGATTTGCATAATCACTTAACCCAAGTGGTTGTCTACATATGGGGCAAGTAAATGCATCAGCTTTTATAAACCATACTTCAATACAGCTGCTGTGGAAACTATGTAAACATTCCAGGATACGCATGTTTTCCCCGTTAGAAATCTTCTCAATGCATATCACACAGTTAGTATCATCATGTACGTCATCCTTAACAGTAGCCGTAGTATAAGTTTGTAACATAAACTGGCGAAAGTTTAAGATACGTGGAATCCTAAATACAAGATATTATCAATCAAAAAAGTACTACTATATACAAGTTAAATAGCAAATATCTTTTACCTCACAAGCATGTTAGAAATTATAATAAAGAGCACATACCTTTCTGGAATCATTTCCTCCTCATCATCAGCATTTACTTCTAAAAGTAACAAAGATGCACCTCTGCGCCTTTCCTGCTCCTGATTTTGTTGCATCAATAAATTGTGATGAGGCACATATTGTGTGGTTCTACAGTAAGTTGTTGTGTCGCTCGCAGTACTTTGCATCCTGAAACAGAAATATTTTTTAAATAAGCAAGTACATAGAAGGTCTACATACATATACAGCATAGCAGCATCATGGTCGAAGGCTTGTGCATTTTGATCTTGATTGCTATTATTAGGATTTCCTTCATTGATCCTCATGTCGTCAATACCAATTGGTCGCGTATCACAACCCTCAGCACCAATATAGTGGTTACTTCCAACATTAACAGTAATGTTCGGTTGTGTTAAGATTTCCTCACTTTCATCACTATCAATTGTCTCATACATGTCATCACTATTTTCTTGGTGTGCAGCCATTATTCTGATTTATATCCCTATTTATTCTTAAATTCTATTAAAAAGTAATTTTTTGAATGAAACACTATACAAAGATAATATATACAGCATCAAAGATTCGGATGATTTTGACAGATAGAAATTCGTTGAAACTTTAAAACATGTGTTTAGTTACGAAGTTCGCCGAATTAAGGATTGGTCCTAATAAATTGTGTATGCAACCAACATTACAATCAATGCCCATTTCAAAAATATATTTCCTAATATCCAAAGTTTTTAATTGTAGAGTTTTAAATTAATCAGAAAATATCTTATATTTGATTATTTATTTGTTAAATGCTACCAAAAAGACACTCTTTACCTAAATATTCCAAAAATTATTTCATAATAATGATCATAATAATTATACCATTTTCCAGACGTGCGTTACAAAATTTCTTTAATTGTATTAAGTTTAAAAAAAGTAATAAGCACTAGAATTATTCATGTAACATACTTGTCTACGTGCAATATGAATTAACTGACCATTCAATTATGTACAAAATAATTAATTTCATTAATGAATCAGAAATACAAAACCTATTCATTATAAATAATTAGAAATTATACTTTAAAATTATCTATTGCACTAAGTTAACTAAATTACTAAATAAATAAATATATGTTGAATGGGTTCTACTGTCTTATTTTATGACTGAAATATTCGGCATACATTTAATTGAAGAAGAATAATAGTAATAACATGTTATGTTGCAATAATTCCCTTTTTCTAGATATAATTTATATATTTATAAGGGATATGTATATCATAATAATGTTATTTACTCTTATGATATTCACTGAGTAGTGAGATGTATTTCCGTATAAAAAGAATAACAGAAATATATACTTTAGTATTTGGTAATTGCAACATAACAAATATTCTCTTCTGCTCACTACATATAAGTATAATCATGATAGACAAAGTTTGATTGATAATTGATTTTTGTAATTTCCCATTAATCCATACCAATTATCTCATAAATTAAATAGTTATATAACTTGAAATCCTAAAGAAAATTGTGTTACCATTATATATAAAAGTATAACTATATAAAAAAACTAAAACAATTTGAAAAAACAACATTCCAACATTATAGGCACTCTTAGAAGCATCACAAGGGACAGATAAAAGAGTGCAATATTCTCGAATGAAACATTGAGCGAATATATTCCTGATGTGTACTATATGTTATAATTCCATGTCTTCCGCTTCGTTTTCTGAAAAATCCGACATACTCGATTCACTGTCGGAACTAACATTATTTTCTTGGCCCCTTAAGGCTTCTTCTGTTGCATATTTCCGGACATATTCTAAAAATGGTTAACTAGTAGTAAATGGAGTAACGTGAATTTTTAAATGCACATTACACACAAGTGGAAGGGTTTACTACGATGAAGCAGTGATAGGGAATCTGTTCATCCACAAGTGTGTAATATATAATAGATTATATAACTCAAATGTCGTGCAACACATACATAAATGCTCGGCGTAATTTACTGCTGGAAGAACCTCACCACATTTAACTTTAAGTTGAATTAGGTCCTTGAAACGATTTTATATTCAAAGTTATTCCAGCATTAAAGGCTCTTTAGATGCTCTGTAGCCCATTGCACAAGCAAATGTCCTTGGTTGTCTTTGCATAAACACGACTTACCAGAAACTTTTTTCTTATATTCCTCAGGCTTGTGAAGGTACATGGCTGCCGCATCTCCATTTAAGGGATCAATTGGATTTGGATAAGTTAATAATTGAGGCAAAAATGATTCAAATATATTTGATAAATCTAAAACAAATTAAGAAGATATTTTAATAATTTACTCATATGCAGTGAATAATATTTCAAGACATTTAACAAATCAAATTAAATATTTACTGGTAAATCTTAGGAAGAATTGTCATTCAAAGTGAAGTTTCTTTCCAATAGTTACAGAAAAATATATTAATAGACAACATTATTCAATATTTTATGTAGCAGATAATAACTTTAATTGCATATAGAATTGATTTTGATTGATATTTGCAATAGTGTTAAGCAGAAACAAGCTATAGCTGTTGGTACTAACCATATAAGGCAGTCCAGGCTTGATTTATAACATCAAGGCATACAGTTCCAGAGACTTCATCTATATTTGGATGGTATACTCGATTCATAAATCCTATACTGGGTGATTTAAATGGATAGTGATCTGGTAGATGAACTCTAACTTTCCATACACCCCCTTCATATGGTGCTAAAATGATATAATTAATATTACTACTTAACAAATTATTAAGCTACAATCAATTTAAATATTTCAACTTAATATTTAAGTTCTTCAGAATTAATTTAAGTAATGTAAATTAAAATAAACTCACTTCCTCTAGGTCCATAAAACTTTACACAAAATTCATTGAGACCTCCTAAAATAGTTACTTCATGCTTGCTTTCAATTCTATAGTTAAACAATTAAGGAAATAATTGATAACTGTGAAAGATGTGTTAAAATTATCAATGACTGACAATTCTTAAAAATATACTTCAAGGCACTTACTTATTGTTATGTCAAAGAACTTAAACAAAGAAGATATATAGAATTTAGATACGACAATTACAAAGAGCTATTCTTTTAATGACGCAAAGTCTATAATCAGCTGATACAAAGAGCTATGTTATTGTTTACATTTTCACTAAAAGCTTACACTGAAAGGATACAATTTTATTACATCTGTGTCCATTCGTCTTTTACCAGCACTCGGCGATGACATTTCGATACTGTCATAAAAATATACTCTTAAAATTAGATTATTTCACCAAATTGATTTAGAAAACCTTTACGCTTAACATAGACAATGGCCGTCTATAAACCAGCTTGACTGTTCCGTGATCATTGCGTTGCAATCTTGAAAAATGAGATTTTCAGGCTTGCGCGATTAAAAGCGCTTTATATAAATTCATTCAATCCATTAAATATTTACAAAGACATACACTGTTATTAATTGACTACAAATAAATGAGTTTAATGTTCATATTCATCAATTATAAATTATCTTAGCATGAAACGTTGAATCATTTCTTAAGCAATCCTTGTACTGATAGCGCACACAACGCTGATCGTCGTATCATTAATTTTATAAAACAGTAAACATCAATAGTTGTATGGTCAAATATTAAAATATATACACAGTACGACAAATAAGCTATAAGACTGGCTAGAAAATCAGCTCATGAAAGTCATTGGAATCACTTTTTTGTATGTAATTTGAATTAATTTAATTATATATAATAATATGGGATCTTCTCCGTCTTTCTCTCGTAAGAGCGATACGATTGCGTTGGGCATCACGAGAGAACGGCCGCACGTATGAATCTGGATTTCTTATTAAATCAAAGGGCAATTCGTACCGATAGAACAAGCATAAGGACAATCCGAAAGGGTTACGGGAAGGGTGCGAAATCGAATTAAAAAGATCCATTTCATTGAGGGCAATCTATTGCTTTGCAATATTTATCACTATAGTATAGACACTATTTTGTGTGTATTCATATAAGCCCCAATGTAATTTTAAATGTCGCTTGTCAAATCTCTTCCGTCTTGTGTTTAAATAAGCCGCCGGAACTACTTAAGCGAAACCGCTAGATGAGGCTGCTGTCTTAAAAGCGATACCTAATTAATCAGCTGTTCAGAGATTCGCACAAATACGAAAGTTGCCGTACAACGTTTGCCAGTTAGAACTGTTGGATTTTTACCTGTTAAGTGTGAACTAAAATCTAAATTACTTTTATAAATATGGGTGATATGGGTCCTGTTCAGTATTTCGTATGCGGTGGATTTGGAGGAATATGCACCGTAGTTGTTGGTCATCCATTTGATACAATTAAAGTAAGCATTATAAATAATCCATTGATTTAACCTTTGAACCTGTGCATGTTATGTATGGTAATTGTAGGTGCGATTGCAAACAATGGCAACACCTCAACCTGGAGAAAAACCTCAATATTCAGGAACGCTGGATTGTATGAAAAAAACCTTGACAAATGAGGGTTTGAGGGGCTTTTACAAAGGGATGGGTGCCCCACTGGCAGGTGTTGCACCCATTTTTGCCATATCATTTATGGGATACAAAGTAGGAAAGCAATTATTGGGACCACCTGCTCAAGAACAATTCAAATATATTGACTATTTTAAAGCTGGTGCATTTTCTGGTATATTCACAACCACCATAATGGCACCAGGAGAGAGAATTAAGTGCCTTTTGCAAATCCAGGGTGATTCAAAAAATGTTAAGTATAATGGCCCTATCGATTGTGCCAAACAATTGTACAAAGAAGGTGGTTTAAGAAGTATTTATAGAGGAGCAGGTGCAACACTTTTAAGAGGTATGATATCATAATTTATTATACAAAATAGAAACATACATATTAATTATATGTTATTGTCGTATTCTTGCCTACTGTCATTTTTTACCTGGTGCTTGTAGGATGTTTTATATTTTGAATACTGGCTAAAGCCATTGCTTAAATTAGGTTTTTGGAGCCATTTCACATGTATTGTATTATAGTCATTTGAAAAGACTGAAGCTTTTGGCGTGCTTGTCTTAAATTTATCATATTTAATTGCACTCTTCTGATTTTCCATTCTCAAATTTGATTTTAATGAAGCTTTGTTATTTTTCTTGTATTTAGGCTTGAATTCATGACATTTTAATCCTTTTCTCATTGAGTGAAAGACACTCCATTTTACATACTTTTTTGGTGTTGCACATCTTGGAGCTACACGATTTTCATATGTGTACTTATAAGTATGTGTTTGTGATTTACATTCTAATCCCTTGTCAAATTTATTATCACATCGTTTGAAACTCTTTTGCTTGATTCGATTTGTAATCATTGGTTTCCATGCACTCATGTCACAAGTGCAATGCCATGGATTTTCATTTAGTCTTAACAATTTCGGGTGTATAGAATTAAATATGTCTCTTGGTAGCTTTTGGAATTTGTTGTTATTCAAATACAATTCTTGTAAACTCACCAAATCATCAAATATACCAGGTGCCAAGTATTCCAACTGATTTTTCGACAGGTCCAAAACTTTTAATTTATTTAGGCCCAAGAATGCATCCATAGATATAGCATGTATGTTGCAACTCCTTAATATCAATTTTTCTATTAGATTCACTTCCACAAATGCATCGTATTCTATTTCTGGTAGGTTTCCACTTAAAATTAACTCTTTTAAATTTGAAATTCCTGTCAATATTTCACGTTTAAAAATTGGCATTTTTATGTTGTTTAACACAAGCTTTTTTAAATTGTTTAGACCGGCAAAAGAGTCTGTTAATAGAATCAATAAAGTATCTTCAGATCCTAATATAATTGATTCTGTAGTATTTAACACCTCGAATGTATTTGGAAATACAACTGTAATAGGATTATTCATAAAATTAGCTAGCTTAAGTTTCGGAAATGGAGGGAGCGACAGTTCAGATAGCTGGGAGAAATTGTTATACGATAAATCAATGTATTCCAGCTCTAGCAATCCAGCTAAATCTGTTATCTGTAAATTCAGCAAATGATTTTTGGCTAGCGATAAAGTTTTCAAGTTTGGCACTCCATAAAATGCAAAATCTGGTATTACTTTTAAGTTGTTGTCCTCCAATATTAGGTATAGGAGATTATTGAGTCCTTCAAACATTTGCCAATCAATCTGATTTAAATTGCATCCGCTTATGCTCAATAAGATTAAGTTGCCGAAACCGATAAATAACGGCATGCGGTAGTCGTCCTCGTTTTGTTCTTTGTACTGATTGTACGGTATTATTTTATCTGGTGTCCCTTTCCTAATTAAAGTTAATGGATGCGCATTCGTGTCGAAACTTCGTACATATTCAAATGTAACTTTGTCCGCTTCATTGCCGTCCTGATGCTTAACAGAGCTTTTCAGTAGTACTTTGTCAAGTTCCAAGTATTTCAATTTCAATATTTTATCTATATCACAAACTAATTTACTTAAGTTGCTACTAAGTGGATGCGCACCCTTTAAACTTAGCATGAATAATTCCGAAAATATTTCCAAATGTTTGAAGCTTATTGTTTTATTACCAGAATCGTATCCTTGTATTATAGTTAAGCCTTCCAAATCTCTTGGCAAATGATCTAGAAGATTTTCTATATCAGTTTCAGATAAAACTATGCAAGTAGCCGTCTTAATTATGATATCATCGTTTTCGTCGATACTATCGTAGTACAAAACCTGTTATAGAATTTGTTTAATGATTAATTGATAAATAATGAAATAAGAATACATACATCATTGTCCACAAATTTGGAGATGTTCGGCTTATCTATGTCTCCATTCTTTCTAATAAACCGATACATGGCAGTTTCCGTAAAATGTTCCATTCTGCAGTTACATACGATTGGACATCTAACATTCTTGTCCCATAAAGCATCTGCCTGAGAGAAGTATTTAAATTTAAGTGTTCAGGATTAATAGGATAGATAACTTACGGTTAATATAAAAAAAGACAATATAACACAAGAACTAGAAATTGAACACAACATTTTGATGTTAACTAAATTAATGACTGTTGTAATATTTTTTACACGGAATACAATTCAGGAAGTCCTCCCACAAGTATTTCCTATCATTTATCATTATAAGGAAAAAATGCTATCCTGAGTTCCATATACACATATAATTTTTTTATTAATAATTTCAGATTATGTATCTATCAAAATAACACACATAGAATTTTATTCTGATTTTAATAGTATAAATCGACTTTAATATGTTCATGGACTTACATGATTTTTGTTCTAGATGTACCTGCCAGCGGTTTATATTTTCTAACATATGAGGGAATTAGAGACTACTTGACTGACTTTGGAAAGAAGGAAATTACATTTTTAGGAACCGTCGTAGCCGGTGGTTCTGCTGGTATAGCCAACTGGTTAATTGGAATGCCGTTCGATGTGTTGAAGAGTAGATTGCAAACTGGTAAATTGCTTATGAACTTTCGAATTGAAATTTCCATTAAAATAATTCGCATTTTAGCCCCAGAAGGTACATATCCTAATGGTATACGTGACGTAGCTAAGAAATTATTGGCAAGCGAAGGTCCGTTGGCACTCTACAAAGGAATGGTTCCTGTTCTATTGAGAGCATTCCCAGCCAATGCCGCTTGCTTCGTTGGATTCGAAATGTGCAGAAAGCTGTTCGCTTACATATCAAATTGATATATTTAATATAATAATGTAAATACTAAGTTATTTTTCTCGTATTTTTATAAACACTTGTTAATTGTTGTTCAAAAAAATAATTGTTTTCAGTTTTCGTCAGTTAAATAAATATTTACTTGTGTGCAAATAAATGTAAAAAGAAACGAAAGTAATATAAAGAAAATTTATTTTACATATTATACAATTTTTAATTTATAAAATTTTAACACAATTTATCTTTATATACTGCTTAGAATTGAAATGATCACTTATTCACGTGTGATATTTTCATATAAATTTCTCTTCAATACTAACTTAATAAATATGAAATCTCATTTATACAATTGCCGTCATTCATATTAAGTGTTCTTAATTAATACACAGTAAAACACTACTTTCAGAAGTATATGATAAGGACATACTTCCATAAAATTTACATAAAAGCTCAATATTGTTTATAGTTTCTCTGATTAAAGTACAATGAATCGTAAATAGGAAATAACACAAATTTAAATTAATTTATGACAGTCACATGTGATTTGAGACAATAATTTATATTAAACTAAATAATTTTAAAAGTAAGCAAATTCCATAATTTCGTAAAGTAAATTCTAAGAACATTGTTTTCATTGACTGGAAGGAACTTTTAAGGTCGAATTTATATGCTCATTGAGCATGTAAGGAGTAGGATTAATTTCGGCTGCAAAAGAAAGAAACAAGGAATTGGTCGATGATTTCTATATACAGCAGTGCCAGTGGTCTGTTATAAGAAAATAATCAATTTTGAAAATACTGGCCACCAAAATCTTGTGATATACTTTACCAATAGTATTCAATAATTTCTTTAATTTAATTTTGTTTATCTGTAACACACTGCATTTAAATAATATAACGAAAATTACTTAGTAAAAGCAGCAAAAACAGCCCACAAAACTTCAGTAGTGTTTGGTTTAACAGACTCTTGTTCAAAGTCTAAATCCAATAGCTCTCTTACTCTCTTCATTGCCAATTCATAGTCATCATCATTTAAAGGTGCAAATGCATTTTCTAATACATCACTTGCATGTGCAAGGAATATTAAGGCCAGCATTCTCTTGTCCATTCTTTGTGGATCATTTACCCATTTGGTTAATACAGCATCTTGAATCTAAAACAAATATTAATTTTAAATCTTGTTATATGTTGAAAACAATTGTGGCTTTTATACTTTCTTTACAAGACGACTTTTTGTAACATTATCTGTTAGTGGATGTGTAGTCATATCAAACAACAAAAAATTTTGCTTCTCTGTAGTTAAGACACCTTTTTCTACTAAATTTTTTGCCAATCGTTCACGGACATTTTTCAATTGGTATCGCAATTTTAATGGATTCCATGTTTCTCCTTAAATGAATATAAAAATAAGATATTTGCATTAGATTACGGCAAATTGTAGAAACACTTACCACTTAAGTATTCAATCCAACTTTGAACATTTTCAGGTGGATCTGTATCTTTTAAATGTTTAATTGCTTCATCTAGAAGCACATCACCTGTGGGTGTATCACTTTTTAAAATAAGCTTTCTGCTCAAAAGGCTTTTACGTCTCATTCCAGCCCTCTCTAATTCAACACGACCTCTCAATCCTAATTCAATTAAAATGCATCCTCTGAGACCACTTGAAATACAATCATTCCAAAATGATGTGTACCCCTAAAGGAATGTACACATTAAAAACATGACATGTTAAAATATTATACATGGATTTCCGTTTATAAATTCTTTTTTATATACCAACCTCTTTATCTTTTAAACCTAACAGAAGTACTTCTTCCATTAAAGTTAATCTTGTTTCTTTAGAATCACAGTCCTCAACGTCTTCTTCTTGCTTTTTATCGTCGTTGTTATCTTTTGGCACACCTTCATTATGTTCCCTGTTAATATTTCTTCTTTGAACAAGTCCATCACTACGATTCATTTTGCTAACGTGATTTCAAAACAACTCGATAATATTGTATAAAATGATATCGTTATCGAAAGGAATTCTTTTACTACAAACTTAAGGAAAGATGTTGACGTTTACTGCAGACATGTACAAGTCAATGAACATGGCGACATCTGTCAAAAAAAGAAAAGAGAGGTTGGTATTTAAAATGAAAAAACAAGACTTTGTATTTCAAAATATCCAATTTCATAATTTAATGAATATTTCTATAATAATTTATTATGTAATATAATCAGTTGTATAAGTAAGGAATTATATTGATTTGATGGAGCTAATGCCTCTTATTTCTTGAATGCTTTGTCCTGAAAATAAATAAACTTATTAATTGTTCGATCTGTGAAGTGAAAGAGATACTTCTTGGGTCCTTTAACAAAGCACCAATCAACTCCAATTGTTTGTCCTAATATTTCTGTGCCATCTAGGGCCTGTCTAGCAGCATCTGCTTCTTCAAATGAACCATATTCAACCAAGGCATAACCCTACAACAAAAATCCATTTCATAAATATTCATAACTATATGTAAATTGTACTTTAAGAAATCCTGTACGTCTATCTAAATTCAAACTGATATTTTTGATGTAGCCAAATTCAGCAAACTTCTCATTTAACTCATCTTCTGAAGCTTCCTCATGCACACAGGTAACAAACAATATCCATCCTTCAACAGCTAAAACACGTTTAATTTTTATAAAATCATCATTATGTCTTAAACTTGTAAATACATTTCTGTGGTCCAGGTGCATCTGTTTCACCATTATCTACACTTTCATATCCTCGAATTTTATCTGAAGTTCTTGTGTTGCCCGAACCAAAACCACGTCCTTTTCTTTTGGTAACTTTATCCTTTAGCCTTAAGACGCTCTCTAAACATAACCTTTTTTATTGTCTATTAATCAAACCAATAAATTTACTTACGTTCTCCTTCGTCTTCCACGTCTAAATCTACAGCATCATTAAGATCCAAGACATCAGCCATTTTTCAATTTTACAGTTATAAAAAGATGCAAGTAAAAATTCGTGCTTTAATGGAGAAAACATGTACACAAGTTTACGCCAAAGATAGTTGATGTTTATGCACGGTTATGTGCCCAATTATACACGAGTGGACGCTGTGTTGCGTGTGTAATGTTATAATATTCATAGGAAAAGCAATTTTAATTAAGTTCAAAACTTTTATTGGCCATATAAATATAAAGTTTAACATAAAATTTACACAACTAAAACAAATAACACGAACATAAATAAAGATATGAAATACAATTAATTTTTTATATAATATTTGATAGTATAACACATTTTCAATATAAAAACTTACATGATGTAATTTTTGCAAAGCAGTTTCAGCTTAGAAAAACATATTTTGTGTATTCAATACACATACAATAAATTTATATGCATATATGTAATCATAAATTTTATAACATATAAATGTCTATTTGTATATATTTGAGTCAAGTGAAAAGCTCCTAGATACCAAAGGTGCAAATACATTTTGACCTCTTGAATTTCACTAATTGCAATAAATTACAATATTTTTGTGTTGAAAACTTAATAAAAATGTAAACTTTAATGTAAAAGAGAAATGAAAAATCTATGAAAAGTACAAAAGTATAAGTTGTGAGATTATTATTCCTGTTAGGATCGTAAATACTTCAATATAATTTATGGAAGATATCCCATGTTTCTGATTGAGTATTCCTTGAAAGCAATTTTGCAGTTTATTTATTTTTTCACTGTGCTCCTGCAAACTCTGTTCCAAATTGTTTATGGCTAACATTACACTAAAAAATATGAAGAACATTTACTATATGGTAGATTAGGAAATTATATTATTTACCTTGAATTACTATTGAAAGGCATTTTATGTGTTGATTGTGTCGAATCTGAATGATATTCTTCTGACTCTGAAGGGCTGTCATTAACATCAGCATCTGAAGATACTTGTTTAATTGTTATTTTGCGCTTGCCAGATTTCAAAGCCGATGTACGTGTATCTGACTAAATTTTTAAATAAATTGATTATATAATATTGGAGAATGAAAACACTTACAGATGGATGTTCTACGCTGACAATACTGGAAGTCCGTATCATTGGCGTAGGATGTTTAGTTCTTGTTCTTATAATGTAATTGTATTCATACTGATATAAGTCATTCCGAGGATCCCATGGTCGTAAATCGGAATGCTTATAAACCCATTGGCCTGTTTTCATATCCTGCTGAAAATGAGCCGGAATCCATTCTTCACATTTTGCTTTTCTTTCTTTAGATCTTGCTAAAATAGACATTTATTTAATTTATTTACACATACATTTTGTGCACAATTTACTTCTTTGTGCTTCTTCCAAACTGGTCTTTTCTTCAGTTGCGGCGTTCATATCATCACGCAGTATCGCTGCGGACACATGTTGCCACAATCGTTCCGATTCATGATCATCTTGTTGGTCTACTTGTACAGTGAATCTTTGCAATCTAGATTTTCTAACGGAAGTACTGGGATTCCAAAATATTTGTTGTTCACCAGTCCTCCTGTCTTTTATATATATAATTCCATCCCAATAACCCTCTAGAGTAGCAAGAGTCTCCTTTCCTAAGCGTAATTTACCAGTAATACAATTTATCTGTTCAGATCCACCCAATAATGGTTTTAATTTGAATTCTATTTCTGTAGAATAACCAGTTTTCTCACACTCAATCGTCACCTTTCCACCCAATTCCATACTCAGTGTACCCATTAATATTCCTTTACAGTGGGCATATGGTACAGTTAGTGAATAGTTTTCACCTCTGGGTAACAAAGTTAAAACAGCAGTGCCATCCAATATTGCCGAGGTTGAATTGCCGTAGAACTTTGACTTTGCTAATATAGATGCTGATATAGAAAATCCTTCTTGTCTGTTGGTCACATAAAATGCGGACACCTGCAAATTTTCTAATTCACATTATACTTATAACATCATAATTTGATTCTTACCGGAGGATGATGGGAAACTTGTTCAGCTAAGTAAAATGTTTTTGAACCATTTGGATGTTTCCAATAACATCTAAACATTTCGCCCAGAATAGGATTGTATGGTTTCTTTAAACCTTTAGGTTTTTTATATAAACCAGAAAGGTACCATTTAACTACCGTTTTCATTCTGGTAAAAGCATCATCTTCCAATACTGCCCTAGATAAGATGTCCACATGATAATAAGAATCGGTTAATTTATCCAGAAACGATCTTGGTTCTAATATAAATGTTGGTAAGACAACTTTACTTAAATCCATGCCAGGTCTAACTTGTTTCACTAAATACCATATTAGTGATTTATGTTCCTCAGCAAGTTCTTCTACTTGGGCACCGGCATCACCAAATTCTTCTTCTACATTTGGAACATAAGGAGTTTCTATTGGATCTTCTTCAACATAATCTTCTTTTGTTGATATTTCTGAATCTGTGTCGCTTATTTCACCATCCCCTGCACTTAAATGTGCACCATTGTCTGGTTGGCTTATGTCATCTAAATCATGGTCAAAATGTTTCTCATAATCTAATTCAGACCACTGTGTTTCATGATTAGTACTTCCGGATGTAGATTTATTACTAACAGAACGTACTAGCGCCGAATCATTTCGAATCGATATTTCTAATGCGTCCAACCAACACATTCCAGATGATTGCGACGGTGCCCGAAATATTGAATAGGAATTAGGTAGAGGCTGTACAACAGCACCTATTGTCTCATTTTCTGGACCTCTGGGTGCCCAAATTGATTGATCTAAGGGGTTGTATAACTTGAAACAAAAACCATCCTTCTTGCTTGGCCTTTCAATAACTTTACAGGAATTTAGTAGAATTGTTCCAACCCAATGGTTACTCTAAAGCAAAAAATTAATACAATTGATAACATAATAATATAAAAAATCCAAGTATCATTATAATAACAAATAAAACAGGTATGCATTAATATGCCCAATTACTACACATGCTGTTATTAAAAACGTGACATTCTACCTTGGATTTTGGACTTTTGTAAAGCAATAACATGCCAGGTTTCAAAACACACCATAATTTTGTCCATGACTTTAAAGTGCCTCTTATTTTTAACCAATCAGCCAAAACAACAACTGAAGGATCTTTCAGAGAATTTAATAACTCATTTGTAACTCTTTTCTTTTCCTTTCTATAATTCTTTCTTTGTGCTTTGTAAGATTCTTTCCTTGTCAATTTAGATCCACTCTCTGAAGCCTAAAAGCACATATAGTTAATCAAAGTACTAAGATTCATTTTATATTCACCTTATCAGAAACAGCACAATCTACTTTTTCTAAAAACAAATGTGCATATTAAATATTTCTAACAGATTTCAAATTAATCAAAACATAGTTTTACCTGGTGAAGCTGGACCAGGACTGTTAGTTAAAGAATCACTTGATGGTAATTTTGGCAATAAATTCAATAAAGCCTTAGACTTTTTATCATCCACTTTAACGCTCTTTGGAGTTGCAACATTCAACGATTGATTGTCCGCACACTGATTACTTTGCGGCGTCGGCATGTTTTCTTGCAATTTATTAAAACATTGATTTGAGACTGTTGGAAAATTAATTAAGTGCATAAGTTGTCTTGCGTGTATTCTTACTGCTACGTCGTTCACATTTTCACGATGTTATAGAAGGGTATTATTACATTCCCACGATTTATACGAGAATGTAATTGGACTTATTAATAAATAAACAATTCACTATTTATCAATTAATTTACTGGAAAACCTTGAAGGATGTCATTTCGTATTAAGAATATTGCAAATATAACATCAATTGTCAAACCGAGATGGCGCTACATTATTCAAAAATTTTATTAAGTATTTATTGCATTTCCATAATTATTGATTATAAAAACAGTTTATGTATAAATGATCAATTTCGAATAACCATTTAACGAATAAACTGAAGTAACCAATTTTATATTAATATTACCACATAATTTATTATGAAGGAAAATGAAACTATTATTAACTTTAATTGGACTTCTTTATTTCTTAAATACATTTTCCTTATACCTGCAACTAATATATTAATGGAATGAATACAAGTATATCAAGCGAGCAAGGGGAAACAATGGTTAATTAAATTTACAGGTGATAAGTTTAAAATATTATTACAAGTGTGGGCCGCATTTTCCTTACACGAACGATAACGAATTTAAAACAATAAACTTTCGTTGGTTTATACGCATTATATTAAAGAAAAAAGAAACCTGTTTAATGATAACTATTTTGGTACAGCATTAAACGAGTTGAAATCTTATACATATCACAGTCATATTAAATATCCATTAGGATACTGACCTTATGGATGTCAATATACAGAAAAAAGCTAGCAACAAAGACAAATTATGAACCGTTATATGAAATCAAATTAAAAGAGTTATATACCTGTTATTGAGCAATTAATAGGAATGCGACACTTTTTTTAATAGGATGATTTTTAATTGCCAGTAAAAATTCAGATTCGTAAAATGCATAACAAAATTTAGTACCTCGTAAAAAAGTCAAAGAGGTGAATTTTTCTTGAAGATTCTATTTTCTGAAGAAGCCTAAACGAAAAGTCTTCATAAATGCTTCATACCTCTTATAAAAGAAATTAATGTTAGGCTTCTACGATAAATATTTCGCAGAATCAAAGATTAATATCTGCAAATAATGTTATCCTTTATTGTATTCCAAAGGATATATAGAAGAAATACATATCCAACTGTCATACAAAGAAAAATAACAACAACAAGGTTCGTACTTGGAAATAAGTTGAATCTTTAATTATTATTCCACCAACGATGGTGACAATGTTGATTCCTGCATTTTATTATTATTTTACGTTAACATTCGTATATAAATTAACTGTAAAGTAAGATAAAGATAAAAACATATATGTATACTAAATGTAAATATATAAAATTTCATGATGTAAAAATTCTTGTTACATATGCACGGAATGAAGATTTGATTGGTCGGGAGAATCAAAAAGGTTCATCGTGTTTGCTATAAAAGATGCTCTTAGGTCGTTGGACGAAACATTTAAAAAAATTCTTTTTGTCAAGTCGTATTGCACTTTTCATTGCATCGCATTTATTATAGAAAATAATCAAATATGAAGCATACTCTTTTCTTGTTAATAACATTTTTAACTATTTTCAAATTTACTGGTAATTAAAGCAAATCGAATTATTAAATGAATTATTTATTGAACAATATCTTTTAGTTTCAGATCCGTCCAGAATCGTCTGCTACTTCAGTAATTGGGCTGTTTATCGACCAGGAATTGGAAAGTATGCTTTGGAAGACGTTCCAGTGGATTTATGTACTCACATCGTCTATTCATTCATTGGAATTGATAATTCTACATGGGGTGTATTGGTCATAGATCCGGATGTACGTACATTTTTTTAACAGTTCTTCAGATGTATAAGCATTTATTCAATACGAAATTTAGCTGGACGTCAAAAAGCACGGCTTCGAAAAGTTTACGGGTCTTAAAGCGAAGCATCCTAACATTAAGTTCCAAATTGCTGTCGGTGGATGGGCTGAGGGTGGCGAAAAATATTCTGCTATGGTTGCGCAAAAGTCTAAAAGGGATACATTCATAAGAAGCGTCGTTGGTATATACGTCAATATCAATTAAGCATTATCGATTGAAATTAATTATGATTCAATTATGCTTCAGATTTCATGAATAAATACAACTTCGATGGTTTCGATCTGGATTGGGAATATCCAGGCGCAGCAGATCGCGGTGGCAGTTTCTCTGATAAAGATAAATTCTTTTATTTCGTCGAAGAACTTAGGAGGGCATTCGATAATGAGAATAAAGGTTGGGAAATAACGATGGCGGTACCGGTAGCCAAATTCAGACTTCAAGAAGGTTATCACGTACCAGAATTATGCACGTAAGATATTGTATTAAAATTGCGCAAATATTTATTAAATACACATTTAATTTAGATTATTAGATGCAATTCACGTAATGTCGTATGACTTACGAGGCAATTGGGCCGGTTTTGCGGACACGCATAGTCCTTTATATAAAAGGCCACATGATCAATGGGCTTATGAAAAATTAAATGTCGTAAGTGTCGAGTTTCGCTGTTACTAAATGACGCGCTTAATTTGCGTATTTCCTAATTCCGTCATATAGAACGATGGTCTTCAATTGTGGGTCGATTATGGTTGTTCGCCGAAGAAGCTGATTGTGGGAATTCCGTTTTATGGCCGAACGTACACGTTGAGTAATAGCAATAACAATTACGATTTGGGCACGTACATTAACAAAGAAGCGGGAGGCGGAAACCCGGGAGAATATACGAACGCAACTGGTTTCCTAGCTTATTACGAGGTAAAACATTCGATTGATACGAATGAGAATAAAGGTTTTGACATATAATTTTTATTAAACTGAAATCAGATTTGCACGGAAGTTCAAAATAAAGATGCGGGCTGGACGAAAAAATGGGACGAACACGGAAAAGTACCGTACGCGTATAAAGGTAACCAATGGGTCGGTTACGAAGATCCGGAGAGTGTTCAGATAAAGATGGATTATATTAAATCGAAAGGATACGGTGGTGCAATGACATGGGCAATAGATATGGACGATTTTCATGGACTTTGCGGTCCCAAAAACGTATTAATACACATATTACACGCTAACATGAAATCGTACAATGTACCCGAACCGCAAATAAGCACAACGCCAAGGGTAATACTGATCACCTTTAATCATTAATCGACTCTTATTTATAAATTATAACTCAGCCGGAATGGGCAAGACCTCCAAGTACTGCTGAAGATGTTCACAAACCAGAAAATCCAACTACACCGACTAATGAATGGAAACCTCAATCGACGACTACAACAACAACTCATAGGACCACGACAACGATTAGAGAGGAAGTAGATCATAAGCCGCCAAAGACAACGACATATTATCCGGAAGTAGAAGAAAGTCCAGATCTCAATGAAAACGAAGTAGATTGCAATGGTAAAGATTACGTCCCGCACGAGAACTGCAGCAAAGTAAATATCATAATTTGCAATTGGAAATAATATACGTTCGAATTAAAACTTTCTTTACAGTACTATCGATGCGTATTTGGAAAACCCATGGCATTCAATTGCAAGCCAGGCACAGTATTTCATACACAAAGTCATGTTTGTGATTGGCCGGAAAATTCTGATAGGGTAAAATGTAGAACGAATACATTTTAATGAACCACTTTATTTTATGCTAATCTATGTATTTCGAAAGACTTAATTTCTACATTTATGAATAATTTTCTTTTTGTGGTTTCCGCTACATAATTCACATGTCTGTATTAATTTTTTATGTGCAAACGTTGAATAAAGTTTTACAAAAGTAGGATATAATTATTGATTAATTAATTAATTAAATGGGCACGTGCCGGGAGTATTTGAAAACGATAACGATGACTCCTACACGACTGACATCTATACATTTAAAACTTCATTTAACGCTATAACCAAAATTAAATTATGCATAACAATATGGAACAAAATACAAAATGCCATAAAGAATTGTTAATGTTATCGTAAAGATAAGAAGTGAACATGATGAATAAATTGTGCATTGATATTCCAGTTTTTTAATTGGACCCATAATAAATGTTATTCGTTGCTTAGACAAGCAATACTTAATATTACTCTAGAAATGGACGAATATTTCTCATCGGAACCTTCTAGTGAGGATCGGCCTACCGGGGAACGTTGGGATCCCCTTGGGGCCGCTAATGACCAAGATGAAGAAACTTCATCTGTTAAGACCTCTGAACATGATTGTTGTGATCGTGCCTATTGGTAAGAAACATTAATTGTTAGCTGTGTTTTACCATCTTTATCATTACTTTTAGTGTTCCTGTTGATAAAATTCGTAGCCTAGAAGAGGAACAGGAACTATTAAATTCCTCACTGTTTGCATTAATAACCCATTTTGCCCAGGTAATTGTTCTACTATATTTAAAATGTTAAATATTTCGAATTATTTTTCTCTAGGTACAATTTCGGTTACGACAAATTGTTGATGCAGCACCAGAAGATAAGGAAGAACTACTGAAATCATTAGAAGAATTTGCCTTTAGAGGAATACCTGATATAGGTAAAGTAAGGGAGAAAATGAATGAGGCTAATTTGGCTGAGGCAGTAAGATTGAGGAGGGTACAGCAAAGTGAACTGATTGAAAAGTTAAAGAGTCAATTAAGAGAATTGGAACTTTATGCTTTTGAAGTTGGAGAGGCAGGAGTACCAGAAAATATTGTATTAGAAAGACAAAGAGTCATACTAAAAGAGTTAAATGTTCGCATGAATCTTCAATTAGATGAGCAAAAATATCATCAGGTATTATTGAGAATATACAGTACATATGCTTCTCATGTCAGTATTCTTAAATTAATAACTACATTCCAATTTAAAACATTTTAGATGACTCCAGCTGAGGTTAAAGAACAAGTTGATGTAGCAGTTGATCAGTTAATAAATCCATTGAAAATGAAAGAACAATTAGTTGCACAACTAAAGACAGAAGTAGCTGATCTTGAAAGATTCATCAATTATCTTCAAGCAGACACAAAGAAGGCAAAGTGCACATGTGGATGTGCATTGCATTCTATTAAAAAGCCTTTTAAAGAAGATACTGTTGGTATGGTCCAGCGAACTGCAGCTTTGTTGCAAATGTTTGCAATGTTACAGTTAGGTTGTGGTGGACCACAAAGTTTTAAGAAAAATGACCTGAAGAACACTATGAAAGGAAATCATTGGGGGTAAGAAATGCAAAAATGTGTTGATAGATTTTACGGAAAATTGTTTTAGAGATTTGAGAGCCCGCTTGGAAGTTGCCATTTCAAAAGTATTAGATATTGTATCCTCAACAGATGCAATACAATCAACACAAGGTGATTACAGCAGTGACAGTGATTCTCCATCTGTTTACTGTAATGTGAAATTAACAACAGCAGTTAGAAAGTATTTAGCAACAAGTATAAGGGATTTGATGCAGCATGGAGCAACAGTAGCAGGGCAAAATCACAGTGTTGTGCCTTTTATTGGTTGTTTTAGTAGAAGACATTCCTTTAATGAAGCTAAAATTCATGCATGGGAAATAATAATTGAATATTACAACATAAAAAATGGAGAAAGATTTAACTCTATGCCTGCAAGGAAACTATCTCAAAGTTTCAATTTGGATATAGCTGGGGCTTCTGCTATATCAAACAAACAGAATATGCTCTGTGCAATTGGCAGTATTATCTCTAGTCATTCTCCATATAAGAGGAGCCTTGATTCGCATTTCAAAGCATTTATCTGTGCTGCATTAAAGTAAACATCACAAATATTTATACCATATAACAATCTCATATAAGTAATTTGCAGTGCAAATAAATTGGTAACTTGGTTGAGTCTATTATTCCAATGTCGCCAATTAATTAACTTACATTATCAACCATGGAGCTATATTACTAGGACAGGTTGCAGTGAAAACATTTTAATAAATTATAAACTTAATTGTATCATGTTGCAGGATTTCAGGATTCATTACAGAGTTTGGATGTATTAACTCCATATAAATTTGATTTGCCAGTTGATTTGGCAATTCGTCAGTTCCAAAATATTAAAGATGTATTCACATAAACTCTTTGCTATCAAAATTATATGAATTACACCTAGTTTTAATTTCCAATTGATCTTATTTACTGTGATAAAACATTTGTGTTAGATTGAATGATTTATGTTCCATAAAAAATGTGTTCTATCTCACTGTTTAATAAAAAAAATATTTAATTCAAACATTTATTTTATTAACTGAAACAACAAGAACAAAGTTAATGTTAATTGTGCTATTAACAATTCTATTAATTTAGTTATTTGTCTTTTCCTAATGCTATTTTCTGAATCTTAAATACCACTTCAGTAAATATTAAAGTCCCAGCAAATACTAAAATTGTCCCAATCCAATGTCCAATAGTAAAAGGATTTTGAAAATATACTATGGAAAATATCAAAGAGAGAAATTTTCTTAAAGTCAGAACCAAAGTCAAAGTCAACGATGAAACCTCTGTAGTTAAAATATATACAGAACTAATACACATGTATTGTGTTATTATATTTCCAATTAGGTATACCCATAATATAGGCATGCCCATATTTGCAATAGGAACATTATATGTTTCACTTTTGTTAAATAAGAAGATATGTTCTAAGATGCTCTGGTAACATATTAAAAATCCGGGTAGAGATAAGAGGTGCTGTAAAACGTCAGAAGATAAATAGGAAATTCATGATTCGAACTGAATACTTACAGTGTAATACAGAGCTTCTTCTGGGTTTTTGCCATAGTGTCTACCTATATATTCTTGGTATAATCCCATTGCTGCTGATAAAAGTAAAGCCATTGTTAATATTATAATACCGATAATCCACCATATAATATGTTGGTCTGAGTCTTCACTGGAGGTTTTAATTACATTATCACAGTCTGTACAAGACTGCAATATTAAATAAAAAATATTAAAATTTCAGTTCAAGCTTTCAAATTCATTGCAATACCATAGTCATTTGGTTTGATGAAATGTATGTACATAAAATAATCCCTATGGTTATCATGGCTACTGACAAAAATTTTGATTTGGTATATTTCTTCTTCATTATAATTATGCCCATTATCATATTTGCAATCAATGAACCCTAAAAAAATCATAGTTATAATGGTGCATTATCAAGGAAACTGTTCTTACTGCACGGAATATCATATGTAATGGAACTGGTATGTTAAAATTAAATGCCCAGTTATTGAGAACACTAGTTAAGAAGAAGAATATTACTAAAACTAAATAACATTGCATGGGTATCCTGCGTTCCACAGTGTTAAATTTCGAAGTAAATATGAAGCCATGTACAGCGATTAGAATAAACTGTGATATTGTTATCAAATGACCACTACCTGGAACTTGCCTAAAAGGTATAATATTTATTTTACAAACAGCTGCGGTAAATTAATTAATGCTTACTTGACAATATATTCTAAAAAGACATTATTAAGGCCGCAGCCAACGTAAACCATTAAAATGGCATAAAATGCTTTTGAATTCATTTTCTCTGTATTTCACAGATAACATACAGACCTACTTGGTCTTCTCTATATCAAACTAATGAAATAATAATTTGTTATCACCTGGAAAGATAAAGTCAATTTCCAAATTATTTTTTGCGACAATTAAAACGAAATTAATTTTACATTTGACAAATCTTTTTAATTTTCTTTAGATTAATTTTAATTTCATGTTTTAATATGTTGTTGATTACGAGTAAACACGTAAGTAATCGAGTATGAGTGACGCAGCTACTGAAATGAACGCGGCGGGAATCTTAAACTTACCTTGACGTTTGATATTTTTCTGCATTATCTTATCAATGCAAGCGATATCTAAAATATTTCACCAATAGAAAAAGGATTCAGGGCAAGAATATTAAAACGGTATATTTTAAAATGTTTGTATATTTAAACCCATGCAACATATCCTTAAACCAAGTTCATAAAATAAGATAAACATTAGAAATTCAAATTACATTTACAAAGAAAATTGGTTTTGATATTATTTTCCTTCAAAGAAATTGGATTGCTTAATGTGCACAAAACAAGTATACAATTTGTAAAGTTAATAACGTAATGAAGCTGTACAATTAGCAAATGATTAATAGATTATTATTATCGATGTACAAATACTATAAGTTATCATAATAATTGTTTAAGAGTTTTACAACGTCGTTGCGGACCCTACATTTTTTTGCCTTCAATTTACATCCTAGTTTCATTTTTTTAGCGTTTGATTGCTATTAGTTTACGGATTAAGAAAATGTAATTCGATAGCAATCAAACAGTCACAATTATTTTATATACTTGTTTCGATTTTTATTTTTTTTTTCATGAAAAATCTTTTACAATTTTTTTTTAAATTTTATTTTCATATATTTAACTGTGTATTTGTAAAAATAATAGAATATTTAACCAAAAATGTTTCTTTAATTATATAACCTAATCCTTTTTAATTTGGGTAGCTGCCTGCTTAGCTTGATGAGCTTGTAAAACAGCCACAGCTTCCTCAACTTTTGCTTTCAATGACTCATTATGTTCCAACATGTGTAGGAGTTCAGAATTGTCGATTTCTAAGAGCATACCTGTAATCTTACCGGCCAACTCGGAATACATGCGTTGGATAAGTGGGAACAAACGTTCACCTAACATCTGCTTTTGTTCTTGGGGTTGTGCAGCAGCTAACATGGATGCAGTCAATGGTTCCTGTCCTTGAATGTGAACAGCTTGTTGTACCGGAGCCGCGTTATTCATGGGCATAGGCTGCGGCGGATTACGCATGTTAGATGTGTACTTGTAATTAGCCGGACGACCAGCTCCCGACACAACACCTTGACTTGGCATAGGTCGTTGCATGTTAGGCGGTTGCGGAACTCCTGTAATTGGCCTGGGAATGTTGCCACGCATTGCTGCGGTTTGATTTGGTGGTCTGGGAGCGGAACGCAAAGAACTATGCATTCCAGCATAAGCGCTAGCGCCACCCTGTCCTCCTTGTCGCACTGGAGTTTGTGCTGGCCAACGTGGAGTCGTGCGAATTTGTGCCATTTGGGCCGCGCCATAAAATCGTTGAGGCTGTGGCACCGTCGGAATGAAGTAACCACCGGTGCTACCTGGCTGAATGAACTGCGACATTTGGTGCATACGCATATTGGCCATACGCTGCATGTATTGCGATGTTAAATGGGCTTTACGATCTTCTTTACGTTGTGCCAAAGCGACGTAAAGTGGCTTCGATCCAACAATTCGGCCGTTCATTTCAGTTACGGCCTTAGTGGCCTCTTCGGGTGAAGAGAAACATACAAAACCAAAACCTTTGCTGCGTCCATCTTCCATCATTACTTTAGCAGATGTAATGGTGCCAAACGGCGAAAATTCTTTGCGTAAACGTTCATCATCAATGGTGTCATCAAGATTCTTCACATATAAGTTAACACCTTGATAGCGATTCATCCTTTCAATCTTGAGCTGTTCAAAGCGGCGCTTCAGCTCCTGTTGACGTTCTGCCTTCTTCTGAGCCCTGCCTACATACATTGGCTTTCCCTCTACTATCTCTTTGCCTAAAATGGAAATGTTTATTAGAAATTAGTGATTCAACAAAACTCCTTTCAATTTCATGTATATGTGAGCCTACCATTCAATTCCACCACAGCAGCTTCTGCAGCTTCAGGCTCTTCAAAAGCAACAAACCCAAATCCCTTGGATTTACCATCTTCCTTGTTCATAATCTTATAACTGGTAATTCTACCAAACTTCTCAAACATTGATCTCAATTGTTCATCATTCATATCTTCGCCAAAATTTTTTACGTAAACATTTGTGAACAATTTGGCTTTTTCTCCCAATTCCTTTTCACGTTCTTTACGTGGAATGAAGCGTCCTACATATACTTTTTTGCCATTCAGAAGCATGCCATTGACTTTCTCTATGGACTTATTAGCAGCTTCCTCAGTTTCAAAGTGAACAAAACCGTAGCCCTTGCTGCCTCCGGTTTCATCTTGTGCAACTTTACAACTTAAAATATTGCCAAAAGCCGAGAATGTATCATACATAGCTTTGTTGTCAATACTCTTGTCCAAATTTTTAATAAAAACGTTACCAACTCCAGATTTTCGCAGCGATGGATCACGTTGTGACCACATGATACGAATTGGGCGCCCCTTAAGTAAATCAAAATTCATTGTATCCAAAGCACGCTCAGCTGAAAACAATTGTTGCATGATTAATTTAACGTTAACAATGTGATTAATACATATTAATATTAAAACAATTTTACCGTCAGCTGGTTGTTGAAAATTGACATATGCATATCCCAACGAACGACGTGTTATCATATCTCTACAAACACGTATGGACAATACTGGACCAGCAGAAGAAAATTTCTCGAAAAGCATTGCTTCTGTTATATCAGAATGTAAGTCCCCGACGTACAAAGACGCCATGGGATAATTCGGTGCTGCTGGATTCATCGTTACTTTCACTACAAATACACAGTTAGATTAAGACACAATTTTAAACATATGAAACAGAAATAAGGTTATTTATCATTTAATATTTTCTGTTTTAAAATGTTTTTCGATTTTTTTGTTGGTTTTTAATGATTTTTTAATTTTTTTTGGTTTTTTTATAAGAATTATGACACTTTAATGTGGGTTGTGAAACCTTTGTAGGACCACAACCTCACTGCACGCCACTACTCAATGAGAAAATGGATGAACATTTTCAACATGACGGCTTATATACCAACCGGATGTTTCGCACTCTCTCTTCTGAATCAAATCAATACATGCACCCAAATTGGTTTGATTACCTTGCAATGAAATTACATTAATTAATCGCTAATTTGTTTTTTGCGTGCATGCCCACTCACTAATTTGCGAGTAAATGGCCACGTTCTAAGGAACAGTTACAAACGGAAATGCATTTATTCTGGCGCAAAATTTAAAGTTGTTGCAACGAATATGTAAAGAATAAGTCATATTATTAAATTAAAATTAAACGTTACCTTATATATAGTTTTATGAATATGTCCCAGTTCTAATAGCAAATACCTCATTTATTAATCAACTAATTTAATTGGCTTAGTTGGTTGCCTAAATAAGTGGTATGTTGAAACTAATTAGTTACGAAAATTTAAATTTCAAAATAAAAGAAGTAGAAGGTTCTTATCATAATCTCACACAACTTTATTCGAAATATTATTCTCCATAATCGTAATAATGTTACAGGAGAGTTTCAATAACGTAAGATTACATTACGCGCACATAAATGTATAAATGAAAAAAGTCCGTGTTAATTACAGTAGCACCTTTTTTGAAAACAGACACCAACCAGAAATAAATATACAACGCTTGCGTATTCTTCAGGTATCCCATATTACCTGTAGAAGAATCTGATTATGTCCAGTCAATTTGGGTAAATTGAGTGAGCGATAGTGTCTGGTGTACATTGTGCGAAAAAACAGAGGAGATCGTAATGTTTAAACATGTGATACATGGGTGGCAAGTACCATTCAATTTTCTTTTAATTTTCATTAAATCGAGGCGCTTTGATTATTGTCAGAAATTTAATTAATAAATCGATAAAGTTTAGATCGTAAAAGCAATAGAAAATAGTATTCCCTTTATCATTCTCCGTTCATTCGTCAATGTTCCATTAAAATCGTAATTAATGATATAGTAAAATAAACAACTTTTTATTTATTTATGTTTTTTAACAACTTCGCTTTTATCTAAAGTACACATCATTAAAAAATGTTATAGGAGTGAATTTGCGCAGTTTTTTGTGATTGTTTTGTTCAATTGTCCGATGCAATCCTTTATATACACTATAATCACTAGAAAGAGATAATTAACAATTATTTATCATTTCTGATTTATACTTAATACAACAATGAAGAAAACATTATTTGTTTTTCGTCAGCAGTCGATAGCTCCGTTTGAAAATTATGTTAGAAGACATTTGGGAATACATTGTATAATGTTATACGGCATTTTTATTAAAAATTCGTGTAATAGTGCAAGGTCCTTATTGTCCATACGCAACGAATACATAAAACTTCACGTATTTTCGCAGAACATTTGATACGTTACTTTATTATGCATATCGATATACCTGTATAGTTTATTATTAGTCGTTCGTTCGTTTACTTTTTAATAAATAAGTATATTACATATCATTAATATTAAACATATAGAACGGCCTTTACTGAAGAAGAAAGAAACAAAAATTACAATGGAAGATATAAAAGTGCACTCTTTACGCATATAAAGACACCTTATTATTCTTGGTATATACTACTAATAAACATTTCAAAATTATTCAATAATCTCCGCTTAGCTTTATACAGTTAGAATACAATAGCAATTATGAATACTAATAATACAGTTTTCATATTTTCTCTTATTTATTTCGGCAGAGAAATATTAATTGGACCTATAAATAATGCCCTAGCATATTGTTGGGGACGATAGGAAACAAAGAAAATGTATTTAAGGCACCTACCTGGATTTTATACCCCTAGCTATGAATATTTAATATACTGCATTAGTTACTTTTAAAAAGAACTAATTTATTAATATTAACTTGAATTGGGTAAATAATGAGATAGGGTTTTAAGCTGTGAGTTTATTATTTTGATGTAGTAATCCTTGGTTGCAATGTACCTGGAATTTCCTTTTCTTAGCCTGGATTTGTTAATTTAAAAATAATAAAGTTGAATTTAAAGGTGTTCGGATTCGCTGAAATGTTGTTGTTTAAGTTTTGCAAAAACATAAGTTCGTTATCAGCATATCGGTGATTTGCGGTTCAAAGTCCTTAAACTACGTCGATCGTCGAATCGAATCGAATATTAATTGGAATGAAAAATTTCGTCATTTCATGTTTATTATACGTGGATATCAAAAGAATTTCCAATAATTGAAACCGATTGCTTATTATGTAGGGAGCAAAAAAATAGAGATCATTTAAACCATATATATATTTGGTTTAGAATATTTTTATAAAAATACCATGCAAATATTTCATTTTAATAAAGTATAAAAATATAAATGTTTCCCTAATTATGGTAACTCAAATTAGAATCCATCCTATGGTCCCACATTTCATGATGAAATACTGATTCCTTTACATCAGTTAGATTTTAAATTCATTCGAATATCAGTTGAAATATTAAATCTCAAGCAATTCTTCCTTGTGTCGGCTCTATGAATAAATATGATGTCATATTGTTTTTCTTCTTTTTGTATACTTAAAACAGACTCATCAACTACATTTATATACCTTCAGGACAAGGAGAAAAGAATTGCTTTCGCAATCTATTGGTAATTTACCCTTCCACTGAGCGTTACCATTTTCAAAATCAATCTGATATGCGCATAAGTTAATTTTAATCCATGAAATTAGATCCCTAATTTGATTTAATAACGCTTAATACTAAATGGTAATATAAACTTCTTAAAATTACGGCAATAGAAACGATATCGTATAAAACAACTAATATAAACTTCTTAAAATTACGGTAATATAAACGATAACGTAAAAAACAACTATAATTAAGTAACATGCAGTCTTGCATTTTTCAGTACTCAAAATGCGAATAATTTATTTAAAATAATAATGCATTGAAAAATGCAGACGATATGTATAAAGAATATCGTCTCTAATTATTTTAAATAAAGATTATTCTTACCCCTTAAAACTAATTTTAACTGAACTTATTGGTACATAGTTCGCATAAACCTAATAAGCGTACATGGTATGAATAGTCGACAGTCAACAAATGCTAATAACTAGAATTATATAAAGAATATCGTCTCAAATTATTTTAAGTAAAGATTATTCTTACCCCTTAAAACTAATTTTAACTGAACTTATTGGTACATGGTTCGCATAAACCTAATAAGCGTACATGGTATGAATAGTCGACAGTCAACAAATGCTAATAACTGGAATTATATAAAGAATATAGTCTCAAATTATTTTAAGTAAAGATTATTCTTACCCCTTAAAACTAATTTTAACTGAACTTATTGGTACATAGTTTGAATAGTCGACAGTCAACAAATGCTAATAACTAGAATTATATAAAGAATATAGTCTCAAATTATTTTAAGTAAAGATTATTCTTACTCCTTAAAACTAATTTTAACTGAACTTATTGGTACATAGTTTGAATAGTCGACAGTCAACAAATGCTAATAACTAGAATTATATAAAGAATATAGTCTCAAATTATTTTAAGTAAAGATTATTCTTACCCCTTAAAACTAATTTTAACTGAACTTATTGGTACATAGTTCGCATAAACCTAATAAGCGTACATGGTATGAATAGTCGACAGTCAACAAATGCTAATAACTAGAATTATATAAAGAATATCGTCTCAAATTATTTTAAGTAAAGATTATTCTTACCCCTTAAAACTAATTTTAACTGAACTTATTGGTACATAGTTCGCATAAACCTAATAAGCGTACATGGTATGAATAGTCGACAGTCAACAAATGCTAATAACTAGAATTATATAAAGAATATAGTCTCAAATTATTTTAAGTAAAGATTATTCTTACCCCTTAAAACTAATTTTAACTGAACTTATTGGTACATAGTTCGCATAAACCTAATAAGCGTACATGGTATGAATAGTCGACAGTCAACAAATGCTAATAACTAGAATTATATAAAGAATATCGTCTCAAATTATTTTAAGTAAAGATTATTCTTACCCCTTAAAACTAATTTTAACTGAACTTATTGGTACATAGTTCGCATAAACCTAATAAGCGTACATGGTATGAATAGTCGACAGTCAACAAATGCTAATAACTAGAATTATATAAAGAATATAGTCTCAAATTATTTTAAGTAAAGATTATTCTTACCCCTTAAAACTAATTTTAACTGAACTTATTGGTACATAGTTCGCATAAACCTAATAAGCGTACATGGTATGAATAGTCGACAGTCAACAAATGCTAATAACTAGAATTATATAAAGAATATCGTCTCAAATTATTTTAAGTAAAGATTATTCTTACCCCTTAAAACTAATTTTAACTGAACTTATTGGTACATAGTTCGCATAAACCTAATAAGCGTACATGGTATGAATAGTCGACAGTCAACAAATGCTAATAACTAGAATTATATAAAGAATATAGTCTCAAATTATTTTAAGTAAAGATTATTCTTACCCCTTAAAACTAATTTTAACTGAACTTATTGGTACATAGTTCGCATAAACCTAATAAGCGTACATAGTTTGAATAGTTAACAGTCAACAAATGCTAATAACTAGAAATGGGTCTCCTTTGCTTTACTAAAACATACGGTTAATTACACGAAGTCTTATTCGCTCTATCAACACCGTTATTATGATTTTAATTTATATTTCGATGTCAACTCGTTTTTGTATAATACTTGTCCAACAAGTACAATTTCCTTCTGGGACATTATTATTTTCCATGATTAATTAGTACATTTTTAAATCTTTTTTAACTTAAACGTTTAAAACCAATATTAATATAGGCCCTCCATGTCGGAATCGCTGCGCCACATCCACTCACAATAACTGCGTTCTGATTCTGGAAAAACATATATCAATATTAGTCGAACAATTTCAATGAAAAAAACTTCAGTTACCTTCATCGCTCGTATCCGACATCAGACTTTCGTACTTACGCCTTCGATAGTCAATCGGTTCGTTCCTCGGCACCGAAGCCGACGCCTCAGTTGCTGCACCCGTTGCCGAGCCGTCGATGATGTCGGTATTTACGCCGACGCTCACGGTTTCGCAGACCGTATTGATTGTATTTGTCGACGCGTCGCAGTGATACTCGGGAAACTGTGTCGAGACGTCGACAGTGCGCTCCGGAGCTTCTGCAGGTACCGGAGCTTCTGCAGGGACCGGAGCTTCTGCTGGTACCGGAGCTTCTGCAGGGACCGGAGCTTCTGCTGGTACCGGAGCTTCTGCTGGTACCGGAGCTTCTGCTGGTACCGGAGCTTCTGCTGGTACCGGAGCTTCTGCAGGTACCGGAGCTACATATGCCGGCATGGACGCTGCATGTGCAGGCGGAGGAGTTCTATCTGCCGGTAGATAAGGCGGGCATGCACATGATGGAATTATATATCTTGGACCAGAAGCTGCATACGCAGACGGCGTCATTGCGAATGGCGGTGTCGGAACTCCGGATGGCATGGCGGCGGCATACGCAGCGGCCCTTGAGGCCGACTTGCGATGCCGATGTTCACGAAGCTTCGATGCGTGCTTCTTTGGGGTACCGTCGGTGTCCGTCAGAACGTGTGCGTACCCACTACGGTTGAGCCTGTTGCTAGTCTCGCCTCCGTCGAGGTTGCGATACGTCTCTCGTCGAATCTCCGACTCGCCCTGGCCGGCAGGACTTAGCGGGTAGCGAAGACGCGGGGGCCGTATGCAGCATTGCGGTCCTGCCGCATACGGATATTTGTTGATGATAGGCGATATTGCTCTGGATATAATCTGCGGCTCCGGCAGCGGCAATAACGGCGGCATCGACCTAGGCGCCCGTGCGGTCGGGCGCGCGAACGCGTGCGAAAAGTCTTGGCCGTTTGACACGCCCGTGCTCGGTGCCACATAAGTTTGGCAGTTACCTAACAGACCAGGTTGAGACACGGAGATCCTCGGTGAACTCGCCCGTTGTTGAGAGTGATTCGAATTGGCTGCTGAAAGTAACAAACATTGTTTTGTACTTAATATGTAGTTCTACTTCTATTCTATATTGCTGTTTGCTTTTATTCCTCGTTAGAAATGAATGTTTCTCTACTATTTTCTTCGGACTGCTATTATTATGCGATCATTTAGGTTACTACGAATGTTCTACTAGGTAATTATGTGATTGTGTTAAAACCAGTTTGAAATTTTACGCGATAGAATACTACGTGCAACTCGAAAGTACCGGAAATTAATGTAATCTTAAGAAGAACTACATAAACTTCATCATTAATGTTATACATATTTTTGGTGGACGTATAACTTATGAATTAATTACCAAACGATCTCTAAATGTGGATATTAATATCGAAGCTAACTATATGTATGCGTTATTTCGATATGTTAATCAATGAATTATTTCAAGAGTAGTATTTATACATGCGTAACAGATTATGAAACGATTTTAATGATTTGAGGTGATTTTTAATTCGATCTTTCTATTCAGCAATATTCTATTGCGTTAAATGAACAATGTTAATTGGAAAATAAACGGTTTTGAATCGATCAGTAGCAAATGCCGTTAGTCGCAACTACTTTTGTTAATCTACATTAAAAACTATTAATGTTAGTATTACATACGTGACTGCAATTTAGAAATTCTGTACCATTTCGGTTTAATACTTATTTTTTCATTTCTATGTTTATATATTGTATTATTTTCGCCCTCCACATTTACTTGTTTTTTCTAAAATACATTTATTTCAATCACGTTTGGCGATAAACCAATTACATACAATTAGGTACAATAAAAAACATACGTTTAATTAATTGATGGATAGAATTGCTAATTAGCATGAAAAGGAACGAAGCAGAAAAACGAAATGTAAAAAATAAACGATTACTTCATTAAACGCTTAAGGTTACTGCCCCTAATCTAATAATAATCTGCATTTAAAGCGCTTTAAAGTTTGCTAATTCAAAAGACGATTATTAAACAACAACAATAAAACGTTTATGCATAAGTAGCCTGAAATTAAAATCATTATTTAAATCGCTTATTGTTGGAAATGGGTTCGAATGGAGTGGATTGTTTTGTAAAAATAAAGTTAAGCGAAATGAAGAAAAAAGTTGCAAATAAACTGATGGTG
The DNA here is from genome assembly GCA_963695495.1 of Hololepta plana. Classification (NCBI taxonomy): domain Eukaryota; kingdom Metazoa; phylum Arthropoda; class Insecta; order Coleoptera; family Histeridae; genus Hololepta; species Hololepta plana. The sequence goes on from OY968835.1 coordinate 12,394,750, forward strand.
TAACATGAGAGCGCAAGGTCACAACAATTTCTAAATTCATAGAATGTAAGAACCTGTCCAATAGTATTTTTAATAGAAGGAAAAATATCGTAGCAATAACATCTTGGTATCTTTTTGCTTAGCATTTAAATGGTAACAGGTTCTAGTGGTGTTTAAAAAGCTAAACAAGAAAATTTTAAAAAATAAATCTCCTTATAGATTGATGTTATGTCCATATTACTCAGTCTTATTATTTTTTAATTATTAAAAAGAAGTTATCGTTACCAATAAAACTAAAATGATCACTTTTTGTCTTGAGTTAAACTTGGCTCCAATTAAAAGTTATATGGATTTCTTTTCAAAATTATTTTCAAGATTAATTTATTTGAATATTTCTTTTAAGAGTTAATTAATCCGTATTTATACATACTTATAATTGAACACATCGTTAATTAATTTCGATAAGTTCTTTTTGTAATATATTTATATTTCTTGGTAATAATACAAGTACAAATAGGAACAGACGGTGGATATTCCAGACAGCATCTGCAAGGCCGGCAGGGTATGATAATTTCATTTATACTGAAGATGGTATTTCAAAAATTTTAGCACATTTAATATGTACAAGGGGAAATAATCTCATCGATTCAAGATTACTATTATTTGGAAAAATTTTAATGAAAGCATACAATTTCAATCGTAATGTTACAATTGCCGACTTCTACAAACGCTATTTGCCATAAACAAATTCTTGCTATAATTGGTAAAACATATTATAAAGACATTTTGCCAAACGTTCAAAAAATCAAAACTAATGCAAAATTTCTCACCGAAAAGAATTATTGTAGAATTAAATTCTTAGAAAAAAAGCCAAATATGTATACCTACATTGATAAGATTCACTGGTTCCCTCAAATGGCATGTTGAACAGTTTTGTACTGTAGTTAAAAGTACACAGCATTGAAATTTCCAAAATCTCGCGTTAATTTTTTTTTTCTAAACATTTACTGAAATTTAGAATGACGCATAAAAGCGTCTAAAAACTTAATAGAAAATCAGTTTAATTTCTATTGTATCATAGTATAAACTCAGTGTTAAACGTCAAAGTGCAGCCTTCTGAGGAGTTGCTATTGCATCATACTTATAACCTCAATCTTAAATATCAAAATGTGACTCTATGATAAGACCTTGGAAACGGTTATTTCCAACATACAAATTCAATTGATTTTGGCCAATAAAGAATATTATGATTTGTCTTAGATGACGAAAATACTGCGATTTCGCAGAACGTATTCCAAAATCGTTTCTTTTATACTATCATTTGATTTAAATCATCATTCAAATAATTCGCATGCAAAACACGTGGTCATCCATATAGTTTAACATATCATTAATCTTAAGAAGTTAATACTCACCATTACAAGGACATATATGTCCTATAAATTGCATGGTATTGCACCGTTCGCATGTATAAACTAGATCCATTTCTGAACTGTTTGTTAAACTTAGTTTTGCAAATCTGAGTTGAAAACACCTACTCCTTCAACCGTCAGAATGAAAATGCAGAAATGTCATCAATACATCAAACTATACCAGTAGGTGGCAGTTTAGCAACACGAAATTAGCAATCCACATTAAAGCCGTTCCAAAACTTTGGATACTTATTCTTAACTCCGTTACTTACTGTTTTGGAATGATCCCCCTCTAATTATCTCTTGTGCTATGCTAAGGACACTGCCAAATGGGCAAAAAACCAAAATTAATGCAAAATTTCTCATTTATGAGAATCATTATAGAATTACATTCCTACAGCAAAGCCAAATATCTATATCTACATTGATAACAATCACTAGTTCTCTCAAATGTTTTGTTGAACAGATCGGTGCTGTAGTAAAAAGTACGCAGCATCGAAATTTCTTAAAAACGTGCGTTAAATTTGATTTTCTAAACATTTACTGGAATTTAGGATGATGCAAAAAGGCGTATTAAAACTTGATAAAATCGGTTTAATTTCTCTAGTATCATTGTTAAACGTCAAAGTGCCCCTCTATGATGAGTTACCTTTGATGCGGTTATTTCGAACATACACAAATGTAATTGATTTTGGCCAATAAAGACGGCTATTATTTGTTTTAGATGATGAAAATAATTTGATTTTATAAATTTTATTCCAATATGGCTTCTTTGATGCCATTGTTTGATCTAGATCATCATTAACATAATTCAAATGCAAAACATACGAACATCATATAGTTTAACATATTATCAATATTAAGAAATTAATATCACTCACCAGGTTTTCGGCAGTCGAAACTAATGCCATGGACTTTCTTACATTGTCCACAGTGGAATCGGTCAGCCATGTCTGAACTCTTCTGAATAAAATAATGAGCTTCTTGGCCAAAAGTCAATTGGCACGCCAACACCTTTGACGATGAGAATGCAAACGCGGAAGCGTCCTCAAAACGTCCAATTCCTCATAGGTGGCAGTTTAGCTACATAAAATTAGCGATCTAGCAAAAACTTTGAATTTTTTCTAAACATTGTTAAAGCTTGCGAACTGTTTTACAAAGATTATAATTATAAGTAATTATCTCTTGTGCTATGCTATCTAGTGAGATGGCTATGAAACGATACAAACAATATCAAATTGCGGATTTTGAAAGTGTTCAATGCTTAGTGGAAAAACCATTCCAATCTGTTCTTCTATTTAGATTTAATTAAAATGACAAAAATAAGTCGACAATACTAAAAGCTAGATGGGTTAAAGTGGATGAAAAAAATTAGCGTTAAAGTTGTTGCCGTAGACGTGATTGTATTTGCAATTCATGTTAGATTGAACAATAATCTGTAGTTGATTATATAATAATTGATTACTTAGTTATTTAGGTCGCGAACATTCCAGGGGCAAAAGAAAATTGTGTTAAAACAGTTTGAATACTTATCAACTATGAACATTTTAAATAAGAATTTTCTTTGACTCAGAGGCTTAATTACATCAACGTTTACATTTAATTTTTAAGATAAGTTTCTTTTGTTCAATCAGACTAATTGCACTTCCGTTCAAGAATTACTTCCTTCGTAATACAAGATAAACGTAGATTTAGCCGCAAGGATAAAAAAGCGTAATGTTATATTTAAACTTTTTCAATATCATTATTATATTTCTTGTAAATGACACACGGTAATAACGGATGCAATGGCATTAAGAAGGAACGAAGCTATGATAAAAAAAAATAGTGAGATGTAATGAAAAATCGTCCCTAATAATGATACGCGTATTTCTTTAAATGACGCTCGATGGCTAAATAGAATATTTAATTTGCTCATTATTAGATATTATTTCATGAATAGTTCATTCATAGTCTAGGAGTTTTGTTTTACCATTGAGCGTTGTTTAGGATTATAATATGGACGACAATTGGTGATATATGAGGTATTTAAATTACCTATTTACATAATATTGATAATTGTTGAAAAATCACAAATTTTGCATTTCTGCGCCTCTTGATAAGCTTTAAACAAACATTTAAGGTTTGCGCAATTTCCGAATTCCCCCTGTATTTTATCTGTTTAGTACTATCCTAAACAAGTATGTCTGTGTGAAGTTACCGCAAAGGAGATAATAGTCAAAACAACTTGTACAAAAAGTGTTCGATGCTGGGGAGAAACAAATTTACGAATAATTTTTTTTTCAACTAGATTTAATCAAAACTCGAATGACGTGGGAATGCTGATTTTTAAATTATTCAGATTAGATAAATACAATTGGTAATTAAATGTTTGTATTAGATTTCAGTTCATATTAAATTTGGATCAGATTGTTTCACCGTTTCAAGCTGACATTGGAAAGAATTTCTTCTGAAAAACCGTTCGACATTAGAAAGAATCTTTTCCACAGAACTTCATGAAGTTCCCTCATTGAATGCAAAAATAATTCGCTATCGGTAAACGATAGTTAAAATCGAATAGGAAGGAATTTATTCTAAGAAGCAGATAAAATTTTACCCCTCAATATATAAACGAATTTATTCTTTGAAAGCGATAAACCTTTAGCATTGACATTGGCAAGAATTTCTTCGCAGAAATCAGTTGACATTGGTAAGAATTTCTTCTCAGAAATTGACGACCTTTGCTTTTGCAAGACGAAATTGCATTTTTGCACTAATTGCAATAAATGCATTTTGAAGCTCTTAAAGTGATTAATTATGGAAATAAACATTAGAGATCGATTAATTAGAGTTCAATTGTGAGTTTTACATCGAGATTCATTCGTTTATTGAGATTTTTTTCTTCAATTTTTGCCCTTCTCTACTTTTGCATTTCTGCACAAATTGCAATGAACTCCTTTTGAAACTCAGATAATCGCTTCCGTGCACACAACTTGCGATCTTGTGCTGGACCGTTTTCGATTCCGTTTTGTGCGACGATTCTATCTACTTCGTGAAAGCGAGATTCGAGGAGACGAAGTTTTAGAAAATAGAAAGAGCCACCGGAAAAATTCTCGTGTGCCAAACGACGGGCCAAGTGTGTTTGATTAGTATTTTTTTTTTGCGAATTGACTTGGAATATTTAACAATCGTAAATGTTGTTAATACGAATTTGGATTTACTCGAAAACTTGTTTATGTTGCAATTTCAGTTCAATTTTTAAGATCAGTTCTTTCACATCAATTGCCTTTTCTACAACGCAAAGTTATGTAATGACTTCATATGAACTCAAAATTAACAGGAAGGATTAAATGTTTCGGTATTTATTTACTTTGCGGTACAATGTGGTTCTCATAGTAGCTTAATAATATATTTTAGACTTGTAGAATATTATTATTACATTCTTGTAAATAACATGCGGCAATAACGGGTAATGTTGTGTCATTAAGAAGTAAAAAAGTATGAAAAAGGAAAGAAGACGTAATACGAAGTCGTCTCTAACGATGATCTTAATTTACCGTCTACTTACCTTTACCTGATATTCGGTGGCGAAATAGTTAATTTGTTCGTTATTAAATATTATTTCAGGAATTGTCCATTAATATTCTAGGAACTGACGAATCATTTAATTTTTGCCGGGAATTGCGAGTTCGTAATTTAAATATTAATTGTTCCCTATGCCAATCCAACGAATACGAGTCCACTGTATCAACGAACGTAAATAAATTGATTCATTTTAACATGGAAAGTTGTTTGGGCCTATGTTAATATGAATGACATCTGATAGAAGAAGAAGTGAGTCAGAATGCGGATCACTTATACTTAAAATTCCATCTTAGTCATCGAGTGGACGCGGGGATTAAATACAATTAAACGGAGGCATTTCAAATGTTTTCTCGTTTTCAATAGGTATTCTTACTTAGAAGGGCTCAGTGAAGATTTCTTTCATTAATTGATATTTAACGAATATTATTAATAAAAAGGTCAAGGTCGAGACCTGAGGATAGAGAGAATGCAAACACTAATGTGTTTACTACTCAAGGACGTGAATTGAATTTTTCACATGCCTTCTGCTTTCTACGTATTTATATTTATATTACAATTCCTCTTATACGTACACGCGAGAGTGTATAAGTTGGAAAAATTCCTTTCAATCCTGTACAAATGTATTAAATCAACCCTTCGAGCTATTTTATAAATAACAACCGGCTCGCTACTATACTTAATACCTACTGCTTCGAATAAGAATACTTCTTATTTGAGTCATTCCATTTGAATACCGTTATGATTATCATTAAACTTATAGGAAATTAAAAGCAAAAAGGTAATCAGTAAAATGAATTAATAATGCCAAGAAAGAAAAAGACAACCGTATGCGAATGATAAATAGTAAGAAATAAAAAGGAGGAAAAGCATTTTCCGTTTATTAAATCTTAAATAACCTTGTATGTAAATCGAAGCACTTCCACTATTTGCAACATTGTCTGTAATTATAATATCCCGTATCAAATAAATTAGCTTTGGGCGAAATTATTAGCAAAAAGAGACTTTTTTCCAACTGATCTTTTTTTTTTCGTCGTCCAAGGTAAAGCATCAGAAGGTTATTTTGTTTAATTTCCAAACGTTAATTTACACTCAATAAAGAATTAATGCTCTTTAAATTAACTTGAAGGAAATTACTGTCAGTGTGGTCTAAAATTCAAAATGAAGCTGCTATTTAACGAGAGTTTTGAAATAAAATTTATTTTACAGGATGCTTAATGTTAGAGGATATAAAGGATCAACGATATTATTAGATTTTAATATTGTGCCATGGAAATCGCGGAGAAAATAAGAAAATTCTTACAGAAAGGATTTCCTGTTTATTTAATAACCAGTCCGACAATAAATGTGATTTTTATGTGTATTAATTAATCTCAGTTTTCCATTAAAATTGTTATTAATAATAACGTTGGGTAAATATGTGAGATCACTTTCGCTTTCTAACGTTATAACAATTTTATTTATTAGAAATGGATCTAGGCTTGATTAATTGATTCTAAATAGAATTTTTCTTCTCATCCTTCCGAACGATTTAATTTATTTGGCCAGCCTTCGAAAGTAATATTTCCACTTTTGTTTTGCAATTGAGAACATCATTTCACATTACCTACTTAAAAAAAATTTACATTAAAATGCCTCGGGGCCAATATTTTCCAATAAAATCTTAACGCTTCATCTCTATTTTTAATTATATAAGATGTCACAAATTAGTAATTAATTCAATTTGAATGAACTGTAAGTCCGGTTTACAGATTTCCCTTCTTCGTTTATTTATTATTAAACGATTCTTCAACTGGATTGAGTAAATGAAAATGTTATCTCCGTTAAAATGATTTCCTTATTATAAAACATTTCTGTTGAAACAATAATTTCCAATGCATAATGATAAAAAGAAAGTTCGCTGAGAGTTGTTACATAATCAATTTTTAATGTCAGTAACAATTAAGAGAACAAAATAAAAAGGAAAACTACATCTCGCATAGCTGTTGGCCCCCTTTTTATTTGTATTCTCTCGATGTACCTCAGTTTCTTTTTCTCATTTATTATTTTTTTAATTATGTAATTTATGTGTGATTTTTAAAAAGTAATATCATTGTTGTATAATCACACGTAATTACGATAATTATTTGTTAAATAAGCCCTCATCGTTACCGTCAAAAATAATTACCTACATAATAAAAGCACATTTAAGGATATATTAATTGATAATTATTATTAAACATTATTTCTCGATAAATAATAGCTAGAAGAATGTTAAACGCGTTCGGCGAATATTATTTTGTATGTTCGGTCCGTCCTTGTGTAACATTACTTTCAACTTAATTCTTTTCTTTAAAAACCTTTTTTCTCAACATATCAAACAACAATTTCTTGTAATAAACGGCACAGTCTATTGAACTCTATTTATTTGAAACTATATCATGTGCTGTTACAAACTTTGAACAGAACGAATGCAATCTTCATCTAAATAATACCTTCTATTACGAGATCGCAAAATAAACTTGCAAACTTTTGATATTTATTTAAATTCACGTTTTGTTTATGTGTTGTACGACGGGTACACGACTTTGGTCATTTTTGTCATTTTCATTGTTATTATTTCACGCACCAGTAATAGCACTATTTTTCAGTATGTTCCAAACAATAAACGGACAATAGAAATTGTGAACTGGTTAGTACGGCAACTAAAATATGTATATAATTCGACGATAATTACGTTTATCTATCCTGCAATTTTATTTCAACGCGTCGAACATTCTAGTTCCTGTAAGTTCATTGATTTACTATTTACAGAAAATGCGTTGGTTTCGCAAACAGGGCGATCAGCCCAGATTATTAAGCTTGTCGCCGCTGAGGACGGAATCGACGCGACCCAATGATTACACGACATCGAACGACCAACTGGACGCATCGAAACCAAATAGCCACAGATCACGCATAGGTTCGTACACCGATCATTTGAATTTTCTTTTTTCGTTAGTTTAACTCTCCGAGCTGCGAACTTTGAGTGCTGCTCCAAATGGCTCTAAAGCAAATGGCAAATTTGATCGATTTTTTTTAGATATGGCGCCGAACGTGTGGACGCGACAATCGAACAAGAACAACACGAATTACTACAACGTCGAAGAAAGCTTGATCATCATCGAGAAATCGGACAGGAGACGCATGAAATCGCAGACGCGGCCGCAATCGATCAACGTCACCGACAGCGGTTACTCGAGGGAGAAGCGCAATCCGCTGCTGGATCGCGTCAAGCACACGCGCTTATCGTGTTTCCGTTCGTCGTCGAACGCCTCGCAATTCGACTCGCCGTCGACGTCCGGCAACGACGAGACGTCGAACAACTTCGCCCTATCGCCGGATAGCGACTATTTGGTTAACAGCGATCGCGAGAAGAACGACGCCCGCGACGTCGGTTCGCCGCTATTTTATCTAACCAATCGCAGTAGTTGCGACAGCTTGCCGAGGAATTCGTGCTTCGCGGCGAAACTGCGCTCAATGTCCGAGAAGTACCTGCACTCGTCGACGAACAAGTTTTTGGCGAAGTTGTACAAAAGTCCGGAGACGCCGATGGCCCAGTCGACGCCGACCAAAATGCACAAGAGGCGATGCATGCGGGCGAAATTGCGCAGCTTCTCCTACGGCGCGTTGCCCGGCATCGAGGAGTTCCAGCGGAAGCACAATCCGTTGTTCAGCGACGACGACGCGAACGTTACGTGCGACGAAGACGCCCAAGCGCTGCTGCTGGACAACGACGATTCGGACAGCGGCATCTTGGTGTCCGATTCGACGTCGTCCGTTCTGGAAGGCGACAGCTTTCGCAGCGATTCGTCGAATTACGCGAATCCCATCGTCGAAACGCACAACGTTAATTTAATCGATAGCGATCAATCTTCGCAAACGGGGTTGGCGTCGGACAGAAAAGGACCGACGAAATCGACGTTATCGGCGAAATCTCTTAAGGAAGATCATTCGCCACCAGCTTTGCCGACGCGGAACATCAGGACGAATGCCTCAACGATTTTGGTTACGCTAAAAAAGAAGGAGGAGAGCGAAGGGCTCGGCGTGTTGATCGCGCAAAAAAGTCCGCCGGGACGAGGATACGTCGTAATACAAATGGCGAAAGGCGGTTTAGCGTTTCGCGATGGCACTTTGCGCGTCGGCGACGAAATATTGAATATCAACGGCATGAGATTGCTCGGACTCGATATGACCGGAGCTAAAGAATGCCTGTCGACGCGATCGTTAAACGTCGATCTGCTGATATCGCGGAGCAGCGATCCGAAATGCGTTAGGGAAACGGAAGAAAGTCCGGTCGATTACGAGAACGTCTACTTGACGCGATGCCCGATCAAAACGCCGGACGAAAGTGCGTCGAGCCCATTGTCGAGGCGGCAGCATTATTTCCAGAAGAACAGCACGAGCCATAGCAGTTACAACAATAAAGTATTGAGACGCGCCGTCGTCAGCTACGCGTCTAGCAACAATACGAAGAATTTCGACACGCCTTTCCCAAACTTTGGCGATGCCGGCAAACTAAACGACGATTACGAGAAAAATTACGCGAATAATGTTAGGAACGATAAAGCGATCGAAGAGTTGATGGCGACGACGAATTTCTGCACGTTACCGCGTCGACCGCGTTCGACCGTGTGCAGTTTTCATACGGTCATTTTGGAAAAAGGGCCGGGCAAGAAATCGTTAGGATTCACCATCGTCGGCGGACGCGATTCGCCGAAGGGCGCTCTTGGAATATTCGTTAAGACCATCTTAACTAGTGGACAAGCTGCCGACGATGGACGATTACGTGCAGGTAATTTAGTTCGTTTAATAAATTCGGTTTCATATATAAATTGTTGTTTCGTTTTTCGTAGGTGATGAAATATTGGCTGTTAACGGGCAAGTATGTCACGATATATCACACGCCGATGCTGTAAATCTGTTTAAGAGCATTAAAAGTGGTCCAGTGGCATTGCACGTATGCAGACGATCGAAGACAAAAACGTAAGTGAAAGTCGAGTTCATTCATTCATTATACATTTATTTATTTAAATAAATGTGTCTCTCTTCTAGTACTAATAAGGCCAAATCGTGTACTGATTTAATACAGTCGACGCATTCCACCGAATAAAATTCCATAATGCGATTTCGAAATACGAAATACCAACCGACATTCTCTATAAGTAACGCCAAAAAGTATTTTTTTAGTATATTGTAAATATAGCGACTTTTTTATTTGATAAACTTATTATTTTTCTACACGTTTGTATCATACATTTGTTTATAATTCATATTTATAATCAATCATTGATTACGTACTTGAATATCAATTAAAAATTTTATATGACTTCGTCATTTTCTTTTTACCAAAGCTCGTCACTTTATGCCAAATTTCCTTGTAGAAAGTTCCTATCCTTCCAAATTATAATCATTAATAATAAATGAATAATATAAAAAAAACAGTGTTTTCTTTTTCTTTCTGGTGTTCCTTAAATATTTAACCCAGAAAAACTACTTTCATGACACAATTTTTAGATGGCAGAAAAATTTCTAATCGATTACGTTCAACAAAACATGTCTTTAGCAATTAATGGTAACGCCTAACATTTTTAGAACAAGACTTTTAAAGACATCAACATTTCTTCGCGTTTCATAAAGCGCTCGTAGAAAGTGAAAGCAATTTACAATAAACTTTGAATTACTGCAATCTTTTTTCAAAAGTCAAATTTGCAGAATGATCTGTATGGCAAGAAAACTTCAATAAACCGAAGGATTCTATAATAAATCGAAAGTATTCTATAAAAACGAAGAATCCTTCGAAATATCATTATTATCGTCACCTACCAAATTTCGTTATCGGTTAAAGGGATTCGCCCTACCGTGCTACCATCTACAGGTAAGTTATAAAACTTTGACGTTAAGAATGATTTCGATACAGATCTAAAGGATTCTTTTAACGCTATCAAGAAATTCACTTGTTAATCTCGATAATTGATTCGATATTTAAATGAATTCATTAATTTATGGCTTTTAAATAAGATATTTTGCATATTTAACTGAATAAATCGTGCTCTCAAAATATTCATGACCATTTAATAAACATCCATATCAAACAAGAATTTAATTCAATCTGATTAATTTGATTAATCGAATTAATCGGTTTTTTTCGAATATAATTAATTAATATGTATTAAAAGGCTGTGTATTTAAATAAAAGACGTTTTAATTCATCCTTATATTGAGGACTATTTCCTTCTTTTATTTTTGTTAACTCGTCGAATTAATGATTGTACTTTAGGAATCAATAAAATGAATATTATTTATAGTCCTTTTTTTTATAGACATTTATAATTGGGTGTTGTGTATTGATTTTGTTAATGGTTCGTTCCTCTTCTAAAAGAACAACTTTTATTCTACACACACACATAAACACGAAGGGTTGGCGGGACCCTCTCCGTGGCAGCACGTGGATTTTGATGTGCATCAATCAGAAAATGATTTAATAAGGGCATTAAGTGGCCCATTTATTATTAATTAATCATAAATAACATAGTTAATCAAAATGGTTTTGGCTGAATTCGTTCGTGATTGTGTGGAATTGATGGCATTCACATTCGAAGTAAACAAATCACTTTTCTTTTTGCATCTTTGTCTCTCCGTAGGTATGTAGACATTATCTTTGGGGATGCATGAATTAATGCCCTTTTGTTTGGGACAAAAAAAGAGGAGAGGTACGCAATAGAAATTGTATAAATTGCTCTCATTCAGTGTTTGCGCAATAAGCACTATTAGCGCATAGTCGTTTTTACGACGACGTAAAGGAATGATTGGTAATCTTAGATGAAGATTTTTAATTAAAATGGGTGGTCGATTTTTTTTTCTTAATTTTCATTGATTCGTTAACCGGCCAAAAAAAAATTTTTTTCTTTCGCTCGATTCGATGTGTTAAATTAAAATGGATTCGGATAGTTTGTTTTCGCATTCATGCCGTATTTGTTCAATTGAATTGAAAAATGGTGTTTTCGTATTCGGCGAAGAAGGGAAACAAATGTACTTGCAAGCGAAAGTTCGAAAGTACCTTTACATCACGGTATGATAACAGAACGAACCATTTGTTCGATAGAATTTTAATCATTCCTTATTGTTATTTGAATGTTTATTTGAATGTCGTGCCTGTTTCAACGAGATCTTATTCGAAAGTTGTCGAGTTGTAGATTTATTTAAATTATTTGTTGTTATCGGCAGATATCTTTTGACGATCGGCTACCGAAAATGATTTGCGAAAGTTGTTGTAAAAAATTAGATGGCATACATAAATTTGCAACAATGGCTGTTAAAATGCAAGATAGATTTAATAAATTAGCGACGCACGATTTGGATGACGGTGTCGGAACGAAAAAAATCGTCGAAGCGAAAGGTCTTCTTCACACATATCTAACGAAGGTATGTTCTCATTGATATTAACAAGACGTTTCAACCGATTATTGTTATTATTTCCATTCGTTTATTAAGTGTGACGCGTTTTCTTCTCGTTTGTCTTTTGATGCGGACTTTTAGGGTGTTAAAGAGAACGATAGGCAACAAGATTCGGAAATTACCGAGATGGAAGTGAAAGTCGATCCGATGTTAATATTACAATGTTCGTTTTACGAAGACGATTCGTCCGAAACGTTAACCGATCCAGAAAGTATGAGCTTGGAGAAATTTCGCCCGAGAAACGACGATCATAACGATAAATCGCACGATTGTGAAATGTGTAAGAAAAAATTTAAAACGGAAACCGATCTGCAAGCTCATACGGCTGGTCATTTAACGCAAAACCGAATATTGAAAAATAATCACAAGAATATTAAAGTGGAAGAAATCGATGATGACACGAAGTTGTTAAAGAATATTGAACAAAGACCGGTCTCGACAACATCGTCTAGCGAAGGCGAGTCTACCGAGAACACGAATTTATTAAGATACACTTGTCCGATATGTAGTAAAATGATATCGACGAAAGGTAACTTGAAAGTGCATTTGGAAACGCACAGGCCAAAAGGGAAATACGGTTGTGATAGTTGCGGAAGAATGTTAGTCAACATTGAGACACGTTCGGCTGAATAAGTTTTATTAAACGAACGGATCTTTTCAGTTTTAAGACACAATGTAATTTGCACAGGCACAAAGAGTACCACGAAGGCGTGCAATTCCCGTGTGGCGTTTGTGGAAGAGTTTATCCAACAAATAGCACGTTAAGGGCGCATTCGATCACGCACAGCGATCTTCGCCCTCATAAATGCCCATTATGCGACAAGACTTTTAAGAGAAATCAAGACTTAAAGGTATCTTTCGATAAAGAAGACCCCAGTTGATTTGGTTTGATAAAGTTTGTTTTCTCCAACCATTCTAGTTTCATATAAATCAACATACGGGAGCCCGACCTTATCGGTGCCCATATTGCCCGAAAGCATTCGCAAGTTCTGGTAATTGTTTCTCTCATCGCAAAAGGATGCATCCGTTAGAGGTGGAACGTGATCGAGAAAGAGCGGCCAAAATAATGCGATAATAATATTGATGCAATAGATATTTGAAATTTTTATAACCGACGGACGCATTACACCCAAAAATTTAATGTTTACTCTATGTTATTATTAAAATACCAATTCGTGTGGATATTAATTTGGTCATCTTGTACGTAAAAAGCAATAAAGCAGTTAAAGAAAACGAAATTAAGGAATGGATGTTAAGGCGAATAGTTGACCATAAAAGAAACCCATACAAATTGTAAATTTTAATATAGAAATGAGGAAATGTGGAAACAAGAAACGCAAATGAGCGAATATACATAATACCAATTTTTTAAATTAGAAATAAATATACTTTTTTATAAATTTATTTTCATAGATATGTCTGTGATGAATTTTGTACATGAGATAATAATTTTGGTTTACTGATTTTCAAATAACCAAACGCGAACATTTTAGAATGAGGATTATATTTACCAAGTATTGATATTTTTCAATCAAAATGGCTCTAAAATGTTTCGAAAATAGAAACTAAATGAATGTACGAACCAATTACTGCAAACAGGAAATGTAATTATATATATTGTATATCTATTTATGAATATTGATGTATAATGATATTTAATATTTCATTAACAGGAATCCATTCAGAAGACAAATTAGTTCTAAGACCAATTATTACTTACTTTTTAACGAAAAATTAAAGATATCGTATCAATAGTACAATTTTTATACATACTATAGTTTCTTTTGTGATAAAATCCCATTAACTTTATATTTGAAAGAATAATATCTTAATTAATTTATGAATAAATCAGTATTATTAGAATAAATGTGATAGATATAATGTATTTATTGTTAAGAGAGTAAAGTTATGTTCATTATATCAGTCTTTCTATTAAAACAATCCTTCCTGAAAACAGAAAACATTCAAAGGTAAAAGGAACCAAACAATTTTACAATAAAACAACCGTTTATTGAAAGAATAATTATAATTTCATCAGAAATGTTCTCTGAAGATGTATAAAAATTTATTTAAGGTACTTGACCTGAATAAGGCCCACCATTTAATAAGGTCCACCTGAAAAATTCACACAGGAAAGTACTATGAGGTTTGCCAAGTAGTGTCAAATAGTTCTTCAACTGAACCCAGATACTGTTACTTAAGTCGTAGTGTCCTGTATTAATGTTCAGGTGTGAATTTTTGAAGGCGGGCTTCATTCAAGTTATGTAGCTTAACATTGTTAGATTTAAATTAAACTGTACGATACAATAACTGAAAATAACAGAGTTAATCATCATAATAAAAATATATATACATGTTTTCTTTCAATTTAATGAGTACTAAATCATTTATAAAAAGTAACATTCTTAATAAATTATTGTTCAATTATCCCCATACAAAAAATAACAAAATTGTTCTCATGTTATTAAAAAAAGTACACATCTTCGTCGATTAAATTGTGAAGTAACAATATATATATATATATATATATATATATATATATATATATATATATATATCTAATTTTTAATATTAATTATTGTTATTACTATTACAACAATTTCTGTTTTATTTAACATGATGCCGTTATTATGATGAAATGTATACAGTCAGCAAATATTATACCAAAAGAAAAATAACTCACAGCCACATATAAACATGTGCTTAAACCAAATGACTAAGTTTTATAGGTTTTTCCCTTAAAACCCATTTAAATGGCACTACAATTTGATAATCATGATTTCTAATCTAATTCTCTGATATGGAATAATTACAAACAAATTTATAAAAATAGTAATTTCTGACAATACTATTTACATTTAAATTGCGTTAACTTTATTTGTGAGGAAAGAAATCGTGGTAAGGCGTCAAATGTACTTCAGTTTCTGATCATTCCTGCTTTTGATTTATGACTGCGCTAATTTTTTGATTAATAAATGCTTTTATATACATTGTCAGCAAATCTAATGATATTTTAAAATCGAACTTGAAACAACTACTCCATGTTTAATCTTGCATATAATTCTAGGACAATTCACCAATAGGAGCGTTTTTCAGCCAAAGATCGTGCAAATAGTTATACAAGTCGCCGCTAACAGCAACCTGAAAAAGAATCCAAACATAAAGTTTCATTTGCAATGTGCACATTAAATGCACATACTTTATAAGGCGTGGGATTTAAATTCCTCTTGATGTCCGGTCGTAATGTCTTCAACGACGTTTGTACTCTCTCTCTGATAACATCTAAAGTAGGCAAATGCTCGCATATTCTGCCATCTTTCCAATATGGTTTATGTAATCTTTCCACTTTTGATGGTATAACGTACGCCCTTTTCGATTCCTCAAACGGATGCCTACACAGAACTTTCTTATTCATTTCAGGCGCTGCTTCGGTAGATCTTTGTAATAAATCGATTAACGCGTGGCCACTTTCGCTATATAATCTGTATGCGTCCTTTTTGCCGGGCATCGTCACCTTACCAACGTCTTGACTCAATTTTATTCGTGGCTCGCCGTTTAATTCGACCATTTTAAAAACGCAGCCTAAAGCTGGTTGTCTCTGGCACGTAACTAAATGTGTACCTATACCGAAACAATTAATTTTATGCCCTTGATCGTTCAAACTCAATATAGTCTCCTCGTTTATATCATTCGAAGCCATTATCATCAGTTCGGAGAACCACGGAATGTTATAGATGCTACCTATACGTTCGAAGTATTGCCTTGCTACGTTTGATAAATAGGCCAAATCGCCACTGTCAATCCTTATTCCAATAGAACGATATCCTAACGCATTTAACGCTAACGCAACGGCGCAAAAATTAAGCAGTCCGCTCCTGAAAAATTAGATTTTGTTGAGTGTGATTATCTTGAGAAATTGTTAATAAAAATGATGTGTTAAAGCAAGACAAGCAGTTATTTTAACAGAAAAGAATGTGATGAAAAAAAAATAGTTTGCATAATAAAAAAGAAAACATTAATCAAATCGAAATTGTACAAATGTAAAAGGTGAAAGAGTTACGTTTGAAATTAAATTTGGTCTAAGCAAGTTTATTGAAAAAAAAGTTTTGCAACTATTCATAAACCGATTGTTAAATAATGGATTATTAATAAATTAATTTATAAAATAAAGATTGTTTATTCGAACGAACGGTGATAAATTTCTAGGCAAACAATAAAATTTCCAATTGCCTTATCAATAATTACATTGTATGAAAATAGACCAAGTGAAAGTACATGCGAATCCTTATCAAAATGACCTTCTTAAAGTTGATATTAAACATTGTTATAGTAAGAAACAAATAAACAAATTTATCACCCTTCAACGTTAGTAATGAATAAATAAAAAATTTAAATAAAATTAATACAGCAGAATAAAAAGAACATAATGAGTTTAAAATCTGTACAAAAGCTGCCCACAATTTTTTAACGCTGCTCCTGACACTCTTCATTTGAAAATATAAAATCAATTTTGATTGATATTTGTATGTAAGAAAATAAAAGAAAGAAATTCAAAAATGATTTCTTTTGTGCACGGTGTTCGTGCGAGAACGTACATACCCCGCATAGCCAGCACAGGTATTTTTCTGCTGGATTTCATATACAAAGAAGCTATGTCTATTGTCCAGGACATAAATTGTATTATTGCACCCTAAATGCGATCATAAAACAATACCACTTACGTACATACAGACATAGACACAGATATTTCTTTTTAACGATCATGCTTTGTTGAATTGAATGAGAATAGCTTAAACCCCATTTATTTTAGCACATTACTTAATGTTAAATGGCCACCAAATATTCGTCATGAATCCAATGATTCGTGTCCATCATTCCATACAGACCGTTATAAATTCAATAAGTGCGTGTACGTCTGTAATGGAAGTGGATTTGTTTTAAGAAAGTGTGACATCGCATTGTGGAATTTTTAGTACTGACAATCAAGCGAAACGAATGGGATTCGCACGTTCATTGATTGAGCGTCAGTAATAAAGACATCACGTTCGGCAATGAGGCATCTTAATTCCATTCGAGCATTCCGCATTTATGAATGATTCACCTGAAAAATGTTCTACAATCAGATTAACGTTTCGTGATTCGATAGAATGCCGTCGAAATTAAGCGTGCGGGCCGTCGACAAATCGTTTTCGGAGAGACACGGTAACAGTGACAACGTTTTTCGCAAATGCAATTTTCGTTCGCTCTCTCCGTCACTCTGAATCCACGTAAACTAACTAAATGAATCCTGGTGGCATGCATCTAAGGTACCACCGTCGTCATGCAGGTTACCTGTACTCGTTATGCGAAAGGGTGTTGGGCAGAGTGACAGGCCACAGGGTGATGGCGTGGGGCATGCGACATGGATACCTCTTAACATCGTACGTATCTACTAAAGCCATGAATCCGTCCGGAAACGCGATCGCGTATGATATTAACGCCGCCAGTTCTCCATCGCTCGCTTCCGTGCCAACGACGTGGAACAGCGGCACCAATTCCTTGCGCCAGTTCGTCGCCAATTCCAGCAAGTTGACCGGTTCGCTTCCGTCCCTCGGTATCAACATTTGCGTGCGTAACTCGGAGAATCCGGTAAAAGACGTTATGAACGCGTGTGCATGCGTCCCTTTTACCGGTATGTTGAACAGTTTCCCAGCCAACACGTTGCTTGTACCGTCGAAACCACCTACAAATATACAGCTACAAACTTACGTTCCTAAACGGTTCGAAACGGGAAAGAGATACTTTTCAGGCGCGATTCAAGTACTAAGAAGTTGAAAAGAATATAATAGTGTCAAGGTTGCGTTAAAATGGAAGCACGCGTTTTATATAAAAGCTTGATAATAAGGCCGTTTGGTGCCAGGCGGTGTGAACTAATGTTAGCAATCGATTGAATCCGACAGAGTTGCAGACAACCGTGAACTTTTACGGCACCGATGACAGGTGCCCGATTCTGGCGTTCGTTCGTACCAGGTTCTAATCACTTTCGGCTTTTATATTAACACGCGTCAAGGCGATGATTGGGGATTACGATTACTTACCTATGTAAGAGTATTTCGATGCGGACAAACCGCCATCGGGTCCCTGAGCGCGTCTTAAACCAAATTCTAATAATTTCAAATCGCCAGCGGCCATTCTATATCTCGCAGCATTCGTTGCCATCAAACTACGTATCAATTGTAATTAAGGAACGACCATCAATGAGTTAAAAATTGTATTCAAATTACCTAGCATAGTTGACAAGTGTTAATAATGTGGTTTCTAATAATTGTACTATTATTAAAGGGCCTTCTATTCGTATTAACGGTACTCTACGATGAAATTCCTTGAATATTAATCGATAAACCGAATAACTTAATTACGTACCTCGGAAACGCGACAGATCCCTCGTGCATCGCGTACAAGACAACGTCGTTTGTTGTTAACTGGCTTAAGAATACGAAAAATTCTTCTTCGATTGTCTGCGGCAGAGTTTGCTTTAAATATTCAATATCTATTGAGAAAGCGAGAATTCAGAAACGTGATTTTAAAACGATCAGAAACGAAACTTTTATTTAAGTAAATGCTATTTAAATGACTAGCCGTTTGGTTACTGATCGTTGGTGAATATTCCTACCGCTATCCGAATAATGGAACTTTTCAAGAAACTTCAAGCATTCCTCCAAGCCGGCGAATATAGTAAATTCGCCCTGGAATGGATTCCTTCGGAAAAATAAATCAAATACTGAATAATCCGTTGTTTTACCAGCTTTCCAATATGCATATGCCATGGTAATCTGATATAAATCTATGAAAAGTAAAAATAAAGTTACTTAGAGTGAAACATTTATTTTATTGTACAGACATGTGCATTTTTACATCAGTTTGACCTAATTATGATACCAAAACAATACGTACTATATAATTTGCGTTATTTAAAAGCATGCGTGTATTCACGCAATTATTTCTCATTGTTATTGAAATATGCAAGTTTGCATTGCAATACCGATACTCCGTAAAACTTTGTTTCATTAAATAGAACAGATAACAGGATAAGATTATTAAGCGCGAATGCAATTTCAACGAGGAATCTCACCGGCAATCCCCGAAAATTGAATTTGAACATTGCTTTTAAAAGTGATGTTATGGACAATCCTATCGAAAATACAGGGTGCGACACAAGTTCTGTCCATTTCTTGCTTTAGTTTAACAATGTGAAACTGATGGACGATCAAACGACTCTGCGTTGATAACAAATAAGGTTCCTTTTTAGATTCTGAACGATAAATGTTTTAAATTGATACTTTCGATTTCAAAACACCACCCTGTATATGTAAAGTTATCTTGTCTATTTGATCACAAACATTTTAATTACTAAAAAAATTAATTATTTTTAAATTAATTGGTAATAGTTTCTATTGAATTTACTGAAATTAATTAACGAATATTAATAATAAAAAAGGAGGAATTTTAGGGTCAAAGAAGGGCACATATTTGAATTGGATAAGTAGATAGCACAAATATTGAAATACAGACGGACTCTTATATTATGAAGGACTTAAAAGAAATGTGTTTTAAACTATCTCTATGATTTGAGACACTAGCACATTAAATCTTTGCTTTTTGCGCCAATCGAACGTGAGGCGCGAAAACATTATTTAAATGATAGGATTCGTACCATTACCTTTTTAAAGAGGTGAACTGATTTTAATTTAAAATATGTTTAATTAACAGTGAACTCTATTGGTAAGTGTTAAAATTCCGTTTAGAAGATTGAATATATTGAAAGAGATAATACTCGAGAAAAAGTGGGAAGCTTGAAATCCAATAAATTAAAACCGTACATATTTGGGCAATTTAAATAAAATTTACCTGTGAGTAAAGGTTGAACAATTCCATTTTGACCTAACCTCCTCTCACGCAGTGATACAACTGCGTCTTCTGTCATCTCAAATGAATATCCAAAACGAATTAATTAAACGAAAATAACATAAACTGTACGATGAACACTGGTACCATTACTTTCCTACTAACATGCAACACCAGCTGCACCATTCCAAACTAAACTAACTGGAAATTACAAATAATGTTTTATAAATTTATCGATCACACATGAGGTCATACTTGAAGGACATCTATTGACGTATAAATGTTGATGGATATTTGTAATCAAAAAAATTAATTTCAGTATAGTTCTTACATAATTAATATTTTCAAACATCGTAAACATCGCGAAAACCGCTCAGATGCCATTGACTTACTAAGCAGATTATCAACCTTACATAATAATTTGTTATCTACCAAGAAACACAAGTAAAAGTATACAACCTTTGGTAAATTACCGAATCGTTTACTTTGAATTCCAGTTTTGGTCTTTCCCCATACAATAAAATGAAAACAATAATTAACATATTTTGAGATTTATTTTCTTTTACTTTAGTACAAAGTTAAATACAATATGAGCATTAGATATAATTTTTATTTAAAATTGAGCCTTTGCAATTACATATTAAATTGATTAAGTATTTCGAATTGAAAATAATAAAACTACAATTCAAAATGGATATTTTTTTATTAATTGTACAATTATTCTAAAAAACTCATATAAAGAATTGATAAATGCATAAAAATAATTGAAATGATATGTATGGTACTGAAATATAAGTAAATCACAAATAGAGATTATTTGTGAAACAAAAATGAGGAGGTAAATGTCTTTGAACCAAGTAAAAAATAACAAACAAGAAAATATAAATACAAAAATCGTTACAAAAACCGAGACAAAATTAAACCATAATTTACTGTATACAACTTAATTATTATGATCACAAAACTGTGAAAAGTATGAACCATATTTTTATCAGTTCGATTTTTGGTGCTGATCGAGGAGTATGAAAATAACTCTGTCAGAATCACCATCATGCACCAAATGGAACACATATTAACCAATGGAAAATATCCAGAGACAGGTAATTACATATTTGGGATACATAAACTTGTAGTATAACACTTAATATTGCATCACTTGATAGATTGTCTCTTGATCATAAGTCCACTTCACTATATACATTGCACTTATGCTAGCAAGTGGTTTCAAGTACTGGGCACTTGCAAGCACTTAAACAAACAGGAGGAACACCATTGCAGGTGGGCAGAGACCTTGTTTTGGGCGGGAGTCCAGTCTTGGCGCGCGGCGAGCTTTGGGCACTGTTGCAATGTCGTTCTGCACGTGCCAACATGCCCGATAATGCTCGAAGGGCGAGGTGCGGTGATGGACAATAAGGAGGCGTAGCGGGTCGGCGTATAGCCGAACCCGCAGCCCCTGGCTAGAGTAGTTTCTCTCCGACAGAGCTTGAGGTCCCAGAGCTCACAGTACATTCCTCACCACTCAGCAGTTGTCAGTTGACTAGTTCTACATTTACAAACTGCTTCAGTCGCTCTAAGTATACATTATATAATTCAACATCATTATGTCCAGCACCCTGCAAAATTACAAGGAAATTATTAATGTTATGGAACATGTATTAGTAACAGAGATAACTTGCCTCTACCCATAAAGGTTCTACAGCCCTTGGACACCTTTCAAATATAGTAAGTCCATGAGAAAAGTCTATTACCTCATCTTCAGTACCATGAATAACTAATGTGGGAGATGTAACTTTAGGTACTTTATCAATACTAAAATGAATAATTAAGTAGTTAGAGTGAAATGTAATCAATTAAAATTTATATATTGTACCTCGGAAAGGCATCGAAAAACCAAGTCCTTTTTGTGTTTGGAAATGCTACTCGCATACCAGACATAAGGGGTGAATGTAAAATAACAGCTCCTACTTCATATCTGGCAGCTAAATCTACAGTAGGTACTGTTCCAATACTCTGACCATACAAGATAATATTCTCGGGGCTTATACCATAGCGTGTTCTTAATGCTAACCATGCAGCATCAATGTCTGCATACAGATTTTTTTCTGAAGGTTTCCCAGCACTAACACCATAACCAGAATAATCGTAACTAAATATATTACAATTTATACGCGAGCCTAAACCTAAGTAAAAACTACTCATTTGACCTAAATCCACAGCATTACCATGTGAAAATAGTATAGTAAATCTGGCAGTGTTGCTGCATCTAACAAACAGACATGCTATTCTATTGCCTCTGTTTGTTCGCGTATAGAATCCTTCGACATTTTCTTTCTCCCGCTCTGAATATTGCCATTCTGCTCTTTCAGTTAACGTTAGAGCATATTTACCATTCCCGTCTGCTAAAAAATCGTACGTAGGCTCGGGAGGTAAAAATGCCAATTTAGCAGCAATTCTACTTGGACAAGGCGGACAACAAAATAAACAGCACAACTCACTCAAACTGAGACCGTTCATTTTAAAGGAAATGAAAACACTCTCAAATTAATGATCAAGACACTTGACGAAAACTTTGTATAAAATACTAAAACAGTTGAATTTTGACGTTTATTGTTGACACCGCCATATTGGTAAAATTGTGGCTGCGTTTGATGAATAATTTTGTGTGTACGCTGCCGGCATGGTTTTGAACTACTAGCGGTGTTCGTCGACGAATCCGAGAAAAATCCCTGCTTGTGCGGTAAGATTCAATTTAAAATAATAGCACAATTAAATTTAGGTATAGTTTAATTAAATCGAAAAACATAAATTGCTCTTAACATACTGAACCACAATGCAAATTAAAACTTATTCACTAAATTGTTTCTTCATAATTGTAACTAAAATACATTCACTATTTAGATTAATGATGAAAGTGAAACATAAATCATTTCTACCAAAGTACAAAATCAAAGTATTAAGTTCAATTGCAAATCATGATAATTTAACTTTGATCCATTATAATATATTCGGGAAAACTGGCTCCAGAATCTTTTTGAATCGAATCAAATAACGCTGCTAATTCGGGCGAGTTCTTAATGTAGACAACAAATTCACTTAGGGGAGGATTTTTATCTAAAACAAAACGCATGAATATCAAATTAGAATTTTCTAGCGCTAATCTTACCGGCATCTGGTATTGTCAACAGGGCGTATACGGCACGCAAGGCCGATCTCTTCAATTCATCATGCTTTTCGAATTCTTGCTTAACACAATGAGCTTTCAGTTTCATTGTACATATAGACTTAAGTGGCTCGACTAATCTGTCTAATCCTAAAATTAACCGCTCCAATAATTAAACCGTTATTCACAGGTAGTAGAAATTGTTACTTTGCAATACTGCTCCAGGACATATTTGCGCCAGACGAGCAGTCATTAGATAAGTTAACATCTTGATGTCATAATGATCCTTAAGTCCACCTTCAACATGATTTAGAAATTCGAAAATGTCTATTCTGTCTAAATACGAATCCAGCAAAGTATACATGCATTCGAAAGCAGCTTTTCTAATATCAAGCCCATCGTCTACGGCATGTATGAACGGGCCCATTTCCACTTCTCTTATTAAGTCATTCTACAACAAATAGCTCATTAATAACGCTAGTTTACTGATTACAATATGTAGCATTACCTTGACAATTGTTTCACTGTACAACTGAGGTAAAATTGAATCCAATAAATCACGTATCAATGATGGTTTATTATGAGCAGCTGAATTGAATGCTACTAATGCCACTCTTCTGACATTTAAATCAGGATCTTGCAGCGTGCCCAAAAACTGTCCAATGCACTGACGTAACAACGGGTCTATACTTTGTGGCTGTAAAGGAACCATTACAATGTGATAGAGAATAAATAAATTTGAGTATTTACTTGATCAGAAATGGTGAATTTAACTGCAGTCACGACGGTAGTTCGCATCAAGGGCGAAGCTGAAGTTAGAGATTCTTGTAATTTTGGCAATAACATCGCTGGATCAATTAATGTCAATTTTCCTAAACATTCAGCAACCACGTTTCTAGTGCCCTCCTCATTTGATTCACAATGACGGAATAGCTGTAGCCATATATCGCTAACAAAATGCTGTAATTGCCTAACACCTTCTGGAGTTGAAGATAAACAGGTAATCACCTAAAAGTTTCAATGTTGTAGTAAATGCCACCACTAAAGTCAATATGGAACCTCTTTCAGAGAATGTAAAAGTAGATATTGTTGCTTTGGTTGATGTTCAATTTCGTGTAATATAAATGGCAAGTATTGTTTCAAGTTTCCAATAGCTATGCCACCCAATGCATAGCTCGCCGCGGATTTGATTTCTTCCGATATATTGCTAAACGATTCCAATAGGTGCTGCTCCAAATTGGGGACAAACGTTAAGTCACTAAAAATATAATCAAACAGATTCATATCGAAATTATCAAGTTTTACACTCACATGTTTCGGCCTATTTCGCCAATAACAAGTAATCCGAAAATGTGCTGTGAATCATTTACTGCATTATGAATGTCATAGATGAATTGTTGTACAACAGATAACGCTTTATTTGGACATATGACTGTGATAGCAGCAACGCATTTGGCTAGTGAATAGAACGCTTGTTTGTGAACGGTTTGATTCTCTTGGTTCGCTATTGGAGCCAACAACATGTGCAACAACTCATTGTATCCTAGACCCGGTAAACGACATTTAACCAACGCTTGAAAGAAATCTAACATAGACGACAAGGCAGCACCTACAATTTTTGTTTAAAACAGGAACATTTTAATAACTGTACAAATACTTAATTAACAATATTAGAACTTATGGACCTTGTAGCAATGGTGATCGTACAAGATTCATTGTTTCGGGTAATATAGCCTTAGAAACATTGTTTAAAGCTGCTGGATGAACTTCGGCGATCGATTTCAGTATGACGAGTGTCCATTGTGCTATGTGAAGATCGGATTCGTCCAATAAAGGCGGAAGTTCGACAATCACGTGTTGCAATAGATCCGGATATAAGTTCTGATGATAATTTCTGATTAACCAGTCCAATAGATGAAGAGTACTCAACTTAAGCGCTCTTTGGTTTTTGCGCAAGAACGATCCTAATATGGGAACGGCTTCGTTCTACAAATAAACTTAATTAATCCCGAGCAAAAAACAAGCACGTTGCATGCTTACAATTATAGGCAAGTTAATTCCGAGCGGAGACGAGGCGATATTCGTTAGTGCCTTTACAGTTGTTAATCTTGTGATTTCGTTCTTTAGTCTGTCCAAAAACAGCGGCAAACATTCCGCCAGTTCTTTTCGCAGATAATCGCCAAGATTGCAAATGATCTGACCCATCGTCGAGATAGCACGTTCTTTGACTTCTTGATCAATATCGGAAGCTTTCAATCGAGCCAACGTGCAAGCGTATATATCGTTGGTGAACGGCGTAAAATCGAAACTGGAAGGAGCATTTAATGGTCTGATCACTTTAACCAATTCTTGCAAGACGTTCAGTGCTTCAGCCGTAATTTTATAGAAGCTATCGCCAACCGCGTGTATCACCGGTGGCAATAGTACGGCTATATGCGGATGAAACACTTCCGGTGGATGCGACGTCAGCAGACAATGGATAAAAGACAGTGCGTCGATCTTCATATTGCCACTGGAATTCTTATCGCCCAAGGAGTACTGTATCCCTGGTATCAGTTCGCCGATGTGCGCCGTTAACGCGCCCGGCAACACGCTGCAAACCTCCTTCAATAGCGTAAAACAATCCTGACGCGTCTTTATACTTTTCTCACGCATCTGCGGACATATACCTTTAATAATGTGAGGTACCTGCTGTTGTAGCAGATAAATTGGCGTTTCGCCCTGTTCCATCGAATCCGGGTCGATATTGGCATTCACAAACGATTTCGTCTGTTTAAGCAACGCAATGTACGCGTGAAATATGTCGGATTTCACATTCTCTTCGCGCTCTAAAACAGATCGTTAATAATTGTTGATTAGCAAATGTAGATCAAATACCTTTGAATCTTGCAATTAATGCCGGCGAGAGAGTCCGGTAGAATTCGGGCAGCAATTCGTGCCGACTCGAAATGATCGATTCTAAGCATTTAGCGGCCGCACGTCTCACCTTCCAACTCATATCGTCGTCGTCGCTGTATTCATCGTTCTCCTCCTCCTCTTCTTCCTCTTCCATAATGTCCATGCAACGTTCGCCATCGTCCTCTTCGTCATAATTATAATTGGGATCGTATGTCATGTATTTTAAGCAGAGACCGATTATCTGCAGCAAATCCGAACGTCATCAAACAATTTCATTGGAATATGTTACAATATATACATTGTTTATGTGAAGTGTTATTTCTTTGGGACATCTATTAACAAACGATTCAAATGCTTGCAAACAAAATTCCGTGAGCTCGTCGTCGTCTTCCAAACTGTAACGCGATATCAAGGGGACAAATTTTTCGATGTGTTCGCCAAAACGATGACCAGATTGCCGACTAAAATTTGATTAATTGACACGTATTATGAACTTTATAATTGTGTTTCATACCAAACAGCAGCTGTACATTGTATGTATGTTCTTGTTTGAGTACTCTTATTATTAGCTTTAAGCCCTTCATGTAGAATACCAATTAATTTACCATATAATGCTAAATTGCAGGACAACACTAGATTGCTACATGCTGTTATTGTACGTTTCCGCACCGCTTGTCTCTGGGAGTATAACTGTGGTAATAATGCATTCAATATAGCACTATGATAAGAAACTAAGATATTTCCAAAACGGGATAATAAATCTGACACAATATCAAGGGCTTCCAATTGCACAGATACGTCTTGTTGCCTTTCGATTGCTGTTGTCAAATTGCCTGTTATTCTTTTACAAATGTTACACGATAGACCACCCGACGCTTGGGGAAGTTCAGCAATAACTGTTTTTAATCCAATGCTTGATATATCTCTGAGTTGCTCTTTGTCAGATATCATGTTAGCACATAGAGATTCCACAATAGTCTCAACTTGACATTCTCTTACTTTGTTAACCAAAGGACCTAAGCTGCAAAGGAAAATGTTTATGTTAATAGAAGAGAATTGAATTTTAACTGATGAACAATACCACTTCACAGCCAAATTTTGAACTTCACCATTCTTGTCTTCAAGCAGCTTCAAAAGCATTTTCACGACTTTGCGCTCTGAATCATCATCTAGTTTTATGCTGTCTTTTTGTAACTCTGTCATCAGATCATTTGTAGCCATAAATCTAAAGTCTTTGTCGGTAGATTGCATCTAAACAATAATGAATAGTGTTTAATGCTTAAATGTAACGGAATAATATAGTTTATATGCACGTACCTTTTCCAGAAGATTTGCAATTTGATATGATACACTGGCCATGGTGGTTTAATTTGTATCGACGATATTTAACGAATCGAATTATATAATTCCGATCACTTTGAATTGAAAATTGAAATCTCTTGTGCGGAACTAAAATTTTTATTGCCCGGTTTGTTTTATCACAATCTTCATGCGCTTTTTTTGTTTGTTAACGTTTCAGATTGACCTGTTCATGCACTATTCTTAGACAATTCTAATTAAAATAAGATATATTGCGAAGTAGCTATAAGTAAATCACGATAAAGGATAAATCGGTTAATTATTTACAACTCAAAAACACATTTTATTATACAAATTGTACTTAAAACCTTTAATGGCTAATTGTAGAATATATAATGAAATTTATTACCGTCGTCACAACATAACCCTGAATAGAACGAAATATTTTGTTGATTCGAGGGAGATTCAAATCTTCGAAGGAGATACATTTTACGCAAAAGAGTATTAGTGAACAATTTATTTCTTTGTTTCGTTTTATAATCTAAATATAACATAATGACACGCATTTATCGTTAACGCTAATGCTATCGGGGCAAATGGGGCATGGAAAACGTTCGCATTCACATTTTGTTTGCGGGATAACCGACCATTAGCTCTTCATCAATGGTCTTTGCGTCGAACTGTCGTGCGGCCTCTCGACGCTGAAAGGAAACGATTGTTATCGATAACGATTAATCATCTTCGATTAAGATACCTATTACTGCGCGACGACGAACCGCCCCGCTTGAACATGCCGCTGATTCGTTCCTTCAAATCCTTCTTACTGCCACGACCGTCCTCGTTTACGCTTGTATTCGAATTAGGCTACGAAGTAATTTTAATTAGAGAAAATTAAGTTTCCATCGAGCAAAAATAAATGTGCTTCACAAATATATGTATACCCTAGATGTTAGTTCTTTGGTCGGCGAGAAATGCTCGGGATCCTGGTCGTCGATGCTTCTCGATTTCGTCAACTTCTTCAGTTTGCCAATGAAACCTTTCTTCTTCTTCTTTTCGCCCGTCTCGCTTTGCGTGGAGCCGCCGGACAAGCGACTGTCCATGCTCGCGTCCCTTTTGTTCCACCTCGTGTCCACGTCCGAATTCAACGATTGCCGGCTCGACAAACTGTCGTCGTCGCCCTTCCAAATACTTTGCTCTTGCTGCGTAGTTTGCTCCAGCGACAAACTTTTCCTGTACAAACTGCTGCCCGTGCTGCCGTTCCTAGCGAACCCTCTGTTGTACCTCGACGCGTCCGCGTTATCGTGCTCCGTCGACGTCGCCCTTCGCATCCCCATCGCCCGCTTAATGCGATCCCGTTCGCGTTCTTCTTCGCTCAACTTTTGAAAGCGCTTCAATTCGTCCGTAGCGTCCAACAGTCTCTGCATCGTCGATTGCACCTTCAGTCTCTTATCGTCCCGTATCAGCGAAGGCTCCTGTCTCTCTAGCGCCGGCGAGGTTTCGCGCGACTTCGACTTTCGCCGCGGCGGCGTCGGCGTGTACGGCGCTTGTTCGGCTTTTTCCGCGCTGCCGCTGCCTATCAACTCGGGCGCGATCTGGCTCAAGTATTCGATGTGCTCGATAATCGCGTTCACGCGTCGATCGTCCTCTTGCTCCATCCGTTTCCTGCCGTTCGCGGCCATTTTATATTCCTCGCGCTCTTTCTCGTGCCTCTCCTTTTCCCTTCGCAGCTTTTCGTTCGTCGTGCGTAATTTTGCGTGTGCGTCGCGCAATTCTAACAAGTCGCATTGCAGTTCGGTAATTTTCCGTTTGCCTTCGTCTTGATCTTCCTCGAGCGATTTCTTCAGTTGGTCTTGTTTCCGCTTCGATTCCAGTCTTTCTTTGTCGCGTTCTCTCTCGACTTCGAAGAGCGTCTGTCGCAAATCGCGCGCTAACGTCGCGGTTTCTTGCAACAGCCGTTGCTGATCTTCGCGCTCTTTGTGCCACGCTAGTTCCATGCGAGTCTTAATGCCGGCGATTTTCGTTCTGCCGGAGTTTAGGACCTTTTCTTCTTCCAACTGAAATCAGCGATTAGTAAATCGTTTGTTGTTGATGCCGCGCTTGCTTACCTCGTTCAGCCGCGATTGCATTTCGGACAATTTTATTTCCCACGTCGATCGTTCCGAAACTAATTCCGTTCTCAACTTGGACGATTCCAATCTCGACTCGGACAATTCGTCTTCCATGCAACTTATTTGCTGCTCCAACGTCGCTATTTTCGTCCTCGTTTCTTCGACCTAAAAGAAATCGATTGGGAATACGAAATCGATATTTTTCGCTGCCGTACCTCGTCAAAACTAGCGATTGATGCGCGACTCTCCCGGCCTGACTTCGGTCCTGTTTTTAGGTCGCCAATAGTCTTTTGTGCGCCTTCCAACATATGTTTATACGTGTCGCGTTCCCTTTTGAATCTGCCGGCTTGCTGTTGTAACGAGTTTAATTGTTCGTTAATTATAGAAAGTTGATTTTCATAGCGCATTTTACATTCGGTCAAATCGGCTTTTTTCGATTTTTCGGCGACATTCAATCTGAAACGATTAAGGTTTATTATTGCATGCTAATTGTAATAAACTCATTTTGGGACTCTTAAAGTAATTAATTATGCAAACAACCACTTTTTCCAACATTTAAATCACCTTCAAATTCAATCAAGGAAAGAAACATTTCTACCCAAAAACCAATTGGCATTGGAAGGAATTCCTTCTCAGAAATCAGTTGACATTGGATAGAATTTCTTCGCAGAAACCGATCGACATTGGAAAGAATTTTTTCCCTCGAATACGAACGACTCTTTTCCCAGAAATTGAACGCAAAAATAATTCGTTATCTGTAAGCGATAGGTAAAATCGAATAGGAAAGAATTTGTTCCAAGAAGCAGATAATATTTTACCCCCCAATTTACAAAGAAATTGATTCTTTGAAAGCGATAAAGCTTTAGCATTGACTTTGGAAAGTATTTCTTCCTAGAAATCAGTTGACATTGGAAAGAATTTCTTCTCGGAAATTGACGACCTTTGCTTTTGCAAGAGGAATTTTTTTTCTTTTTCTTAATTTTTGCATTTTTAGAGAGGGGACCAAGTGTGTTTTATTACTATTAAGGAAATAATCGATATTTTTAAATTACTTACTTTGATTTCAAATTTCGTATTTCTTTGTCCATTGCACTACTATCGGCTGATATGTTACGTTGTATCTTGTTGACTTTATGGTAATCGTCAAGTTTTTGCTTTAATTCGTCATTTTCCTTGCGAATGTATTCGATTTGATCGTTCACAACATCATATTGTTTCTTAATTTGATCGTACTGCGTTTGTAAATCGACAAGATTCGATTGTAATCTCATCTTTTCCAAACTAGTCTCATTTCCATTCTTCGTTTTGTGTTCTAACGATTTGAGTTTCTCTTGCATCTCCAACTTTTCTTTTATCCAAATGTCCTGTTTATTGTTATACGTATCGCGCAACGCTTGCAATTCTTTTTCAACGGTGTCCATCTCTTTCTTAGATTGTTGAAGTTGATTAGTCAAACTTTCTTTTTCCATAACTAATTTAGCTTTAGTGACGACGTGCTCCTCTTCGAGTATCTCGTATTTAGCGGTCAAGTCTTCGTATTCGCGTTTTTCGGAGAGCAAGGAAAGTTCCAATTCTAAAACAGAAACATCGTCATACTCACAACGATACACATTCATTTGTCGTCTCTTACTATCAACTTTCCCTTGATATTCTTTCTTAATATCAACGATCTTCTGGCTACCGCCAGAACTCAATTCCAACGTTTTGATTTTATTCTTTAACGTGCTTAACTCGAGTTCTCTGTTCCTTTGTTCTTTTTCATTATTCGTTTTCATCACGTCCAACTTCTTCCTTTCATTTTGCAAGTCGATGTCCAGCTCAGAGATTTTCTTTTCGTATTCGATTTTGTCGCTCTTCAAATCGTTCTCTACTTTCTTCAACTTCTCTTCTAAAGTCTTCTTCGATTTTTGCGTTGTCTCCAATTTCGATTCAAATTCGTGCAGATTGCTGTTGGCCTTTTTCAATTCGTCTTTCAATAAATTAATCTCCTTCGTGTCAGTCAACGATGACTTCTTGCTCGAATCTAACGTAGCTTTGTCCTTTTCCTGAAAATAAATTCGGTTGATTGAAAATGAAGTTGGGGGCGAAGATTGGGAAGAAAATGCTTACCAATTTCTTAATTAATAAGTTTTTCGATTGTATTGTCGTTTCTAAGCTTTCGATGTTTGATTTCAAATCTTCTATCTCTTTTGTACTCGTTTTAACATTGTTTTCTTTTTCCTCTTTTATCTTAGTTTCGAGCTGCTTTATTATCTCTTTATAATTGGCTTCCATATTTGAGATTTTTTCCTCGGATTCTTGTACCGTTTTTTCTAATTCGGCAATTTTCTTGTTCTTCTTAACCAGCTAGAAGTAACAAGTTGTATTTTAATTGTTCGATAATGAATCTGGATTTTACCTCTTTGTTTGATTTGATTTTCTCGTCAAGTTCTTCCTTAACTTTCTTCATTTCTTTATCTTTTTTGTCTAGCTCGCTTTTAAGGTCTGAAATGTTTTGCTTCAATCCACTAATTTCGGTTTTTAATGCTTCAGATCTCTCTGTAAATTACCTTATAAATATAAATTTCTTTTACTAATCAGGTTCGTACTTACTCGAGTCATTTTTCAATTTTTTCAACTCATCGTCGAGTCTGTTCTTTTCCGTTAACAGTTTAGTGTGATTTTCTTTTAATTTATTATTATCAGTCTTTAATTGCTCCAATTCATTATTAGTTTTCGTTAAATTATCATTTGCGGCAGTAAATTTCTTACTCGTTTCGTCGTATTTGATCTTCTCCTGATTGAACCGATTCTTCTCCTTTTTAAGCTCCTCTTGCGCATCTTTCAGCTTCTTCTTGAAGTCGTCTAGTTCCTTTAAAGTATTCTCGTACTCGCTGCTCTTATTCGATTTTAATTTCAGCTGTTTTAATTCGTCTTCCAATTTCGATTTAGTAGCGTTACTGTTTCTAAGTACGATTAAAATTTCGCCAATTTCATTTTCCAAGTCGTTGACCATCGTCCTCAACTGCGACTTTGCTGTATATTCCGTCGGTTTCTTTGGCGTCCTATCTTTAAATGCCTTCACTGAATCGGACTTCAATTTGTCTATCGTCTTAATTAATTCGTCCTTCTCGTTCTGCAATTTCTTTATTAACGAATTATCGTTGTCGTTGTCAGACTTCGACGATTTTTTATTTTCTTTAGCTTTCTCTAATTCATTCTTGGTGTCCGCAAGCTCGATTTCTAACGTCGCTATCTTATCTATATACAAATCGAGATTCTTGTCGGATTTGCTAGTTTTAGTTATTTTCAGCAATTGCAGCTTCTTATTTTCAACAGATAACTTCTCGTTTTCACCTTCTAAAGCTTGTACTTTCGCCCTTAATACTGATGCCTCTTGTTCGATTATTTGTAATTGTCTCTTGAGATCAATCGCTTGTTGATCTAGATCAACGTTTCTGAAGCGGAAAGTTAAAGAGCGGAGGAAAATTTATTACTAATTTATATAATAAATACTCACTGAGTTTTAGTAATTCCTTTTCTCTTTTGATTTACGTTAATTTCCGATTGTAATCTTGCGCAATCCTTCTCTCTTTCTTGAAGTTTCTTCTTCAATTCGTTAACTTCTTCTTCCAAAGCCTAAAAAAGTACGTTCAGAAATGTTTGATTAGAACTTTTTGGAGCTTTTACCTTTAATTTTGTACTATTCTCCTTGTCGCCGAATAGGCTTTTCTTCGACGTTTTTGAGTTTAATTTATCTTGGAGGTCTTTCGTCTTCTTCTTAAATTTATTGTTTTCCGTTTCTAATTCTTCGACCTTTTTCCTTAAAACCGATAAATGTTGTTCGGACAATTCGACTTGTAACTTTAATTCCGATGGATCTTCGTCGTCCGAAATCTCTTTATCAACTGACTGTTCCGGCGTCAACCTGTTATTCGTCGGACTTAATTTTCTACCTGTTAAATTTAAACGATAAAATTTCAATAATTCACGTTTCTCATATCATTGAACATATTGGCTCAAAATTAGCAAAGCACGAAACTGTAGAAAATGGCTAAGTAATTAATTGTTGTTTGTTAATACTGAGTAAAGATATTAAAAACTAAAAATCTAAATACATGCTCACTAAATAGATTGGTACACACTGTATACTTAAGTTGGATGAGGAGAACATTATTACTTTCTCGAAATAAATAATTCGTTTAAGAGAAGAAAACAAGGAGTTCAATTTTCTTCCACTTGTAAGGATAAAGCAATTTAATCTGCGTAATTCGTTGGTTATTCAAATTCGTTCAACGTACTTCTTGCCTTCGTAGCCATTTTCTTCAGTTGCAATACCAAGGACTCGTTATCGTCCTCGATCCTGGATACTTTCTTGCGCAAATTTTGAGCCTGAAACAGAGAGAAATGAGAACAATTTGATTACCTAAAGGCGTCAAGAGTGTCGCCATTGGTGAGTAACGAGTTATTGGTTGATAGATTCCCGTTATTGGTAGTACATGGCTCCTGTTTATCGATGATTGGAATAAATTGGACGGGAGCATTGATATCTTGCTTAAAATGTTACCAAAATACGTCCTATTTTCATTTTGGTTTTCGCTTGGATCGTCTTTATCGAAATCCACTTGAACCGAGATATCATTCGTTTCTGATATTTCCGTTTGCGAATAGCTGCTAAACTGCAAAGCGTTAGTTTGCAGGAACGTCTGCGTCGAGACGGTAAAAGATTTCTTGTCGTCGTAATTGGATAAGTGAAAGTTCGACGGGAAATCTGGGTGATTGAACAAAACTAAAGGACTCTTCCTTTGCGGTATTGGCAATTCTGGCGAATCGTTTAATGTCCTTCTTGTCGCTCGTCGCTTAATAATCAATCCCATCAGTTAACGAAATGTTAATTGGGTACTTTATCGCATGCGTTACCTCTTCCTCGGCGAACTTCAATTGCTCCTTCAGGTCGGCCTCGCGTTCCATCGAATCTTGTAGATCTCTCAGCAATTGCGCCGGATCGTCCTGCGAGCCGCCTCGCGTTAAACTTTCCCGCGACATTTTCTATACACGAAATTGAATTTAATTAAAATAATCAAATATTTGACCCACCGATGTTCATACCCCTTCGCCTTTGGCAAGTGCGCTCAACATGGGCGCCTTCCTGCTTCCGGTCGACTTTTCTTCGGCCTTTTTCAAATTGGAATTGGCCTCGTCTAACTTCTTTTGCAAGCTAAACGTGGCTTCGTTCGCGAGGCCCAAATCTTTCTCCAACCTCTTTATCTTATCCAAGTACGACGATATCGACTGTCCGCCGGAAATCTGCAAAAACAACGAACGAAATAATTCGATCGATCGATCGATTTCCCGCTTCGTCTACCTCTTTCAATTTCTTCTCGTTTTCGCTCTTTTCGTTCTCCAATTGTTCGGCCTTCCGCTCGGATTTTCGCAATTTGAACGACAATATCCGGCAGTTCTTCGTCGTTTGTTCCAGTTCCTTCTTCAGCGACGTATATTCGTCGGCTTGTTCCTCGCGGAAATTGTCTTGCATCTCTTCCATCTCGTCCTCCAGGTCTCTCAGTTCCTTTTTCATGTCCTCGTTCTCGTCCATCAGTTCCTCGCACAACGTTTCGGCGGCCAGCAACTTCGAGCGCAGCTCGTCGGCCACCTTTTGCGCCGCTTGAATCGTCGGCCGCGTTTCCAGTTCCTCCTCCAGCTCTTTCACGCGCAAATCCAACGTCTTCTTTTCGTCTTTGTAGTCCTCTAATTGCGTTTGTAGTTCGTTACAGCGCTGCTGTAATTTTAACACCTAGCAATCGATTAAATTGATTTATTCACTGATTTGATTGTCGATTTCGTGCTATAGAACCTCGTTCGATTTGATGCTCGGCGTGTCCATGGCCGTCAGCCTTCGCAATAAGATGTTGCTCTTTTCGCGCTCGAGCCTATCGCATTTCTTCTTCGTTTCATCGAGCTCCTTCTTTAAACTTTCCATTTGGTCGCGCAACTCGTAATCGTTCACTAACGTGGTGTCCGTCGTTTCTGTGCCAGTCATACTTACTGCGTCGTCTTCGCTATCGTTCTCTTCCGCTTCTTTCTCTTTAGCCGGCACCTTTTTGACCTATTCGCATCGAACGTTTACTTTTAATCATGTTCACTCGCTTTTCGAATCATACACGTCTTTGACAACCACACAGGTTAATCTACGTAAAATGCACAAAAACAATTAATCGCAATCGCTTTCCCTTTAGGCTGCGTGTTCTCCTTTTCGGCTTTTCTCTCGGGGAAAGTCTTTTTGTTATTTGATTAGACCGATTTTAATCGACATCATTCGTGCTCCACACGTCCAAACAAAAAGCGGGTGTAATTAGATGGAGAGATATGTTAGACAACAACGGTTAATCGTTCTAATCGGTAAGATTACAAGCGGAGGAACAGAGAGAGGTCGGACGTCGCGACATTTAATTACTTGAATAAGAAATTGTACTTCATTATGTGCCGAATCCTCGATTGCGCTTATCTCTTTCACGTGTATCCGTTTCGGCTTCTCCGCCGATTTCAGCGCCTGCAACTTCTTGGCTCGCATCGCCAAACTGTCGTTCTTATCGAACACTGCGGACTTTTCGCCCTTCAGTATCGAAAAACTATCCGAGGCTACGAGGAAATAAATACGCCTTTACAAGTCGCTAAAGACGGCCAGTTTGAAAACAATTGCAGCCGAAATCGTTGACTGACGCACAGTGGGTTGCTGCATTCGTTCTCATTTTCGACACGCGCGAATTACGAATACTCACTCGTCCTTTGTCCCGTGTCGATCTTGATCTGTTTCCGCTTGGGCAACCGGAAACTAACCGTTGGTATGTTCGCTTGCGTGTCGTCCTCTAAATTGTTCAAATCCGGCGTGGAAATCCACGACGATGGATTGCTGTAGTCGCTATCCTCGCTACTAGTGCTGTTGCGCTTTTCTCGATTCGGATTGTCCACCAGATTGGTGCTCGACGCCCAACTACGTTTGCTGTCCCCGTTTTCCCTTTACGTTAAAGAAACGTGAATCAATGCAACGATCCCTGAATGCGACCGTTTACCTTGAGCCGCTGTTCCAAGACAACGTCGGCGACGACAATGTAACGTCGTCTTTTCGCAACGCGTCGTCGTCCCGCCGCTTGCCGCCGTGCTCTTTGTAATCCCTAATTAATTTCGTAATGGATAATCAATTACCGTATCAAAATCGATTGCGATATACCTAAAACATCGTTTGCATCTCGTCGGCCATCGCACCTGCGGATGAAACCCCAGCGGGCACAGAGGGTCGCCTTTGGCCAGCGGATACAGGTGATGCATTTCTGTTCGCCTCGTTTCGATCTTCCTTATGGCTCTCTCCGAAGATTTCCTTTACAATCGTGAAGCAATCTTCAATACAACGTACATGTATAAAGACGACGGCTGGTCTCTATATATAGCACGAGCGCATGCATTCACAACCTTGTCTATACGCGAGGCAATGGCTATCTCGTGTAAAACTGTTCCAAGCCGAACCTAAACGTAACAAATTCACTCATCATGAACGATTCGAGCACGTTTGCGTAAATCTATCGATAAGCAACGCGTAAAACAACACGTCAATATTCTTGAACGCGTCCACTTTAGCTCGTTAACAAACAATGCTATCGCAATCGAATCGAATCGAACCGAATCGAAAACCGATAATCAATTAATTCGACCCGGTGCGAACGGAACACTAAGATGTTTTTATTTAAAAATCGATTTTTCCACGATCAACGAAAATGGACTTTTAAACAAATCATTAGCATGGGCATCGAGAAGAAAAAAAACCGAAGGTACTCGACGCACGCACGTTCGACTTGTAAAAAGACGCCGTCGACGCCGACGGAGCGTTACCGGGCAAATTCCGACCGCTAAAATCGGAATACACATGCCAAACAATTTATAAATCGCACACATAATAGATCCCCTACTTACGAAAAAATGGGAAACGTACGTTACGCACGTTGGAAAGAGATCCCTTCATTACGATGAACTTACGTACCGACGTTTTATTATTTTAAGATCGTAAATTGCATTCTCTTCGCTGGTTATCTACCCTCGTTCAGGCGCTTTCGAAAAAAAAAAATAATAATACGTTATCCTAGAGCAACGCTTACGTAAAACGTCCAATTTAAGCACGCTTAACGAATAAAGGATGTCTATTTGTTATCCTTGTCCTATATGCGCGTAAGCCCAATAAGTTTATTTTCTGATATAATTAAATGAAATACACGTTGGAGCGAGGCGGACAATAAATGAAATGTGTTGAATATTGTGCGATGTTACCGTATTAGAAAATAAACATGAGAAAGGAAACCGCGCTGCGAACAATTATAGTTTTAAAATAACATTCTAAATGACTGGGTCACTCACAGAATTAACTTAAGCTAAGATAATGACCTAAATCGCTTGCGGTTTAGAGGAACATTTTGAACATTTCGTCTGCGAAATTTACTTCATTCTCGAGTAATTAACAATGGGAATTTCGTCAGAAATGATTCTGCGTGAATTGTCGACGTTGAATGCCCCACAATACAGGAATACCCTGTAATTAGTGTATGAATTTAGTAAAGGTATCACACGCAACGTCGTATTAAATTTATGAGTTTAGAATAATTAATTACAATGTTGGAGATGGAATCTTCCAAATGATAACAAGCTTTTTAACGTTTCAGGTGTTTTCCTGATTTTGTGGACCTCTGACGGAAAATTTGGAGCCTTCTTTGCAAAGGTAAGAGCACATCTCCAAATTACAGCTACTTATTGATTTTTGTGATAAACTGATGATATTGCGGGGTTTCTCATAAGGGAAGTTTTCTGGGTTAATTGAAAAAACCACAAATTGGCAAATCGAATATTTTTTATTTACCCATAATAAAATATATTTTTTAAAGTCTACAAAAGTCGGGAAATTTAAAAATTACCTATCACTGTAAAACAAGTAAGAATGTTAGTTATTTTTATTTTTTAAATTCTTTTCCTTCATTAAATATGTCGTATAGGAGGATAGTATTATTTTTATCAGTTGAAATTACCTTTTGTTACATCTTTTTTTTTTAAGTTTTCAATAATTAACTGACAAAAATTTAACAAAACTACAAGCTGCTGTCTCGTTCACAAGAGAAAGTAATAAAATAAAAACGCGACAATATATATTTTCTGCGTTTTCTTAATTAGATTATAAATTAAAATCGGATGAACTAAACTTAATAGAAAGTAAACGTGTCTCCTAATGCGTAATAGCGTTCTTAAAAGAAACAAGAAACGAAGTAATGTATCTCAAAAACATTAGTCAAAGACTCTTTTTTATCCGCTCTAAAACACATTTGTTGCTTAATTGGAAACTTTAAGTATGAAGAACAATTTAAGGAGTACCAATCACTTGTTACAGTAAGTTCATATCAAAAAATATATGCGATAACGAAACAAATTAATAATCATTTGACTTATTTTCTTGTACCTTTTATTCTAAGGAGATGCGTTTGTATTGTCCTTCATCCTTAAAATTTGTGTTCATGAAAAACTCTAATGGAAATTAAATATAATGTCCGCGAGAAGAAATCAATAAAATGACTAAACAATAATACAAATAGTTAAAATTGAATAAATCCGATAAAAATAAAAAATATTAAAGTGCCATGTTGTGATAGCGTAATATACATCATATTGTTTATATATAATATTAATTACTTTTCTCCCTTTGTTACTTTATCTTTTATTTCAATGAACACAGAGATGTGGGATAAGTATAATTTTTACTGTACGCAACATGAATTCTTGTGACCATTTTTCGATTTAAGCCGCGATTTGGGACGGTATTTCTCCAGGAAACCCAATTGTTTAGCATTTATAGCGCCACGTCGTTTCCTAAAACAAACCAAACGGCGCTTTAGCGTCGGTCTTTCAAACAGCGTCGCAACGAACGCGAACGGCAACTTACTCTCGAATTAACTCGACAGCTTCCTCGTATTTAAGGCCCAATTCGATGAGGGCTAATGCGACCATAACGGGCGCTCTGCCTAGACCAGCTACACAATGTACGGCCACGCAACCTTCGGGATTGTCATGAAACTGCTTCTTCAACAATTTAAACCACTCGTCCACGACGTCGTTCGGTGGAAATGTGCCGTCGTCGTATTCCAAATCGTAAATCTCGATGCCTTCGTGCTTTAATTCGTCTACTTTATAAGATGGTTGGCATACCCTTACTACGGCCGTAGTGTTATGTTTCTTCAGTTCCTGAAAATTTATAAATCGCTTGTACTAGAGGGTTCGCAGTTGCTTCTGAAACGGGGGCCGATGAAACTGTTTCGTTCGCTTTTGATTATGTTTTTTAAAGGGAATGTTTTACCTGAATATAAGCGTGAATGTTTTGATCTGAAGGCCTATCCGTGATGAGGAACCTGAATCCTTTGTGTTCAATCTCGGCTGGTGCCGGCCTTATGTCCTTCTGACGCATTCCTGTGCTGGCGTTGTTCATTCCACAAGAAGACACTTAAAATACGTTAACACTGGGAAATAATCGTTTCCTCTGCTTTCGTTTCGTTTGCTCCTAAATCTTTCGTTATCTTCTTTTTGTGTCGGTTTTGTTTAATTTTATTTAGAATATAAGAGAGTATCACTCTTTATAAACGTTATTTATATAAATGTATTTAAAAAAATAATCGATGATTCCCTTGATTTAATTTTTATGTTCTTCTTTGCTTCTTGCTTGTTTAATTAATTGAAAATTATTTATTATCACGAAATACCCCTCTTCTCGTTTTCGTGCTATCCAAACGAAGTTAATTAACAATTGTGGCCTTGTTGGATTTCTGTCAAATCTCTTCAACAGTCGATGGCTGAAATCAATTACCTCTAACGACTTATAGCAATGTTAAATTCTTGTTAGTCAGTCTTTATTTTATAAAACTTCCTTGTGTGATTCTATAGTTTTGTTATTATTTCTCTTTGCCCTTTTTTTTATCAATTATTTAATATTTCGTATTATAATGTATTTTTTTTTACTTATTTACACACTAAATTCTTGATATGCCTTAGCAAAGTATTAATTTGTAGGGAAGATACTGCAACGAAGAATTATTTTATTGAATTAGTCAAATTTAGTGAAATTAGTTCTATCATAATATCTGCAGGTTTGTTAGGTTTCTAACACCTAGTACAGTTTGAAACTTTGTCTTTGTTCTTCGTTTAATTGGAAAACAACGTTAATTTAAGGTGTACTTATATATCGTGATAAGTGTTAATTTAATTCACTTCTAATGTAGTTTTTTTCGTGGAATACACATTTAACACTTTACGCGTCACCTTGCTTGAAAATAATGAAGTTGAAATTAAAAATCGTCTCTCTATCATATGTAAAGTACCAATAAGAAAATAAAAAATAAATAAGCATGTGTTGAAACAGCAGGTTGAATGAACATTTATATTTATTGTAGTCTTATCACCAAATGGCAGTATCATCATCGTGCGTTTTCAAACACTGGAATTTTTCTTCGTTTCTGATGCAACGCACAATGAAACGTCTCATATTGCCATTCGCTGTTCATCATGATTTGAACGTAACTTTAAATTAGACATTAAACATCCGCCAGAAATGTGATAGCAATCTGAACAATTTATCAGAAACTCGTGCTCGAGAGGTACTCCAGCTTTTAAATATTCATTTCGAACGAAACGGAACAAAAACATACACTCAACTGCGATTTTCGTGCATCCCTCACTTGGCCGGTGCCCAAAATATCTCATATTTTTCACTAACTTAACGTGTAAATACAATTGTTTATATAAACAAGACATTTCCCGAGACGAATGCTAATGCGTTTATAATTAAACGTTTAAAACCCGATACGAATCTAGCAAATCATCAAATAATAAAGTGGATTGCCTCATTGTCAATAGATATTTGACGACGCGAGCGAATCCCTCAGATTTGACGATAACCGCTTAAACGTGCAGATATTATGATCCTAATGACGGTAATAAAGTCATACGTAACTTACGCTTATTTGGCTGTATTTGAGGTACGTCCAATGGAGCTAACTATGGCAATGGCGAAATAATGACTTAGTTTACAGGTGATTTCTTTAATTATATATATATAATATTTATTATTATTTTATACGTGTATATTTGAATAATATTTATTTTTCTTCTCTCTAATTATATTATATATATTAAATAATTAAAGGCGCAGCAAATTTATTTGTGTTGAGCCTGGCAGTATTCCGCACTATCCAACTGGAACTCCATGTATGCGAGCACTGTCTCACCAAGAAACTGCAACCGATAAACGATTAAGATCACAAATGAGAGTGATTAACTAGGTTATAAACTGGTTGTTGCATAAAAACGATTTTCAATTGTTGCTTTATCAGCTCCAGACCCGATATTAATTTCGTTTAAGTAATAACTAATTAGTTCGAACGTTAATACGCGACTATATCGTTTCGCAATTAATCGCCTATAAACACAATTAAATTTGTTTAGAGTTAATAAAGAATGAACGTTTTCACTGCGACAGATCGAGTTAATTACTCCTCGATTATAATGGAATACACTTGCCCTTGTATGCACGATTATTACAATAGCAGTAACAATAAGATTTTACAAAACGGAAATGCATATAATGGAACGTTACGCGTTAATAACGAAATTGTTTTATTCATAACCCAATATCGCATGTCAGTGATATCGACACTTGATTTATTTATTTATTGTTTATTTAAGAATTTGATCCACCGCGAATAACAATTCATTTTAATTAGTCGCAGTTTAGAATAGATGAACGTGGATTGAGAATAAATGCAAATTTTACGACACGATTTAATTGCTTGATCGTTCTAAGAAGGTGTTAAGAACTTGTGTGGTCGTAGATATCAATCTACGCAAGAAATTGGTTGTTTAGGCAAAGTGCGATCGAACATTTTCGTAAATGTGGGTTGGTCAATAAATTTGCAGCGTAAATTGTTGCTAGAACAACGATAATCATCATGTGATAAATAAAGTGTAGGAAAATATTTATTCGAAAAGAAAAACATGAATCGATGCCAAAAGTCATGATAATGGCATTTGGAGAGCGAAAAGGTAAATAAAATAAAAATTCAAGTCAAAGTTTTTTCTCCCGCGAAACAAAGGAAAGGGAATGTCACCTTCACATTAACCCAAATTTCAACCAGACAGAACTAATTATCACTTAACGGCCAATAAGGAAGCAGTGCAGACGTACGATATTCGTAATTCGCATTCAATTTGATCCCAATGAAACTATTCGAAAGTCTGCGACAACGTCTAGACTTCAA
Source organism: Hololepta plana (assembly GCA_963695495.1). NCBI lineage: Eukaryota > Metazoa > Arthropoda > Insecta > Coleoptera > Histeridae > Hololepta > Hololepta plana. The sequence goes on from OY968835.1 coordinate 12,437,837, forward strand.
TCTTCCTAGTTTACGTGGACAACTTTTATTAGAAACGATCGGAAGTTATTAAACGAAGCAGGAAGCGCGCTCTCGTTCGTAATGCATCGAACAACAGCAAATAACGTTGATTATTAATATCAATTATTGACTGTAAATATTTAATAACGATTTGCTTCCAACTCACATTTATCAAACGCCAACAGTCAGGTCAACGGGATACAACTTTCGACGAAATTAACAACCCTCGGTGATTCGAATTCGATCTTCTCATACAAGACATTAACTAAATTCAACGAAGCTGACGAAACTTAATAAAACCGAAGATATCATCGAACTCGCTAAACATATTGCAACACGAAAATGCCGACAGCATTTATCTGGGTTGACTTTAAAATAGTCCCAGGATTAACACAACGACACACCCCCACTCACTAACGTCAACTTTGAGTGGGACTTTTCTTCATTTTCGCCTGAACCGTATTTTTCATGAAACCACCGTTTAAATGTGTTATTGAGAGGAAGAGCGTTTAATCCCCCCAAAGATATAAAACTTACGTTGCGGCGAAGTAAACCGTAAACTGGTTAAGAATCATAGAACAAACTATGATTCTCCTAATTGTTGATAACGATTTGAATCAATGCCGTAGGATTAAATCCGTGCGTTTCCCGATTGTCTATCTCGAAATTAATTTCAGCGTATTATAAATCGGGTTCAATGTGTCATTTTCAGAGATTAGATTGAAAAGCAATTTTCTCATATCTGCACAGCATTTTGCGACTTAATCACAAAACGGTACGTTTCCGTCGAAAGGAGCGAATTTCACGTTTGATACGTACGGTCAAATCGAATCGCGTTCAACGGCAGCAATTCAACGAATCAAAACCGATTAAAACTTTTTCGAAGCGATTACATTTAATTAACGTGCTTTTGTGCCTAGTTCGCCTTTATTTCGCGACGTGGGATTAATATTGATACAGTTGCAGGCAAGAGGTGGTGGGAATAATCGAATAATCGAAATTTGCCTCCTTCATTCTCCTCCTAACGTTAAATGACAGATGCGGGGGCGGCTCTTTTATTACTGCCAAGACCACATTGTGATGCAAGGGATGTTACGTGTGACGTCATTACGACCACATCGTCGTCATTGTAGGTTTTCCAATCGACCCAATTTCAACGATAGGAACAACGTTGCGCAATTCCATTATTTCGCGAATAACAATAAATTTCGCTACGTTATTATTATTATTTTTTAATCAGTTGTTAAGCCGTTAAAAAGGCTTCGCAATAATTAATTTCCTACGAATTTAATAATCGATTGTTACCGGTGTAATTGTTCGGTGCAGGTTTTAAGACGTAGGTAAAGTAAGGAGAAAAGTGATTGCTAAACAATGCTAATTGTTCGAACTAGTCGAACAATTACTTTCGAATAGTAGCAATAATCGATATCAACAAAACTACCATTAAATGTCAAGGGTGAAATGGCTTGTTCGATTCTTTTCACTAACTATTGGCATTATCAATGAAGCGTTTAACGAAAAAACCGAATTTTGGCGTTAATTATATGCGTTCGCGATTTGGTAGCTTCGATTAATTGTTTAACCAGCCTGTTCACATTAACCGCTTGCCTATTTTTATTTATTGCGGAGTTTGCAAATAAGTAAAAGCTTGCGTATACGTAGGTAACGTACGTATCTATTTGCTGTTTGTAATTCGAACGTGCAAATATTCTTCAAGGCGTTTTTATGTATATAGATATGCTGCTGCTTGGCTCGACTTGCGTATTTTTATAATATTATAGCAGTGTGCCTATGACATACTTTCTCTTCCACGCCAAAAGGAATTGAAAACGAATTCTCTTACTTTTAAATGCATTTGTATAAATAATAATATAATTTAACGCCGCACTAACGTGGCGTAACATTTAATCTATTCGGTTTTTCTCGTCATGCGGATGTACCAATGTGTCATTATTAAATTACGTTTGTTTCAAGTTAAATTTGGTTACCACATGCAGTTCGTTATCGATATGATGATAAAACCCATAAATTATCCGCATCTATGTTCTATACGGTTTACTTAACATTGGGATATAAGAGAAGAGAGAGAGCGAGGAATTGAATTCGAAGCGTGTCCTGTTTTAGCACACGATGGCACAAAGATTTTTGAAGATGATAATTGGATTTAGAGCGAAGGATATAAATTAAATTTGAGATATTTTAAAAAACTTGCAACAAATTTCCACAAATTTATTGTTATAGCTATCTGAACCTTCTACTCACTGACAAGTTTTACGGCCTTTTACTTGAAAAACTTTTAATAGCATAATTCACTGTTGAATGAAACGTACTTGTATTTAAAATTATTTTAAACGTATCGTTTTTAATGTTTTCGGGCTTTAGAATCCATTCATTTCACGCCATAACATAATTTTGCCTGTTTTTATTTAGATAATCAAATAATTAACGATTTTGCGTAGTATTTCCATCGAAAATGGACGAAATTTGGTCGTCGAATTGAAAAATAATTATAGTAATTTTACCAATTATTTTCGTAACGAAAATAACGTTATTTTGTTTCTCTTTGTCGGTCTATGACGCTCTTCCCATCAAGTTCTTTATAACGGCACAATTTGCCATATTAATTTACGTATAACGCGAGAATTAAATGATATTGAATCATTACAGGAATTTGCTACCATCTAATCGCCTTGCGAAAATGATTATGTCATCTAATCGTGATTTTCAAATAGAAGAAAATGTAAACAGACGCCGGAAAGAATATGAGGAATTTGCGAAAATAATAAGATTTTATTTATAACTGTGACAAAACGAAGTACGAGCAGCAATTAATAATTAATCGCGTAGGCAAAAGGAACCTCTATTGTGATCTTAGGAAACTAGAATTTTGAGGTCTTTGACTTCGCACTCACATAAATATTGTTGCACAACTTGGCAACTTTGCTATTAATCTGAGATTTATTGATACTAAATAGAGATGCCTCTATGCGATATTCAATTACCGCTTTTATTCAGCTCGACCGCTCGTTCTCTTCACGTAGAAACGTTTCGCAATCATTGTTCTCTTTTACAAAAGATAAACTTCTTACCTGCAATTAAGCCTTTAATGAATTAAGCCATAAATTTTAATCTTTGATTAAAAAGTACGTTTCATTAATACAATCTATTAATAACTAGCAGTTCTAATAAGTGATTCTGCTTAAATAACACAATTGTGCAGTAATATTTTTTATGCTGAACTATAAAATTCTTTCGTTTTAATTACCTATTGAAACGATTGAATTATCGCTTTTCTATTCCAACATGAAAAGTTGATTGTGTAACTGTTTGGAAAATTGTACTAATTTCTAAATTATTATCCCAGGGGCCCTCTAATTCATGTTGCCAACAAAAGAAAATATTTAACGGTTTAAATAGAGAAAGGGATTTATCGATAAAGATTGATTTTTGCCGGTTGATTCCATTATTATATTCCTTTTAATACCAAGGATATCCAGTCATTATTTATCTCTCTCTTTCCGATTTATTGCGTTTCCTGTTACAATTTTATTAGCAAACTGTAACGATATGTAAATTTAAAGAAATTTCTATAAGTTCCTATTCAATTTGTATCGATGAATTATGAAAAAAAATATATAATGAAACTCCTGATTAATTAAAAGAAACCTATTGTTCATAAAAAATGGAGGGAGAAATGAAGTTTTGCAATTAGCTAAATAATAGGAACATTATCGACGTATTAATTGATACGAATCTCTCTGCCTAATTAATGCTAATTGAGGTGGAATTTAATTAGAATTCTTATAATTATCATTATGGTTGAGAGCTTTTCAATGACAAATAATCAGATAAAATTTTATATTTAGAAAATGCAAGACTGTATTCAATTAAGCTAAGAATAAAGTACAAGCTGCAAGTAATTTCGACGAACATTCTAAAGGTAGAAGAATGCTGAAATAAAAATAAATTTCAGCTTATCGCGAAGAAAGGAACGTAACGAATTTGATTGTACTTCAATGCCGTTTTCATCAACATCATTTACTAAACATCAAGAATCCATAACGCAACAATCAAATTTATTTCAGCCTTGTAAAATTGAATTAGATAAACTTCTATAATACACACACGAAACGTCGTTGATAATTTTAATCGTCTTAATGACGAAATATACATATCAATCACTTCTAGTGATCCTAAAAATAAAACGAAAACGAAAGAGTTTGACGTTGAATTTAACCGAGCACTCGAATCATTAAAAGAAAAAAGAACAATTGGTCAACGCGATAAGTTTATAAATTTGACTTTGATACGCGAACGATTTGTTTATATGAGCTTATTGCTTGTAATCAAATTAAAACAAATCGTTTTGTACATATTTCCGAAGTTACGATTAGAACATACTTTCGTTGCTTGTTTCAATCTAAAAATAAATAGGTTTCTCGGAGTATGAAATGGAACTTTATTTAGTGTCAATAGCTTTGCTTTTGAAGTGCTCGTTCGCCCAGAAGCAGACAATCGTGAAATGGAGGTCGTTTTAAAAATACATTTTACGGCCCGTGTCTTTATTTAGATTATTTTTAATAATTTCCTTCCTTTTTGCAAAAAACTTGGTTCGTTATTTACCGTGGATCGCACGTACTATGGCACAAACGGTAATAAGACATGAAATTGCTATTCGAAGGAAAATCAATCGAAAAGACGAACGAAGACATGAAGTTGATGTGACATTGAGACCGAATGATGTGTTACATAACGTTTATAACGATATTATGCCGACGCGTTATGAGAAGTACGAATCGAAAGCTAATTAACATTTTTAAACTCAATGACAAATTGCGGAAATGACTCATAACGTATTTTTCGCTATTACGCCATCGATTTAATTTCGTTTTAATCACCTATAATGCCGTGTTAATTAATAGTTTCGTTATCAAACGGCCGTAACGTCGCGTCTATATCACTCTAAGTGTTAAACCTCTTGTTGGAGCCTAAACAAGACCAAAAATTATGCGCATATATAATTCGCTTTCGATTTGCAATTGCGGTAATAACATAACAAAACAAAACCTATATAAAGAACCAAATCACATGTTAAGCAAATAATTCTCGTGCTAATAACAATAACAATAACGGATAATTGAAAATAGACCGGGCTATTTAAATAATTCGCTTGCAGAGACGCGCCCTTGAGTACGACCTCGTTAATTTCTGTTCGCTTGTTGGAAGCAAAAATTATGCGGAATATCTGCGAAAACGAGCATCCGAAAATACGCGTTCGCTTATTAACCAGGGAATTATTCAATTCGCCTCTCATTCGAACTAAATATAACTGCAACGCAATAAATTCCTGCCATCTTCTGCCGCCAAGTCACCCCTACGATCGATATCATTGCCGTCATTTATTGGCAGATAACGTTGAATTGGGGAGAAAAGATCGAAATAACACGATGCCGGGGTTCGATATTTGTGCCACGGACAATGACCTCTTGTGCACGATTCTCTCCGCTCTTCGCGAAGAGCTCCACCCGCACCCTTTTCCATCGCGTTTGCGCCAACGTTTCAGATACACTGTATGTTTTACACGAAAAGACCTTCGAAAACGCTGCCCTTTTTATATTGATCATCTCTAATCATTTGCCAGGAATAAACATTATCTCCACGAGCGAGCGCAAATTAATGCCAAAAGCTCGAAATGGAATAACCGCACATCATTAATATCGGCCATAATGAAGCGAAAGCGCGAGCATAAAACGTACGATTTCACGTTTTATTAGCATTACTCGTGCTTCGATGTGGAGTCACTTTTAATCGAGACTCTGGAGTGATTTGTTTTAGCATTGATTGCGATTTTGAAAAGGCAATTTTTAAGCGTATCGTCAAATACACCTTGAATATTATCGATCAATAATAATTCCAAAACGAGCGTTTTCGCTTGTTTTCGTTTGAATCGCTGTAAAATGAATGCAGCGTTATTGATTTTCTAATTGATGGCCCTCAAAAGGGGATATTCATTAATTTTCGTCTAATAACACGAACAAAAAGTTCGCCAATTATAAGTTGCGTCTTTTCGTTAGGGCGCGATCAAATGGCTGAAATCAATTCGAAGACAGCTGAAAGAAGTTTATTAATTACACTTGTTAGCGTTAGCGTGAATTAAGCTTCATTCGATTAATTAGCTTCTGATCCGAAATACCATCGCATTCTTATGGAAATATCGAATAAATTGAATTTTAGCATTGGCGCAACTTGCGGCCGTGCGCGTCTACAGCGAAAGCCACTTAAACGGGAATCTTCGAGCTTTCCGGCTCCATTCGGCACTCGAAATGGAAGCGGACACATTTTCATCGAACCACACTGTATAGAGATAGATGTGTTGTTAAAGCGTTTTCCCCCAAGGTAAATCTATTGATTTTTGCTCACAATGAAAGCGTTTTAATTAAAAGTTGGGCATTTCAATAGCCGTCACATTTAAATGCTTGCGTTCATAATCAAAGTGTCGCCACGTCAATAATTCGCCGATGGCATAAGCTTATTGTGCGTTAAGGATCCCGACGAGATCGTATGATAACATTTTATTTTATCGATTGTTGATGGCGGAACAATAATAATGAATGTAGGGCATCGGTTTAATAATAATTCCCGTTTCGATCGGTGCCTTTTCTTTCGGGGCAAATCGTAATAAATTTCACTAATGATTAGGGCTTATTTACTGACAACGCTTTCGTTTGCACGACGTGCGTGAGTAATTTATGTAGGTTAAAAGTCTACACCCAAGTCCCGTCCCATTTTTTTGTCATTATCGAAGCCGATCAGACGTTATTATCATAACGAAATATCGTACTGACATTTATTTTTAGCTCGGATACGGCATCGATCGATAGATGTTAATTACGGATATTACTGTCATGATTCACGACAAAAGGTCTCTGTTTTAGCAAGACTATTTCGCGACTTTTATTATTATTGCATTACGATTATTATCGATAAAGGTCAAACGTACTCGTCGCTGGTAACGACGGCCGAGAAAGACTTTCGTGTTCTCGCGCACGAAAAGCTTCATTCCCGTTGCCGAAATCGTTATTTAATCTGGCCGAAAGCGAACCGTTCCGCGGAACGAGCGTAATGAATCTAATAATACGGAATCGCCGACCTTCTCGTCCGCAGTAGGATACACGCTAAACGGCTTTGTTTGGTTATCCATAGATTCGCGCAAGAGGCGCAGATTAATGTTGCTGGTTTGCTCGAAACGCGCGATTATCAGCCGTCCGAGATTAGATAATGAGGCATCAATGTCGGCGACGTTCTCAATCGATGAATGAACGGCCCTTATCGAAAAGAATTTTACGCTACTAATCCGTAACCGAGTGGAAGTGCGAAGTTCGTTTCGGGTAGGACGAATTGTTCGACTTCAACGACTCCGGCATTGGATGGAAATGAACGTGGGCCGTTCGTACGTTGCCAAAACATGTTTGTCGCAAATAAACGGCCGGTTCCTTTACGCGTTCGGTAAACAAATGATTTTTTTAATCGCACGCCCAAACAATAGTCATCAGTCGAATGCGACGTGGATCGCAATAGGCGATTTACGAACCAACCGCCCTCGTTCTAATTTCAAACTTGAACGATTGCAAAGCAAAACATTTGCTCATCTCGGTGGAAACATTTAACAAACAATTTGCACTTCGTTCGACAATAACCGATTCATCGTCGTGCATTAAACATGAACGTGTACGTAGCTTAATTGCGTTAAAAGTCTAATGAATCACTTCGGTTCGCTGATTAAGGAGAAAATTAAAAGTATGATTTAGATGGGGCGTAGCGGGAAATCGAGGATGTTAATAAATCCGAAACGATTAAAACGAAAGTTAATAGCGCTTATCGATTCGAAGTTGAATAATCAGCTTCGAAGTGAGTGAAAGTTGTAATGCAACGATTCGATAGTTAGACTGATGTGTACCAATGCCGAAGATAATACACAAAAGCAAACTTCGTTTGGATTTCGGATGAAAATAAGCGAGGAATAATTAAACTAAAATTGAATGCGGGTTCGCACTGACCCTGGGAATTATGTTCATTTTGTACACCGCATCCGGCGAGAAAGTACCGCTTTCACAACAATAATATTTCGTCAATTCTCGTTTTACCTGTTTAACGGTAATTACAAAATAAGTTGGAAACGAGACGAAAGAAAAATCAAACGCTTACTAAAAACGGGAGAGAGAAATCAGTATTTGATGATGATGATGACGACGACGGTAAAAAACAGTCTAGACTCGTGAAGTAAAAAAGAAAGTACGAAAAAAAAAACGTTTATAACGGGGGGATGAAATTTTATCATAAAGATGGGTGTATTAAATTAAAGGCGCTTCTTCTTCTTCTCCGTCGCCTCTTTTTTCTCTTCGTTCGAATTATTTGCTCTCGACTGAAGTTGGTTCTTCTTGCGTGGGAAAAACGATGTACACAATGAGTCTATATAGATCGCATATATATACACGAAAAAGGTTCAGTGGTCTTAGAAGAATAATTTCGGTACGGGGATTTGGTTGGGGTGACTTTCTGTGGCGGTATGGGACGAGACGAATCAACCAGACGGGGTTGACCGACCTTGAACCAAACCCCAATAATAGGACGACCACCTTTGCATGACGCCACGGGATAAGGAGAGTTGAAGAGAAAAATAGTGGCTCGTCCATTGTGTTTATTAGAAAATCATTCAACCACTCGGTTAACTGCCACGTTAAATGCGTGTGCACGAAGAAAGACGGACTCATTTCCTCTGCACAAAACGAAAGTTTCGCTTGAATGCTTTCGTCGGTGGAGACGCCTGGGAATTACTGTTGTATTTATATCGTACGCGCACGAAGACAAAGTGAGAAAAGAGAAAAAGAAATCCTCGTTCCGAGTCCGGATGGGTGACTAATTTTAGAAGAAATTGTTGTCCGCTCCATATTTTTATTTTTTTCAAAAGTGATAAGGACGAAACTTCAGTAAAACGTTTCTGTTTTCGTATTCTTGCGTTGAACGTGATTGCAAATAATTCGCTACTTCGCGTAAAAATAAATGCAGGTTTATGACAATCGATGATAATGAGCTTGTTGTTTTCAATTTCAACCACTAAACGACTGTAATTGCCGCTTTCGTTCGCCGATAGCCCCGACAGTAAAACCTCTAAAACTACAATGTGCGTTCACGAACATTGTCCAGCTTTTGCGTATTTTAAAATAATTTATTAATATTTATTCAGTGACGTCCAAAGTAAATATTGCAAAAATCGTGCGATTGCTCGAACGTTTTTTTTTTCACGAAATTTACCACTATTGGAAAGCGTTATTAAATAATTTCGCATTTTTTAGAAAGATAATCTTTATCAATAATATAATCTTTTGCCGTACATGCATTAGGCGTGTGTTCTTCTGTGCGAATATTCTCTTAAATTTCCAGGCTACGTATTCCATTTTCTTTTCGGACTTTTCCTTTTAGACGCGCCTTTCATTTCTCTTTTTACACGAATCGCCTTTTTTACTTTTCGAACGGTTCCTTTACCATTATCGAATCGAAAAAATGCGCATTCTTAGCCTTCATTGCTCCGTTTCCAGAAAACATGCATTACGGGCACCAATTAATTAATTAAATTAACAACGAATTGAATGTAAAATGGAACATACCACACTAGCCATACACATTGAAAATAGAGTAGACTTTTGAAGCCTTTAAAGAATTCACGAAAATAAATTTGAAACGATACACCACAGCACAAGCGGTTTTACGTTGAAACTGGTGTAAAATATCCAGAAATGAAATTGGACCGAACGGAGCAAAATGGTCGATTCGGACGCTTTCGGTTGACGTCAGAATATGGCCCCCTCCCACAGAACTAATGACGACAAAATAAAATTCATTCTATGACGTCAGATGCGGCATTTCTTTCTAGCGCCATCGATTTTAAATCGCTCCTGTTATTACTCTTATTATCATCTATTAATTCCCATTCGGATGTCAAAGAAGTTCGCGATACACCACAATCGATGATCGCCCTCATATTTCAAATGTTCCGGGTAAAACTCCGGAAATCGTTTCAGGTAGAGCTTTTAAACAATTGAGCTCACGGTACCTACTCAAAAGCTATCAATTTGTAAAAGGTAAAAGAACGAAAGGAATTTTATTGGGGCAGGTAAACTGCTAGAAATCAACAATGTTTGCCCTCCTCGTTAGACAATTCCTTCTCCATTTTTCGTTTTGTAACAGGGTAATTTCACGGGAGTTTACGTCCTTCGTCCAGTAAAAGTCCTGTTGACCATATAAAATTCGATTACGTGCGGCCTGTTAAAAATTTCGTTTCGTTTATCGAATTTTATGGGTTTGCTCTGTTGACCGAGTTAAAATCCGGTCCGATAAGAATTCGTCAGTTTATTACGCAAAACGTCGTATTCAGTTCCCAATCGAGAATTCGTTTTTGGGTTTATTAACAATCGGCACCTACAAGCAATTAAATGCCTCAACCTTCCAATGCACGTATTCCGTTTGCAACAAATTTCAGTTGAATTGGAAACGTAAAATATTCCAAGAATATATATTTCTGGAATTAATTAATGAATTTTAATCTTGTTACACACATATTCCATTTAGCGAACATTTTTAATTAAATCAGTTCATTCCGCATGCCGCATAATAGGATTTTCCGTTTACGAAAAGAAGCAAGGACAAAGGTCGTAAACTTTGCATTAGTTTCTCACTTTTGAATTCGAGTTCAATTAGTTTCCGAAATTGAAATGTCATTTCGTACTTTTTTTGAAAAAGTAAAAGGTTCCAATTTTGAATTTTGCACAACTGAAAGGCGACAGCCATTAGTAAAAGAACATGTTACTTGTGTGTCGTGCAATATTTTTTGGCGCTGAAACTGATATTTATTTAAGGTCTATTAAAATTGCATCGTCTTATTGTTCAATAAAATGTTAGTACAATTTTCAAAAGAATGTCATACTCTTACTTCAAACGTAAGAGCTTTCGATGGAAGGAAATGAAAAATAACGAAAACTCGTCCTTCGGTTAATTCAATGATTCTCTTAAAATGAAAGCGGTTACTTACTTGTCCCTTCTGATTGTTAACTGCGAAAGAAATAATTGCTAATTGTTTATCTCTAATAGTAAAATTGCAAATAACAGATAGAACAAACTATCATGAAATCTTATTTTGTCAAATTTAAATAGCATTCATACATACAAGTGCCAAGTTCGTAATATTTTTGGTACCTTGAAACGGCCTGAAACAGTGTTAGTATAGTTTTTAAAAATAAAACACTTTTTGCAAATGGAAAGTATATTTTTTTAAATAAAATCCTTATTGTGAACAATTACATGAAATGTTACATAAGAGGAGCAACAATAAAAAGCTCGTAATCATTAAGCTTAAGTACTTTTATTCTCATACAATTACACGATTCTTATTAATCATCCCTCTAATTATAATTGTACAATTTTCAAAAAAAGAAACTGATTTAAATCCTGATTGATAACAAATGTTCGTCAACTAACAAGTGCTTTGTGCTTATTACATTAATATTCACTGTTATGGTATTCGATATTTATAATTAGTGTTAATTAATCATTTCAGTTGTCTAACACCAAGTAATACAATTTACGAATCCCGTAATGATATATGGAACTTATCTTTAATTTCGAGTTTCGACGATTCTCGGTTTAAAAATTAATTAAAAGCAATTAATGAGAATATGTTAGGCAACTTGTAATTTATAATTGCATTCAATACCGTATATAATGTAATTTTATTACCTATTATAAACAGAAAACTGTACGATATTAAATGGAATTCAATTTAAAATATTCGATTCCGTTTTATATTGCCACTGTTATTTTCTTATTTTTAATTAACCTATTCCAATTTATTCCTTTAACAATTCGCATTCATTATTTAACTTGAGCTACCGTAGAAAATCATTTTAATCAATTTTATGACACAAATGCGAGAGTAATAATTTTATTAATTAAAATTATTTATAGGAAGCTGAACGTAAGCGTATGAAACAATAATAACGAAATGCATGTTAAATAAGAAAATAATTTAAATTGCTAATCGAACTACTTATTCCAATTAGCGAAGGAAATTGACTGATTTAATTAAAAAAATTACCAGCAGCGCGGTTTAATTGACTCTCTTTCGCAAAATTCGTGCGAAGTTTACATCAAAAATATGCGTATCTCAAAGAAATGCCAAAACGCAAAATTATTTATAACTTATAAAGTTGCACTAATAATTAATTCGTTTTTTGTATTGAGTGTGGGATCTTGATCAACAACCTTTTATTAATTTTTCTTATTGTTGTCGTTTCAAAGGCATCGAATGAACCCTTTTTTGCTCTCATTACGATTACGTTACGTTCAATCTCGCGCTATTTTATTACGCTGCCGTGAAGCACGTTTCTTGTTTCGAGTATAAAAGACATGCACAACACGCAAAATGACCAGTAATTCATCTCTGTAGCGGTACGTTTCGTTACAGACGTGAATTTCTAAAGTCTTAAGATATACAAAGAAGTACGAAATTGATTTGTGTAAGTAAATATCGATTAAACGCTGTCATTATCTAGTTGAATCAACATTTTAAGGCAATTGCTTCCTTTCTTATTAGCACGTGTATTTCGTGTGTATTTGTTACGATTATCTATGATTATAATATAAAAATCTAATTTAAAAGTGTTTAAAAAAATGATTTTCGTTTATACGATACTAAACGTCATTTCTTTCAAAAGGTGGTCCTACATGTATTGATATTAAATGCAAATTTTCATGTAAATATGCAAAAAACTTATTATTTAAACAAAAGTTCGTTAATATAATAGCGATACACTTGTTTGCAATAACACGGAAGTTAACGAATAATCCTTTATGTTTTAACAGCGAGATATAAGCATTAAGATTATATTACATTTTGCCCGCGAAATAATTATCAATTTTGCTTTATTTTCAGGTAATTTCGAGAACGTCCTTTTGCTGTTACGTAAGTACATTTAATTAATTTCAAACATATAAACTTAACTATTGATTCGAGCGCAATACGGCTTTGTTAAACTGATTAGATAACAAGTTATTCGTTAATTTCCTCATAAACAATATATAATAATGAAATAGAGGCTTAACAATCATAATTATTTATTAAAATTCGAGTATACATTGTTGAATGATTCACGAGAACAAACCAAGGAAATCTGATGAGGCACTAATAAAATATTTATATTAATTTGAGGCAGTGAGATTAATTACTCAACTGCTATCACCTTATTTACAACGATACGATAAAATAGATCTTTTTTATTAATATATATTACACGAGATAATAGTTTCTATAATATATCATCATAATATCAAATCTATACTTTTTTTCATTAATGAACAACACAGTTGCATTCTTTTACAAATTGCCATATATTACATATATTGCACTTTGTGATTTGAATCAATATTTCGAATGAGCTAATTCGTTCATTGTTCTTGAGCATTAAAGATAAGTGTAATGTCAACATATCAAACAATAGCAACTGAAATGTTGAAAACATAAATAGCAGGACAATTCTATATGAATATATTGTGTTCTGGCACTAATAAAATATATTAGAATAATGTTTATGTTGCGGATAAGTACTAACTAATTATATATTAAATTAATCGAGTCTTGTGAAAGGAGAAAAATTTCGAATTGACTAACAAGGAATGTCGCTACGTATCTTTTTTTTTTTCGTTTTTGAATGTTGCAAAAAGCGGTTACGGATTATACAAAAATTGACTGAGAGATCACAATTGATAACAATCCTATACAACTAAGTTGATAATATTAAATTAATTTAAATTATATTTATATATATATATATATATATATATATATATATATATATATATATATATTTCGTAATCGTTTTGTTCGTTTGGAAGTGGTGCTATTTCTTTTTATTTGGCAGTAACGTGTCATAACATGAGTAAAATCATTATTAAAATAATATTTTCACTAACGAATCGAGCTAGGTCAGAATAAGATTCCTTAAACGGTCACCTACGAAGATTTGCTAAGCGCAACCTCTAAAGGAGTGATATTAAATCCGACGCCCCATTTCTGAACGATTTTTAGTGCCGTGATGCTAAGAGCGTGATACAAAACGCCAAGAAAGGGATTATAGGCTGCAGTTTTACTCTTACTGATCTTAGAATTAATTGTCCTTGAGGCACCTGTTCCGAATCTAAGGATTGTTCCTAAATTATTATTACCTAGTACGTCGACAAACAAATCGATTTGAGCTGAAAACGTTCGCGCATTTAGACGATAACGTTCCGATCGTCGCCGCTTGTCACATCGTCCTCTACCTGTTTCTCTTCCAACTTCATCTCGTCAGCGTCCCGCTCGCCGTCAGACTTATCGGGTTCGAACGATTCGTTGCATTTAGCTTGACTAGGTGGGACGGCGCTCGCCGTTCGCAAACCGGACGTGGATGGGTTCGGTGACGGCGGGCATTCGTAAGTCGACACGCCGCTGATGTTGCGCCTGTGTCCGTGCACGTGACCACCCTCAGACGGTCTCTCTTCGAACACTGCAATCAGAAATCGATCGGTCAAGCGACGAAACGTCTACGTCCACCTCGACTCACATTTATCTATGCTAATAATTGATCCTACAATCTCGTTAGCCGTTATCACTTCGGTCTCGTCGAGCTGCTTACGACGACGCACCAACCACCAGACGATCATGAAGATGCCGAGCGCCAATATCTTGATGCACGCGCACAGTCCGACGTAACGGTAACGGAACGCCTCGATGTCGTAGAGCAGGCACCGGCCCCGCTGCTCGCCGCAGGTGCTCTTCCACAGCAAGCACGTCGAATCGATCAGATTGCCGAACAAAATCGGCGCCGGTATATAGCCGAACGATCTGAATATCACAAATTGCATGCCGAGGGCGAACGATCGCTCCTCCTCGTTTACGGACCTGAAATCGGGCGAGAGACGGTTTAATAAGTTGATCGATTTGAATGAAATATCATGGCGCGTCTGCACGTGAGAGTTTACTCGAGTTTCTCCACGTCAGCGGTGTCGGACGTTATTGCGCACACTCTAGTCATTTGAAAGGTGTGTTCGGGTGTCATCGCGTGATATTCGTGTTCTACCGTCTTCTATTGCACACGCGCATTCATTGAAAAATTCGCGCGAGAAACGAAATGCGAGAATTGATGGATGAAAATTTGGACCATTATTAATAAGTTAATGGTGTCTACGATAGATTTTTGTGGATAATTACGCACCGACCTAACACCTACCTAAGTACAATCATAAGTAGCGGCATCTGCGTGATTGCCACGATGAACGTCATGAAGAACAACAAAATCAAGAAGTAGTAAATCGTGTGGCAGGACGAATTGCAGGGACCCGCCGTCGCCACCGGCACCACCGTCACCTCGGCGTACTCGTTTTCCCTGTTTAGCGCTACTGTCGTAGTTGATCCGCTGACTAAGCTCATGTTTCCGTGTATACCTAAAACGATAGCTTTTAACCAAGTTTCTTATCAGTCATCGATACGTTACGATCACGTACAGGCACAATTGGTGTAATTGGAACTTAATATGGACGTGCAACCGGCGTGGCACGGACTGAAGTACGTGAGGCCGTTGTTGCCGCAAACCGGTTCGACGTCGTTCATGCTGCACTCGCACCCGAAGTTACAAGCCGAGGTCAGGTTGACTTGGAACGGTTGCTCGGTGGCGTGCGTGCTGTTGAAGTACGGCATCGTCGTGCCGGCCATCTTCAAGTTGTCGCAACCGAGGAAGAACAGCAAGCCGTAGCAGAAGAGGCATATCACGTTCGAGATGAGAACGAATTGAACGGCCCCTTTCGGTCGCAGCTCCATCCGCTTCAATATGCAACCGCCCATGAAGATGCCGATGCACGCGCCCGGTATCGCGATAGAACCTGCAATCATCGATTCGTTACTCGGCGATTAACCGAAATGAACGCGCGCACCGGTGAACACGCTCGCTTGGCTCTTCCCCAAACTGAACTGCGTTTCCAAGTATTTCGGCAGGAAAACGACGAAGCCTGACACGATTATCAACTCCATGCACGCGCCCAAACACGTGACTATGTAGATCGGATTGCAGGCCAACCGCCACATCGATTTGGGTATGTCTGAAGGAAGAGGAAGCGTTCGGTTAGTTTAAACACGCGAAAAGGGCGCATCGATCACCTTTGATGTCCTTGCCGTATCCCGTGTCCTGTTTCGTAATTTGCGACGACGACTGTTGCGGCTGTTGCGTCGACGACGGGACAGCGGCCGCCGCCTTCTCCATCAGCCTAATCTTCTCCTTTTCGTGCGTTAGCACTTTCGGGAACGAGAAGAACGGTATCGACACGAAAATGAGGAGCAATCCGCCGAGTAGGAAGCCGCCCCACCACATGCCGACCCAGCGATGATCGCCGGGATCTAAACGTGACGATCACTTGCGCACAAATCGACAAACGATTGCGTTCGACTTACTTATCGAGATGATCTTCGAGAAGGAGTCCATGTGAAACGACAACAAATAGGCGCCCAACAGGAACCCCAAGACGGGCCCGAACGCCGCCATGCTGTACATACACCCTGCGGAGCAGAAAATCAGTTTTTGCTCTTGAACGAAAACTGCCCGCAAGCGTACCGATGTATATCGACGAGCTGTCCGGTTTGACGTGATCGTCGATGTAAGTCGTGCCGAGCGTGAACAACGGCGATCCGCCGCATCCCAGTAACAGTTGCGCCAACACGAACAGTAAAACCGGCCCCGTCGTCGACGGCGTGCCCTCGATGCAATTCTCCTCCCTCAGATTGTTGTGTCGCGACGACAAGCCGGACGACAGTCGACCCAAGCCCATGTCCTGCTCGCGCAACGAGACGAGCCGACACATGTTCTCGTCGGTCGAGTTCGCGGTCTCGATGCCGTTCGGCTCTTCGGCTATGAAGTGCGGCACCATGAAGACGATCGATCCGACGCCCATGATGACGGCACCGACGCCGATCCACACCGGTATGTGTCTCCTGCTGCCGAAGTAGCTCACGAAGATCACCGTGATCACGTTGCCGAATTCGTACGACGACGCTATTAAACCGGAAAGGCTCGACGGTATTTCGAAACGTTTCTCGATCGTCGTTATCACAGAATTGATGTAACCGGAGCTTAGCGCCTGCTGCAAGGTAACGAGGAATGATAGCAGTAGCACGAAGAACTGAAAGGAGAAGACGCAACGATGCAATGACAATGCGCGAGCAAGCCTTAGTCAAATACCTTGATCCCTGCGTATTTCTGGATAAACGAAGGTCGGCACTTTAGTATTCCGCACTCCTTGGAATCCTTTAGTATCACAGTCGGAGGATCAGGAAACGACGCCGCGTGCGTTGCTTTGTCCCTGAAACGGATCGCGATTTCAGTTGTGGTTGACGTTCCGTCGAAATCGTAACGAGTACCTGTCGAAACCAGCTGACGGGTTCCTGCTGTGGCATTTGATCACGGTGTCGTGGCAGAAGTTCGTTGTCGGCGTCACCGTGCATTCGACTTCTTCGTCGCCGTTCTCGGACTCGGGAACGGTCTCCGAATAAAGCCCCGTCATGGCGTACATGGATTCCTGTCGCCGATGTCCCTTGCGGTGAGACAAAGTCGTCTCGCCGGAGCTGCAAGCTCCATCGTGTGCGTGAGTGCCAGTCATTTTCGTATTTATTCTTCTATCCTTTATGCGTCCAAAGTCATCACCGCTCTGCTGACGAAGAAAATTAATATCAGTGTTATTCCTATTTCGGAGTAGACACATTTTGGAATGATACCAAGAGGATGGATATTGATTTAACAAAGTTTATCTCGCGTTAAGCTGACCCTTTTTGCGTGAAACCCCGTGCAAAACGAACGGAAGAGAATTAATTATTCAAATTTTCGCGCAAAATGGGCTCGCAGGAGGAAGCGAACGTTTCGAGTGTGTATTTTTAGAATGGTCGCTCTCGTCGCAATTACGTCCATTAATTTTTCGTAAGCTTTAATTGCGCTTATCCCTAATCATGAAATTTGTGTTTATTAAACAAATTTTTTGTTCCAACTGCGTATTAACAAATGTTCTTGCGAATTTAAACGATTACACGATCCTTGTGTTTACATGTGCAGATTATAAATTTTATGCAATTGCAAGCATTGACTGTTTGAGCCAATTAGCTGCATCATCCGAATCGATTCCTTCGATTGAATTAACACTCGTTTTAAGATTAGGAAGCCCGCGAATGATTTTCGTCGTCTTAGTAAGAAGGAGTGTGTTTGTTCGTTATGTAATTAATTTACTGACGGAAAAGAAAGTTTGTTTTCATTTATTCGTGTATTTAGAGCGTAAATTCATACGTTTTAATAAAGTGTTTTATTTTTCTTTCACGGATATGACCAATTAGCAAAATATTAGACACATTTGAAAAGCTAAATTGCGACACGTTTACCCTCACCCATTGCCCATTTTGACTTATTGAGTTATTTTCCTGCATTAGTTCTTTTCCTATTTTACAAAAACATACATTATACGCACAAAAATAATGAAATATTTCAACTATAAAAGTACAATTTCCAGAGGTTAAAGTTTAATTTGATTAAATTGCTAGCAAGATACTATTAGCTGTAATCACACACTTTCATTTCTTTTCTTCCTTTGAAAAAAAAGTTCTATTGCAGATGAAATGAGCAACAATGAAGAATTCGCACAAACTCGCTGGAGTATTATGCACATAAAATAATAAATTATTCCATGGATGCCTTTCCACACATTTGATAAAACGCTATTAAATATTAAAAGGCGTTATATGTGTATATCAATAACTTCAAGTTCGCATCAAATTTTAACCAAATGAAGGTCAATCGATATTTTAATTAATAAACTACCTACAAAAGGAAAATAATTCCTTTCAATACACTTATCATAAAACGGTCGAGTGCTGTATTATTACACACAAAGCAACATTCATGATTCATATGTTTTGAAATTAATGAACTATTAACAATATTGCATATTAAATGGTTGACATTATGAATTTGATTCACGTTCATTATTTCAATGAACGATATTTTCGTTTTATAGAATAGAAATTTTCAACTGCCAGAACACTTTTTTTTCAAATACTTTCACTACATCTTTTCGAAGCTAAAACTCTTCCAGACAACGAAAATCGTAATCTTTCTTGAAAAGATTACTCCAAGGATCGAAAAAGATAAAATGTTGTATCCCGTTACATTTTATTTTTGACTGATAAATTGCAATTAATTTACAGTTATACGTATCGAAAAGAAAAATGCTCGTTTAAGGCAAGATGTAGGACGGCGAATTTCGAACGAACATCGACGTTTATATTTTCAAACATATGGCCAGGTGTATTAATTTATTATTTAAATAAAAATTCAATCTCGAATATATAAGAGATAACAAATTTTCTAAATGCACGCAACAACAAAACATTCATTTCTCTAGCTGAATTATTACGTAAACATATGTTTGATTTTGGTAATAGCGTGTATATAATTAAACCAAACACCTAATATTGGATTTTTCTTAATAAAAACAAAGCAGAAACTTAACTAAATTGTAGGCCAAACAACGGATTCGGAAAATACGAAAAATAGCAAAAGTTTCTGATACATAAACTCGTAGTGGTTTATAGTAATTTATCATTACAATGGAACTGAAATTATGCGGTTATTTTGGTGTATCATGCAAGGTGGTGTCGAGTACGAAAGCCCTGTTATTTTCTGCAATTCCATTGCTGACACAAATAAACAAAACTTTTATCAAAGCGATTGAGTATGTTACGTATTTCGATTCGATTTGTAATATTACTAAAATGAAGATAATAGAAATTTATGTTATAGTACATTTGCACCTGGGTCAACGTATTATGAATCACGAAAGCACTTGTACTGTTTCAATTAATTCACATTACGGTATTTGGTTTGGTTCAAGAGTACTAAATTACTTGGTGCTATCTGGAAATAGTCGATTTCTTAGATAAATTTCGATGTATTTGTTCATATTTAAAATTAAGAACTTGATAGATTTTCTTATTTATTCATGAATTTTATTCTTCGAGCAATAAATGTCGAGGACATTCACCATGAAATCCTGCAGCACATACGTAATGCGTGTATAAATGAATGATACGTTCCTAAATATTGAAAGCTTATTCACTATAAATCAAAAATAATTTATACGCACTTTCACTATAGATTTGGCAATTCTTATTTTCTGTCAATGTTACATAGAAACTTTCGTTTAAAGAAAAATTCAATGTATTATTCAGATCCATTTGTAAAATCAATTAAGGAACCATTTTTGCCTGCAGAAAGCTCCGTTAATGTTTTAAATAGAATACGCGAAAATACAACAAATCGATAAACATTACGATTAATTATCTAATATCAATAAGGGGTCCCTTTTGGTTTACATACGGATAATATGTTCTAGTTTTGATGTTAGGAATAAATATTTACAACATTTGACGGCCATAGATTTTTACAAAAAAAAAGATCAACAAATAACGATATAATGAATTAAAATTGATTTATGGTGCACTAAATATAAAATTCGTATGCGGGATGATATGAGACTTGCAAAGAGGAGTAATAAATTTTTGGCACTCACAACAAGAAGTCAACGCGATTTACTTCTTAATGTGTAGAACTTCTTACTGGATTCAAAACAAAATAGTTCTCTTCCTATCATCAAATGGCATAAATACGTTTTTCTCTAAATAATTTCTTTATTATCACATAACAATCACAACCACATTGTTTTTATAATAATTTCGCTGCGTTTCTAATTGGATCACTGTCTTTATGCCAGATTAACATGAAAAATTAAAAATACAGACAAAACAGCTGCACAACAACATTCTGATTCGCATACACTTTGCCAGTCTATCGCACTACTGACACAAGTTGTCACACAAGAAATATTTCGCTGCTGCACTTACTTGCTTCCTCACGTCGCCAATGACTCGGACGCGAATTCCCTAAAGTCGTTAACTTTGCTTCTTGCGAAAATTGATAAAATTCACTTTAGGATGGCAATTAGAGGCTTAACTTCTAAGGATTCTAGTCAAATGGTTATCACTATCCTTACGATTATTAACATTCGATAAGTAAAGTTGGTTGCATACTCGTGATCCTTCCTTAGGAAGCGAGATTTTCATGGATCCTGCTAAAAATTTTTGCTTTGAAAAAGTTTCTGCAGGAACGTGATAAACTAAAGAAACAAATCGCTTGAGATTGAGATACTTGTAATTAATACAACATACAAATATAAAAGTGATTAATGAATGCACGAGTCGATTTGAATTTGGAATTATACAAAAAATGACGATGATTATTATCCATAGACATATAAACGTTTCGCACTAAGTTACAAAAAATTGAGCACGATTTAGTCTTGGTTTTGTTGCTTCGGCGGCGCGTAAAACCACCAGGCCAAGAAGAAGAACAGAGTCGAGCATCCTTTGCCGACGCACGCCAAACACAACATGTACCTGAAATTTAAAAACACGATCATAGACATGATGCAGCCGAATTAAATCTCATACAATACATGCTCATGTAATTGTTATCGTACAATCTACAAGCTCCGAAACCATCGCAAGAGTTTTGCCATAAAATGCAAGACTTGTCAATTAGGAATCCGAATATTATTGGCGCCGGTATCGTACCTAACAGTCGCACTTTAATCCATTGTATGCCCAGCGCGAACGAACGCTGATTGTCCTTAACGCACCTGAAATTTCAAATGATTCTCGTAACAAAAACGACGATTGATTTTAACGATTCACGTCACCTCAATGTGGCCGTTAGCGCTGGCATTGTCGTTAAGAAAGTGAACAAGAAGCTGCCGAACGACAACGCAACGAACAGCCATAATTTCTCGCAAGTCGATTCGCACATGGAGTTTGTGGCGTCGTACGGTTTGCGTACACCGTGATTTACAACGCAACTGCAATTTGCGTATAGCTGCAATGAATAATTAACGTTTTGCTCGTTTTTATGGTCGATTCTGCTTGAAAGCGCTACTGCACGTACTTTAGAGTCGCCGATGGTGTTTTCTTCGCTGCATCCAGCGTAGCACGGGGAATAATACATGACGTTGTTCGTACCGCAAACGGGATCGAATTTATATTCATTGCAATTGCACTTCGAATTGCACTCGTCGTTTAAATTGAAATACGCGTCGCTGCAACGTGAATGAACGCGAGAAATTAACTAAAGAACTGCTCGATATGCCACATCAGTTCACCTGTTGTTCTTACTGAGATACGGACGATTCACGCCGGCATATGGCAAATTTTCGCAGGTGATCATTAAGTTAATTGAGAATAATAACGCCAGCACGGTAAAGTATATGCATAACTTTATTATTCCGGGACATTTTAAGTTCAATTTCTTGACCAAATAGCCGCCCAAATAAGTACCGCCTCCGCCCGATGGTATTGTAACCACTCCTAAAATGCGTTTGATTGCGTTAACTTCCGACAAAGTATTTCATCCACGCTCACCCATTATAATTGACGTGTTGGCAGGATTGACCGAAAATTGATTTTCTATCACTTTCGGCAGAAACGCGGAAAAGCCGCTGATTATTAATCCCTCCGTAGCACCGGCCATGTTCAGGAAGAAAAATGTCGGATTCAAAAGTATCGCTCGCAGTGCTTTCGGCATTTCTTTGAATTTCGTAAACGCCACTTTGGAATCGTCGGCCGACGCGTGCGTTTCCGACTCGCGTTCCAATCTATATTGTTCGGCGTTTGGCAATTCCGGTGGAAATGCCAATAACGGTATCGCAATTGTAACGGATAATACGGCCGATAGGATGAAACCGAGCCACCAGGCGCCTATCCAAGTGTTACTGCTCGGTTTTAGACCAAAACTATAACAAAACGGGGAAGAAAGTAATAATGACAAATATTGAAAATTGAGGGAAAACAGTCTTCTTTAGAATTGCACAATTTGAAGAAAAAAATATCTCAAAAATTCGAATGAATCTCAATTATGAATCGCAATTAAGCTCTAATTAATCGGTCGTTAATGTTCATTTCCATAATTAATCAATTACGGCGCAATAATTGCGAATTTTTGACATATGTACTATTAAATAATTTTTTTATCATCTAATTTAATTTACAAAAAAAAACTATTTCCTGTCGCAAAAGCAAAGGTCGTCAATTTCCGAGAAGAAATTCTTTCCAATGTCAACTGATTTCTAGGAAGAAATACCTTCCAAAGTCAATGCTAAAGCTTTATCGCTTTCAAAGAATCAATTTCTTTGTAAATTGGGGGGTAAAATATTATCAGCTTCTTGGAACAAATTCTTTCCTATTCGATTTTACCTATCGCTTACAGATAACGAATTATTTTTGCGTTCAATGCGGAAGCGCCATCAAGTTCCGGGAAAAGATTCCTTCGTATTCGAGGATAAACCACTATCAGTTTCTGGGAAAAAATTCTTTCCAATGTCGATCGGTTTTTGAGAAGAAATTCCTTCCAATGTCAACTGATTTCTGCGAAGAAAGTCTTTCCAATGTCAATTGGTTTTTGGGAAGAAATTCTTCTTTCCGTAAACGTCTCTTGAAATATTAATGTTTAAATAACTTTTACCCCTTCTTTAGCGAGCAAATTGAAATGAATTTAAAGGTGATTTAAATGTTGGCAAAATTGTTTGTTTGCATAATTAATTACTTTAAGAGTTCTGAAATGAGTTTGTTGCAATTAGTGCAAAAATGCAAAAGTATAGAAGAATTGCGCGCTTCCGAATTGCACTATTTTTATTATTAAACAAAGATTCATAAAAAAAATGCGAGTTTTTTGCGTATGACGTTTTTGTGAAATTAAATTTTCCAAAAGCATTGCTTCCGTACATGAATTCATACGGCTGGCATTCAGAAGAGATCTACCCTCGCTTTTGTATTGTTGATGAAAGTATATCATTTGAATTCCGAAATTGGAACCTTAAATATAAAAGGACGTCGAATGAGATATGTATTATTCAATGAAAACATTGACTATATACATGTTACTTCGTACACAGGGGTAACAGTTGTTATCTAAATTGGGTATCTACACATCAGTATTTCCCCACAATTTATGTGATAACTTGTTAAATTACTCAATCACAGTTACTACTCCCCACAGGATAAACTGCTGCAATTTTCTAATAATAATAGATTTATTTGCGGAATTGTTTTCAAATAAATTACTTCGGATATTGTGGTACGAAATTTATTTCATGATTATGTTAAAATACGTGGTAATCAAACGTCGTTTCCATTTGCGAAAGTTCGACGGGAAGAGTTGAAGTTTGTGCAAACAAAGAATGACGAGAAGAACGTGGAAGAAGTCGAAGGGGTTGTATTTTCATTTTGTTTGAGGTTTACATTCGCAAAATATGTAACGCGATTCATTTAAATAAAATTAAAATGCACAAGGAATTACGAAAGCTATTAAAATTCATCAAAGAGCGAAATTCATCTTCTAGAGTTGAAACGAACAAAGCAAGAATTTATGAAATTCGTGGCATAAGAATTCGAACTAGCGAAAGGAGCTTATTTTGCTGCTTTTCCGCCTCGGCTGCATCGCTTACTTTCGCGGAATAATTTATTTCGGTTTCGGACAATCAAATATTGAATAATGCAGAAACACGAAAAAGCCATCATTTTAAAATATGTAACATTTGCCGTACAATTCAGTCGGCAATGTAACGTCACGATCAAACACTCAGAATAGGGACGTAATGCCCTCTTACACATTGAATATATTAAGCAAAAATACTTACGCCGACGGTTTAACGGTAAGGAAATCGGCATATAATTCCAACATTTGACCTCCGAGCACGTACCCTAATGCTGGACCTATTATGGCTGTCGCATAATATACACCTAAAACGAAGACGATATTTAATTCATCACTTTCTCACTGTGTAACGAGCAACCAGATTGATTTATAAAAACATTTATGGACAAACGCCGCGTTACCAATATAAACGGAGGACATTTTCTTCGACACATTCTCATCGATGTAAGTGACACCCAGCGTAAACAGCGGCGTCGCTCCGGCCCCATGCAGCAACTGCCCGACGAAAAACAACCACATCGCCGTTGAATCTTTAATGTCGTCTTTGTTGCACTCGTCCTGAAAGAAAGCAGCTGATTGCCGTTGGATCGCGCATAAGGATTTGGGACCAAACCTACCTGTACGATTAACGTGCGATTACTTTGACAAGAGTAATCGTCCGATTCGACGCTTTTGTATTTGCCGTAAATCAAATGGGGCGACGCAAATATTAATGAACCAATTCCCATCAGAATTACGCCGGAGCCCAACCATCGCGGCTTAGACGAGCTAATCCTGCCGCCGAAGTATGTTACTGGTATTAGACATACGAACGATGCGATATCGTAACCGCCAGCAATCAAGCCACTTTCGAAACTGTTCATGCCGTAGCGCTTTTCAATCGTTGTTATTACTATATTTACAAATCCATTAACAACCATCCCTAAATTGTATCGTAATGAAAATTAATGGCAAGGAAACATCACAAAGGAACCAGCGGACGAGTGGATGTAACCATTTTTTTTATGATGAATGAATTTTTTGCGATTCGGATTTTGCATTAAAAAGATGACATGATTAATGCGCCTTCAGCATGTTTTATTAGCGGCATAGATTCGAGGCTGTTTAAAAAAAAACCTCCCTTGAGAGAAATTACCAAATTTCCCTTTAAAATCTATTTTATTAAAAACTTATAAAAAAATCTCCTCAATTTAGACGTCCAAATTAAACGATTAATAATCAATTTCCGTAATCCGATAATCAGCAGATAGACGCAATCACGCAATTTCGTTTTAATGTGATCGCTCGTACCCTCGCAATATGTCGAAGTTGCCCTTACGCTCTAAAAGTTTTATTAAAAAAATAATAATAATAAATTGAAGAGGACGTTTTTATATCGAACTCGTGCGTTATGTACCTTCAAATGTAGAAGAGCGTTGTCAAGGGACACCTGGTCGTGAGGGTAAATATAAGCATCCACATAACAACACGTTTACAAGGGGTTAATTTACGCAATTGAATTTTTTCGCTAATTCGAATAAGAATGAAATCGTACCTTGCAGTGCGCCAGCCCAGCACAGCCAAAATAACACCCATTTCGGCGTTCGGAAATTTTGAAAACTCTCCGGCGTCAAGCAAAACCAACCGCATCTTCTTAATTTCTCCCTGTTATTAACCAACTGATTCCCGCTGGCTGGCTTCTGATTGTCAGAACTGTTCGATTCGTTTGCGTTCTGATCGTTAGCGACATTCGCAGCAACGTCGCTCATTTCAAACGAAACTTATAAACAATATCAAAATTCGCAGTGATTAACGAACGTTCTCAACTTTTTCACTGCGTTTGCCGTTAAAATCGCATAAAACACTTCACCGTACTATAAAACTTTTAAACTTTTCCCGTTGATCTTTATCGAAACTTTTATCGTGAAATGCGCGTTGTGCTTATGGCTTGTTGCTGCGAAGTCGAATAAGAAGAGTACGCAAAGGAAACGCGAGGCCAGAATCGCAACGCAACACACATTTTCTTGCAACCCCCACTTCGGCTCGCGATTTTCGAATGGGAAAACCATGGCCAATCATAAATTTCCGCATTGACTTTCGAAAGCATTTATTCGACGCTTTACAACGAGTCTAACGACGAATCTCATTCCCATATTATGCTCGTGTTATCCTTGCTCGCCGTTATGACCTTTTTGCCGCAACGACTGAACACGGACGAGAACACTTCGTCGGCGTGGCCGTCCAATATTTGCACGCAATTGCCGCTCCTCGTTTCCCACAGGCGGGCCGTGCTGTCTTGCGACGACGTTAACAGATATTTGCCGGTGACTGGACTGAAACACGCGCGCGATATTTCGCCGGTGTGCCCTCGCATCTTCGACTTGAGTCCGGTCGTTTTCAGGTCCCACACGATCGCCGTATGGTCGCTACTTCCTGTCGCTACCTGCTTATTTAGCGGGTCGTACGCTACGTCCAAGACCTGGCGAATAAAATCGATATTTGTAAGTTTGATTCGGATTCGGTCGCACGCGACGGCACGTTAATTGTATCGGCGTTAATAGTCAATCTGACCTTCGATTGCGTTGTAACGAATGTTATACGCGATTTCCGGTCAATAATTAAGTTGGGGAAGAGGATGGAAAAATACCTCGTCCGTGTGTTCCGCGAACGTCTTGCAGCATTTCATCGTGCGCAAATCCCACAACTTCGCCGTTTTGTCCATCGAGCTGGACGCCAATTTGTAAAAGTCTTCGATATAAATGGCGTTGCTTATTTCGCCGGTGTGTCCCGTTAACGTGTCGGCAACCCTAGAATAAGCGAATCGTCCAAAGCGGTTTACACATAACGTACGTCGCGAACGCATAAATACCCCTTGATTCTATGATCCCATATCTTTATCGTGTTATCGAACGACGCTGTAATCACTTCGTTGCCGACCTGATTAAAATGAATTGCCACGATTTCAGCCTTATGCCCAATTAACGTATTTAATTCCTGCCCTGTTGAAATATATCATAACGCATTACATGGGAGCACGTATTTCAGTTACATAAATTAACTGTCGCGTGCACGTGCAATAATTTAAGAGACCGTGTAATTTGCATACGAACCCCCGATTACTACAAACCCTTCTCGCATTTTACTCTTCCCGAGGAACTTTAAATTTTACTTATGCCCGGCGCATCCACCATAAATTATTTGCGATTCACCTGTGGCCACCTGGTAAATCCTGGCGGTGCCGTCGAGAGAGGCCGTCGCGACGATGTCTTCGTTTGACGAGAACTTGGCGTCGACGACTTCGGCTTCGTGTCCCCAATAAGTGACCTCTTGCTTCGCGAAATGAACGCTCCACAATCGCGCGGTCTTATCGAAAGAAGTCGTCAATACCTTATCGCTGTTAGCAAACAAAACGGAAAGGAATGACGATTTGTTAATATTTTATTGTGGTACGTCGTTCTTTACCCTGACGCGCTGATGACCACCGCGTACACGACATTCTCGTGTCCGACGAGATTGCACTTTTCTTCGCCAGTTTTGGTGTCCCATACTTTGCAAGTCCTATCGTAACTTCCAGTCGCACAGCTTTGAATTGAATTTAATGAGCAATCGATAATAAAGAAACGCAATCAGTTTCGTTGCTTACATGTTACCGTCACGATCTATGGCCACGTTCGTTAACGGGAGTATGTGCGTTTTTAAGATCCGCTGCTTGTAAAAGGGCTTGCGGGATAACGTAAAAATTTTCCTTTGTATGCTGTTGAGGGCGTCCAGTAACTGATCGAATATTTCGACAATGATCAACGGTTCGTTCGCCTGAATCTCTCTAGCCAATTTATTTATGTTCGTGCTAGATTTATTTAATTTCAGCTAATTAAACGTGCGTTTATTTGAAAATACGTAAATATTATTCAATACCTTTTCGTCATTTCATAAAGATCAATAACTTTGATGCGTTCCTTGCCGCTTTGAATATATTTCAATCCCAATCCTTTCACGTTTATTTGTTATTTGATAAATATTTAATTTACTAAACAGCGTACTTTATTTATAACAATTATTTTACCTGGCGGCGTATACCTTAACAAAAATCTTAAAAGTCTCATTCTGCACGTCTTCTTCTAAGATATTCGGCGCGACTTAACAATTATCTTATTGATAATGTTGCTATAGGGATATTTACGTCAGGAGGCACTTTGAAATAAAAAAGGAAATCCTTTCTGGATTTTCTGGAACAGGGAACCCCATCGAACAGGGCGTTACGGCTCAGTCAGCATCCTTTTGATGATAGGGAATATTAAGTAGGTTTTAGATTGGCGGAATTTTAGTCTATTTGTTAACTTCACTGTTCTTGTCGAACATTTACTATAAAATCTAAATAAAGATACTTGAAGAAAGGATGCGAATGAAAACGAGATGATAAAATAAAAATCGGTTGTTTATTATCAAATAAACCCAAAGGTACAGAATTAATTCCTATGAAGATATTGCATATTGTAGTTACTTAAAAAGAGGATATATGATATGGCAAAACAAAATTTTATTACAGAAACATCGAACATTTCAGTAGTCATTCGAAATATTTAGGATAGAATATATTTTTATGTATATGTACATATAATTTAAGTACTTAAAATAAATTTTAACAGAAGCGTGAGCATTAAATTTTTCGTGTTATGAATATCAAAAGAAACCAAATAATGTTCATTACTATATTGAATAAAAATTATATAATATTTTATTTTAAAGTTTGAGATCTAAATTATAATAAGACATTCATTCACTCACTAGGACCGATGGTCACCACGCACATTGGCACAAATAAATATATGTAGTAACTCCCAAAAATCACATTCACATTCATTTTACAAAGTTCCTGTTAATTTATCATCAGTAAATAACATATATTCGTAATCACCTGCTTGAAAATAATAACAATATTATTTATATATAAAAAATGGGCGAAAAACAATTTATGATGAATGAAAAGACGAAAAACATACAATTCGACAATAAGTGGGAATACTAAAAAAGAATCAATTCAAGAACGTTAACATTTCATATTGTTTTAGCAACGATATATAACCGAAAAGATCGTGTAGAATAATAATAATATAAAAAATGTAATAATACAGCAACAGCCTCAAATAACCAGCATTTGAATTCACAAATATGGTAAACATATAACACAACAATAATAGATAGAAATCATTCTTAGTATAACAACGACAAAATATTATGTTATCACAACCTAAGGCATGAAACTTCAGTTATTATTCGTAATTATTATTTAATGATAGAAATAAACAAGGTGTTATACTAAGAAACATGCAATTTACTGTACTTCCTTTCCATTGTTACCCTACGACATAAACATTCATTTGATCTATAAGATAATCTCCATAAAACGTGTATAATTTGTTGAACGTGTTTCCTTTTAAACAACTTCTCTTTTCAATAAAATACTTATCGAATTCTAAGCGTAAATGTTTGAAACTCCAAAGAGGCAAAACGAAGTGTCTGTGTCAGATAGAAGAAAGAAAGAAACAATATTGTGAGCGAGATGTTAGTGCATAAAAATAAACCTAATATGAAATCACAAGACATCTCTAGTACTTTTAAAATCTACGATATAAACTAGAACTTAAATCTATTAACGTCATAAAATAATTCCAATGTATATATAAGAGTATTCAAAAGAAAAGATTGCCGGTGCATTAAATATAAACTAGCAGTGTTACTGAAATAATATTGGAACATTTACTTCTTAACGGGTTTTTGCTTTTTATCGTTCTTTTCGGCTTTATTACTGCATTCTAATTTAGTGGCATTCTCATTTTTACTAGAACCATCTTTAGATTTATCTTTGTCGTCTCTCGAAAGGTTTTCTTCCTTCAATTTGCTTTCCTCCTTAGAGTTTTCCTCTTTAGATTTATCCGCATGCTCATCCTTGCCTTTATCCTTCTCTTGACCATTCGTGGGCGAATCCTTTTCCTCTGCTATTCGCGGCAGCAATTCACCTGGACCGGACAAATTTAATGACAATCGGTTTTCGGTAGTACTAGCCGTATTATTCTCGCTAGTATTGACATCATCTTCTTTTTCGCGCTCCTGTTGATTACTCGGTCTCCATACTGCACTAGTCCCTGGCCGATTTTGCGATTTTACGACGGACGTATTACCGGACGAACACAATGGTGATATCAGGGAGCATTTACTTTCTGCGCTTCGCGGATGCAAACGATCCGGAGACAGAGCACGTCTCAACAGCGGTGAGCCGGGCTCTGCAGTTTTTGGTCTGACGAATCCTTTCTTCGTTTGATTGCTTCCTTGCACCGGTGCAGTACCAGCGCTAGGACTGTATGACTGAGTCGTATTCGAACTACCCGGTTGATGACCGACGGGAAAGGCTAAGGGACTCGGCGATCTTGTAGGTGATGCCGGTAAAGGTGAAGGCGACGGCGTTCTTGCTAATGGCGACAACGGTATGTGACCGACAGATTTACGGCGGTTCGGAACACTAGTGGGACAAGAAGGACTTGATGTGTGCAACGTTTTAGAACAGCCGCTGGTGTGCAGCTTATGTTTCAAACCATGCAAAGTTGATGGCCTCTGGTAGTGTTGCTTGCTACTCCGATTGGTCGGTACGGGCGTGGTACTTGGAGAACTCGAGGGCGTCTGTGAAGACGAACTACTCGAATGTTGCACGAAGGAATCCGAAGGGGACAGGTTCGAACGATTGTTGGCCGCACTTCGAACGACGCTCGGCGAAGGCTCTTGGCTTCTTGTAAACGAAGAGAAGCTTCTGCTAGGTGTAACGCTTAACGGCGACTGAAGAGCAGCTATCTAAAACGATATTACGATATAGTTAAATATTAGTTAACAAGTCATTATTACGTACTTGTTGCATTTCAACCGATGCCCGTTTACTACTTATTCTTCTGAATAGCGACGTTTTCCTCCGTTTATCGCTCTCCTTCTTCTGCTTCTTTTGCCTGTGAAGACTTCTCTTGGCCAATTTACTTTGCCCCGGTTCACGCCTTCTTCCGCCAGCTTGTATGGACGTTTGCTCTAGTGGCGTCGCTCTTAAACTAACATGTTCTTGTCCGCTCAGCAATAACTGCAGAACTTGAGTGTGATACAATCCTTGAACGGCTTCGCCGTTAACGTGTGTTATCAAATCTGCTGGGCGTAGGCCAGCTTCAAATGCAGGACTGCCTTCATCGACAGCCTACAAATAAACAGGAATTTAGAAAGAAAAGTGATTAAAATAATTACTTATTACCATAACGAGATGATGCATGGTGTAAAAATCGGTGTCACCGTAATAAACGCGTATCGTGTGTACGGTAAAACCGAAACCTTTTGGTCCTCTACGAATGATTATCGGCGGCTTTAAGCTCGTCACTAAAGGCGATAGTTCTCTGCAAGGCGACGTGTCGCGAGAACTGGCGGTACTCGAACCTCCGCCGCCGCCTGGCGAATGAATCGATGGCGAACTTGTTTGATAATCGTCCGACGGTATCATTAAAGACAATCCGGAAGCAGACGCACTTTTCACGACTGATCTTGAACGATGTTTATACTGGCCGCCGTTCGAAGACGATGCAGATGGAATCGACTTATTTGGTGTTGATTCTTTAACGTGTTCTGTTGTTGAATTGCCAACGTCGAAGCTACGGAAAGAGCTATTTCTTGCGATGTATAAGGTCGAATAATAACGTAATCATTTGAAGCTCACCTGCTTTGCTCGTCGTCAACTGATATAGAAAATTTCGGGACAGATCGACGTTTCCTGTGTATCTGCGGCGAAACGTCGTCACTGTCGGTCTGCGAAGATTCAGGTGTACTAATCGCTCTACTGAACTCCATCGATATCTATGAAATATATACACATGTTAAAACGTTAGTGAATTCAAAGTAGCAACTAAAAAGAAAACCTTTTTGCGTTCTAAAGGAACTAACTCATTGCGGTCCATTTCTGGTGTTAATACTGCCTGAAATTTAGGTGCAAAGTCAGGATAGTCAGGTGATATAGGCGTCGAAGCTATAGAAGCGTTTTTGCTAACAGATTCATTTCCCACATCTCGATTGGGATTAGAATTGTCTCGTGCGTTTTGTACCTTTCTGTATTGAAGCGAGCAGGACGAGAATAAACCAAACAACGGCGAATCATCGGTATCGTCCGTGTCGTCTTCCAATTCGTGGTTGTAACGGTCGACGCGGCTGTCGAAGTAACTTGTATCTTCGTCATCAGTTAACTGAGGAACAAATTCGGCTTTTTGACGTAGCAACGAGTTCCAATCCAATCCCGCAAAGTAAACGTGCTCTTTCACTTCTTGCGCACCACCAATTCCCAACCGATCTCTAGGCGAGTGTTGCAATAACGCGGTAATCAAATCTTTTGCTTCATCTTGCACTGCCCAATCTTCGCTATCTGGCCATTCGATATCATCTTAAAATAAATAAATGAAATGTGATTTTTTTCTTAATAAAAAAATTAGACCACATTAATACCATTAACTGTGTGTGCAAATAATTCTTCAGGCGTTTCGCCGAAAAAGGGCACGCATCCCACCAAAAACTCGTAGAGAATGATACCCATAGACCACCAATCGACAGGTTTTCCATATCCTTGTCGTAATATCACTTCTGGCGCGATATACTCTGGCGTTCCGAAGACCTGTTTATCCGAAAATTGACGAGTTTCGCAATCAATGTAACCCTCGTAAAGATTTGTAGCCACTAAAACGGAATCGTCAAAATTATCATTTCAGAAAGTGGCATACATTTTACTTACACGACATAAGACCCATTTTACTTAAACCGAAGTCGGTTAGTTTGATGTGTCCCAATGCAGTTATCAGTAAACTAAAAGACATAACATTTAATAGTCGGTTTAAATTATGCCCGTTAATACATTACTTGTCTGGTTTTAAATCGCGATGCACTATTCCATAACTGTGCAAATATTCGACTGCAAGAACGGTTTCAGCAAAATAAAACCTGGCCATATCTGGTGGCAATGGTCCGATGTTCTTGATCAAACTAGCACAATCGCCTCCTTCTACATATTCCATTACCAGGCACAGGTGTTTCTTCGTTTCAAAACTACAATACATGCTAACGACAAATGGATTATCGGCGAAGCTGAGTATATCCCTTTCAGCGAAAACTTGCTCCACTTGATTGCGTAACATCAAGTTGTTTTTATTGATCTTCTTCATAGCAAACCTTTGTCTGGTTTGTTTATGCTTTACAAGGTAAACAGCACCATAAGCGCCGTTCGATATCAATTTAACAACTTCAAAGTCTTGTTCGCTCGGCGTGTTCGTGCCCCATTTCTTGCAATTTGGAGTCGACGTAAGGCAAACAGAAGTTCTAGATGATTGTGTGGACGGCCATGAACAGTCGCGTAATTCCTGTTGCAATTCAGCAATTGGATCACGGTTTAAACCCAGTTTTTGTATTATATATTGAGGTATATCTGCTTTTATCCCTTGGACAATCTTCATTTGTCCTTCGGCAGCTTCTAATAATTGATAAAAATGTTCGGGATTAAATTCCAAACATTCTAGTAAGCGTGCTGGTCTAGATATAATCAATTGCAACTTCTTAATGATGCTTGTTACTAATGTTGCCGCTTCCTCGCTTTTCTCTTTTGTCTACAATTAAAAAGAATACATCGAAACGTAAGGTGCGTTCAATTAATTCATTTATATTACCTCCGTCAAAAGCTTTTCCAAATTTTCGGACATCTCGTAAAAATAACAGCTCGTAATTAATTTACTCTTCGACTTATTTAGACAATCGCGTGCCATTTCTAAAACTTGATGGTGTACAAATCTAATAATAGGTAATGAATCACAGTCTTCCGAAACTTCAATCGTTTTGTTATCGTTGATAAAGTGCCCTAATCGTTCCTCCATTTGTTGCGTTGCTCTAGGGAATCTCTCCTTATATAATACGTTCATCATCGAGATTTCATTATCGATTATGGGGGAACGGCTTGGACTACTAGCAGAAGATATGTATTACATATTCGTCTTTGTATTGTTTGCTTCCATTATACTCTTACCTTAAACTTCTGGACCGAGGCCTGTGTAGTGGAGATCTATGACCAACTTGGCTATCATCGTAATTAATCCCAGACAAAGACGCGTTGCTGTCGTTACTAGAGAAATGATGCGTCAGAATTCGCATGTCGTCCGAGGTTGGGGCATTAGGCAGTTGATGAAGCTTCTCGTGGCTCGAACACTTCGACTGAAACGTTTCTACGTTAAGAAAACACGTCAACGATGCGAATGACCAATTACTCACCGACATATTCGAACTTCCTGGCGTCGTCCCATAACCTGAAGAAGGCAAAGAAGCAACGGACCAACGACGGCCGTCTCCTCTTAAAGCACCAACGGATATCCTAAAATAAGTTGCATTACGCCGCTTAATACCTCGGTTTTCGTGTAAATATTTCGTTCTTACCTTTTAATCGGTGCAAAATTGAAATTCAGGAAACTGGGGTGTGCCCTGGGACTGTCAATGGGACTTCCACATATCGGCGAATGCGATCGTGGTAGGGTCGGTGACGTATTTGCCACGAAACTTAACCGATGAACCGCGGCTGGCCTACTGTTGCGCCTGTTGAAGTTGATTTCCTTCTGCAATTTGTAAACAGAAAACATGGTCACGACGAACTGAACTTGCAAAACTTTGACAAACGAGTGAGTAACTTCGAGTGCAATTCATAATCGAATTGCAATATGTTTAGTATTTCGATGCCGCACGTCGATACAGATATCTGAGTAACAACAGAAATATGAGCCTACCATATTAGCTGATAAGGAAGGTGCAGACTTTCCGATTCCTGAGTTTCGTAGCCGAACCAAGTTTGATATGGCGGGTAGCGTTGGACAATCTGAATAATAAAACAAGTAAACACGATAATTAACACGGGTCCATTCTGTACGTAAGAAACATTTAATTAATAAAATAAAGAATAGTCGCGGATTATTTTAGGATATCTAATTATAAACTGGTATTTGAACTTGCAATTATGCTACACATGTAAATCATACTTTAATTCATCCTAACTGATCTAGTCTACGTCTTAGAGAAGAGAAAAATAAATCAAGACTCTCTTTACCTTACTTCTTGTGCACGAGTAACGAGACAAAAAGAACTCAAGGCTGTTAAATTTCATAAAACTCATTGAAACGGATAGTTATTGTTTTCGATATTAAAGTAAACGTTTTCTCTGCAAATAGCAACAACAATAACTTCTTTTATATCACGACTAATGGTCCATATCTCATTGTGTGCTCATCAAAACAATTACTTTTATTTTCGTGGCAGTTCGGAATTACTAAAAATGTATTTCTGCATCGTGTTGATCCTTTCTATTAATAATACCAAAACAGTGAATTTGTGAAACGGAGGGATGCTCATTATTTTGCATGCCTAATTTCAATGAATAACACAAGGGACTGCGTGTAAATAATCACGAATCTTTGTGGAATATCAATTAATACGATTACTGATAACAATAAAAACATTTAAACGCAATCAACTGATGGA
This sequence comes from Hololepta plana, assembly GCA_963695495.1. NCBI lineage: Eukaryota > Metazoa > Arthropoda > Insecta > Coleoptera > Histeridae > Hololepta > Hololepta plana. The sequence continues at coordinate 12,474,043 of OY968835.1, forward strand.
ACTTTTTCTACCGAGCTGATTTAAATGCGATCATTCGGGTAATATTTGGAATATTTTGTTATGAAATTATTAAAGCATTTCCACATATTTTGACTGCCAGAGATGAGTCACGACCACAACATCGTTGTATGCGTCAAAAATCTCATATTAATAATTCAATTCACGGTAAATATATGCAAAACGTTACATAGGTGCATGTCGTACCTGGGTTGCTCTGTGTCTTTGTCGACTTTCCAGCAGCGCTCGGAACCGAACATTTTTGCTTATCCTGATATTGTACTGCATCATCGAACACTAAAACTCTTACAGAATTCGAACGAGCCCAGGGTCTTTGCAGTTTAGCCCAATTGTCTTCCATCACCACCCGCACGTAGAGTAACCAGCAAATATAAATAACATTTGACCTAATACTAACCGCACCAATACTCCTCTTCTAATTTATTTACTCTTCGAAATGTTACATTGCACTTTATAATGGCCATAATATTTTCGAACGCTCCTTTTTCTTCCTGTTTATCACGAAAACAAATAATAATTTATGCTACGTAACGTAATTCTACAATGGACTACTGAAACAGCTGTAAAAGCGCACGCGTACCCGTCGAAAGTGACAGACCGACTATTGGGTGGTTGTTGTTGCAAAATTAGGCCCTGACATCGTTTCAAATTGATGTGCGATGTAACTTACACGGTTACAGACGAATTCAGTTAAGGAAACTAATTGGATATAAATAATAACATTGATATTCAAAAAATATAGCGTTACTATTTTTAGGTCTATATGCCATATATATATGTTTCAGTTAACATACTAAAGAGCTTGTTTGTGCTCACTTTCTTTTACAACGGCAACCTAAATGACTGCAAGGGAAAAGTAACAGGTTTTTTTTCCAATTGCGACCTACAGAATATGCATATCATGAAATAAAAGGTTTGTAGCACATCTGTTGGTATAACAGATCTCTAGCGGCATTCAAAATAAAGCGCAACAATGGACCGGAATAACGAGATTAATTGATCCATGCTACGTTTGGTAGCAAATCTTTTTCGTGCACTTTATTTTGAATGGTTGCGATTGATTTCGGCTTGTCTTTGCGGCCTTTCGTAACCTTTTTGTTCGGAAACAAACTCTTCGCCACGTTTATCCCGAAATTGCGGTTTTTCGTGAAATCTTTTAAAACTTTCGAGAATTTATATCGCTTCTTACGATTCAGATTCTTCAACGTGTTTAGATTGATATCGTGGCCGGGATTTAATCCAATGCTAATTATGTCTTCCACATCGGTCGTGTCCAACACGGGTCTTAATGCGGAAAGCGCTCTCGATACGCCGACCTGAAATACTTCAGCCTTCAAAACACTATTTCTTCATTCTGCGCTATTTACTTGTCCGTGTTTGATGTGATGTTCAGTAAGATCAGCTCCAAGTAGTTCGCAATGAACCTCCATTCGGATTGTCACAATTTTATTAATGATCCACAATAAAATAAAGGACACGGTAATGGACCAAGACATCATGCAGATGCACATGAATGCTTGAACGCCAAGCAAGTACCATCCTCCACCTGAAACAACATTATAAGCTCATTGCTCGAAGCGAGAAACCGTTCCCTAAAGACACCTTTGATTAGGCCGACACGACCAGTCGTTGTAAGCAACGGATAAGGATTTTCGCCAAAAATACCAACGGACAATACGCCCCAAATGCCACATATTCCGTGAACAGACGTTGCTCCGACCGGGTCGTCAATTCCAAACTGAAATTAACCGTTTGATTTGATTCTCCCTCCGGGAATATGACTAATATATACTAACTCTATCGAAAATAGGCATTGTAATGCACGCAAGCAGGCCACCAATGCTTCCGATTAATAAAGAGCACCAAGCTGAAAAAGATTCCCTTTCGAAAGCATTTAATTAATCAATTATCACCGCGTGTACCGTCATATAAGAAGCAGCCTGCGGTGATGGAGACGAGCGACCCAAGTATCCCGTTAATAACATGCAACACACTTATACGGCCCTTCTGGTCGATTAGGGAAAATAGTATGCAACTGCAGCCGCCGCCGAACGAGGACATCATAGTCATGACTGCGGCTCGTGAAGCGTATTCCCATTTCGCACCGCTTAGCTGCAATCATATTTTAACTTCGCAACCATTACGTATGAACCATTTTCCTTCAATTACCCCGTACGTACTTCCAGAATTAAATGCCAGCCAACCCCACCATAACACGAATAAACCCATGACGGCATTCACCGGCGAACCTAGAGGTAAAGATTCTCGTCCGTTATCATAGCGCCCTAATCGTGGACCGAGCATTACAGCGCTCGCGAATGCAGAACTGCCTCCTTAAAGTTCGCAAATAAATTGTTATTCAAATCCGTGCTTATGTAAATTGTTTACCAATCAAATGTACGGCGCCAGATCCTGCAATATCGACGGCACCTAATTTCCTTAGAAATCCGTGTTCGCCCCAAACCCAACCAGCTGGTACGCAATAAACGACGGTGTTCAAGAAACTGAAGAGGCAGTACGCTTTAAAATTGCAGCTAAAATTCATGCAATGAGAACGTTTTCGTTAAAATGTCATTGAAATAAGGGTGATACCGTTCCGCCATAGCTCCACTAACAATGGTTGTTGCGGTAGTCGCGAACGATAATTGAAAAATGAATGCTGCATAAATAGCTCCTTTCAATGGATCGTTTAATAATGGATCTATACAAAAATCGCCAAATGCGATAAATGGATTGCTCAACGAACTTCTCCCGAAAGATAACGCATATCCGAACATCCAATACGTCAATCCTAGGAACTTATTAATTAGATTTGCTTCCGTGCGTTCCGAATGATACTTACCTCCAAGGACGATGTCAACAACGTTCTTCATCATGATATTCACTTCATTCTTGATAGAAACGCAGCCGGATTCCAACATTCCAAAACCTGGAATTACGAGCCATAATGAAAAAATGTATAATTTAATTTTTCATTTGATGGCAAATGATTATAACCAGTTTGCATGGTGAATATCATAAATGAACTGGTAATTATCCAGTTTGTATCCTCCACATTGATGTCGTACTGCCATGGAATTTCATGGGAAACATCTTTCATTGATAAATTGACCGTATGCATTCTGTCGCTTTACTAAACTACTTCTGAATGTTTCCAGAAGAGCATTCCATCGTAAACATATTAATATTATACGAGTATAGATTTGTTTTTGAAAAACACGCGTATTTCTTACATGATTCACAAAAAAATATCAAATATTTATTGAGGTAATTTGAGGGTCCGCATTACATGAAGTGCTTCTTTTTATATATAATTTGAGCTATCCTGAAAGAAACTGCAGGAGTTGTGACCAACAAAACATTTCTTGTTTTATAAACATTAATAATAATTCATTTATAATAAGAATAGTCGCAACTACTTCAAAAACTAAATATAATTAATATATCGCATATCTTCTTAATTCGCTTTTAAAATGTAGCCGAACGAAACTATTATAGATATCATTTTTAAAAATTTAACTCTCTGTAAGACAAATTTAGACTTTTCCTCAATAGATCATTATATTCAAAATTTCGCTCCAAACTTAATAATCACATGGTAATATTTCATTCAAAATTTCCACCGAAACCGGAGGTGTGGTAGATAACTATCAAGATGACGTGGAAACGTGTTCAGCTCCTCATTCAGAGAGGGCAAAAGCTGTACACGTCGACTCAAGCTTCCTTGCATATTATCCTTGTTCTGTATTTTTTGGTTGACAAGTAAACAAATATATTATCTGTGTGGAGGCTACCCAACGATCATACATATAGTAAGCCATCGATTAGAGAGCCAAGCGATGAAAACTACGCGAAGCTGATGTAGATTTCAACCGCGGAGTCAGTGTGGACATCGGCCGATAGATGGTAGGAATAACCTAAGCTAAAAAGTAGAAGCGATCCCGCGTTTCACACAAGAAGAGAACGAGCAACGATTCGTTTGAGCGAGTAACCATTTTACATATTTGTAAATAAAGTTTGTAAAATTAAATAAACTAAATAGCTACATCTTCGTATACATAAAGGGGAGCATATCTTTGTTATACATATTATCTTTAGTTTTCGAGCTAGAATGTAAGTATTATTTTTGGTGCAAATCTTTCCTCAATTAAAAGCATATTCCTCGTATTTATCAATATAACCTTGAAAGTAAATTACAGTTCTGTAAAATGCACTTATTAGCATTTTTTTGTGATGATTCCCTTTCGGTGGCTATTATTAATATTATTACTACATTTCAAATCATTTAAATCATTGGATTTATATTTGTTTATATTTCAGTGACATAAAATGGAACGTACGAATTGGAATTATATTCTCCAACAAAGGTTAGGAGCAGAAGAAAAGATTAAAATATTGAGATTAAGGGAAGCGAAATGCAATTTTTGGGAGAGCAACATAATTAAATAACAGGTATGCCCACCAGATTTATGAAAATAACAAATTAGAATTACTTTGTTTTCATAAAAATTAATAGATTTAGCACTTCATGCCAAATTATTATAAATTTTTATGAAATCAATGTAATATTTATTTCAAAATCTCCACCAAAACAGGAGATGTGGTAGAGAGCTATCAACTTGACGTGCCAACTGTTGAGCACCTCATTCAGAGAGGGCACAATCTGCAAACGTCTGCTCAACTACAGCTTCCTTACATATTATCTTTGGGTTTAGTGCTGGAGCACAAATATTATCTTTGGTGCAAATATTTCTCGAGTTATAAACATATTCCTTATATTTATAAATTAAGATGGGAAGTCAATTACAGTTCTGTGGAATGTGTCATTAAAATGCACTTATTAACAATATAAGCAATTTGTATTTTTAAAACACTTGTACAGTAATGCATTTCAATCCTTTGATTTATATTTGTTTATATTTCAGTGACGTAAAATGGAACATATGAATTGGAATTATATTCTCTAATAAATGTTAGGAGCAGAACAAAAGATTAATGCATTGAGAATAGCCAGAAGCCAAATGCAATTTTTGGGAGAGCAACATAATTAATTGCCAGGTATGCACACAATTGGTAATAATAAAAATATATTCACATAAATTATACATGTATGATTCTCACATGTACTAATATATATAACAATTATTTATATTTTAGCAATAATTATGGGCCAATGGTCGAACACAAATGTAATTTAACACCAATGAATGAGTAGCAGAACTGGATGCTCTGTTACCACTTTACTAATAAAGGAAAATCAGTAAATTCAACATTGGAGCAGCACAAAACTAATTTATGAAGCAAATTAGAATTACCTTGTTTTTATAAAAGTTAAGAGATTTAACACTTCTTGTTAAATTTGTAACTATTTTTATGAAAGCAAGGTAAAATTAAGAATTGTATGTAGAGTATACTTTGTTTTCATAAGAACTAAAGAAGATTCAGTGCTAATTGCTAAATCTTCAAGTATTTTTATGAAAACAAAGGAAGAATTATATTGTGAAGTATTATATACCTTGTTTTCATAAAAATTAAAGAAGATTCAATGCTAATTGCTAAATCTTCAAGTATTTTTATGAAAACAAGGGAAGAATTAAATTGTAAAGTATTATATACCTTGTTTTCATAAAAATTAAAGAAGATTCAATGCTAATTGCTAAATCTTCAAGTATTTTTATGAAAACAAGGGAAGAATTAAATTGTAAAGTATTATATACCTTGTTTTCATAAAAATTAAAGAAGATTCAATGCTAATTGCTAAATCTTCAAGTATTTTTATGAAAACAAGGGAAGAATTAAATTGTAAAGTATTATATACCTTGTTTTCATAAAAATTAAAGAAGATTCAATGCTAATTGCTAAATCTTCAAGTATTTTTATGAAAACAAGGGAAGAATTAAATTGTAAGGTATTATATACCTTGTTTTCATAAGAATTAAAGAAGATTCAATGCTAATTGTTAAATCTTCATGTTTTTTTATGAAAACAAGGGAAGAATTAAATTGTAAGGTATTATATACTTTGTTTTTATAAAAACAAGGCAATAATTGCTGCAATTATGTTTATTTTAATATTATTACAACATTCAAATATACTTAAATAAACCATTTTAAAATACAACCAAAATCTTTAATTTACAAATCTCCTTCAATTAAACATCTGCTCAGATCCGAATTCACCATGCAAAAAAAGAGAAAAAAAATCGAGTTAGTTTCTCAAATTTCTCGGACTTTTAATTCGAGAAATATTAGGAGAACATAAGGACCGAGGAGGTCGGCGATCCTGGTATTTTGGCGGGAAACGTTTTCGACGAATGCTCGCGAATTTCTCGGACTTTTAATTCGAGAAATATTAGGAGAACATGAGGACCGAGGAGGTCGGCGATCCTGGTATTTTGGCGGGAAACGTTTTCGACGAATGCTCGCGAATTTCTCGGACATTTAAATAGAGAAATATTAGGAGAACATGAGGACCGAGGAGGTCGGCGATCCTGATATTTTGGCGGGAAACGTTTTCGACGAATGCTCGCGAATTTCTCGGACTTTTAATTCGAGAAATATTAGGAGAACATGAGGACCGAGGAGGTCGGCGATCCTGATATTTTGGCGGGAAAACTTCTCGACGAATGCTCGCGAATTTCTCGGACTTTTAATTCGAGAAATATTAGGAGAACATGAGGACCGAGGAGGTCGGCGATCCTGGTATTTTGGCGGGAAACGTTTTCGACGAATGCTCGCGAATTTCTCGGACATTTAAATAGAAAAATATTAGGAGAACATGAGGACCGAGGAGGTCGGCGATCCTGGTATTTTGGCGGGAAACGTTCTCGACGAATGCTTGCGAATTTCTCGGACTTTTAATTCGAGAAATATTAGGAGAACATGAGGACCGAGGAGGTCGGCGATCCTGGTATTTTGGCGGGAAACGTTTTCGACGAATGCTCGCGAATTTCTCGGACTTTTAATTCGAGAAATATTAGGAGAACATGAGGACCGAGGAGGTCGGCGCTCCTGATATTTTGGCGGGAAAAAATCTCTACAATATGCTCGCGGCTTTCTCGGACTTTTAATTCGAGAAATATTAGGAGAACATGAGGACCGAGGAGGTCGGCGATCCTGGTATTTTGGCGGAAAGAATCTCTACAATATGCTCGCGGCTTTCTCGGACTTTTAATTCGAGAAATATTAGGAGAACATGAGGACCGAGGAGGTCGGCGATCCTGATATTTTAACGGGAATATTCTCCACGAATGCTCGCGAAATCCTCGGACTTTTAATTCGAGAAATATTAGGGCACAACATGTCCGACTTTTGCAGGGTTCAGGCCTTCACTCTAATTGATTCTGATTCGAGAACGTTTCCCGCCAAAATATCAGGAGCGCCGACCTCCTCGGTCCTCATGTTCTCCTAATATTTCTCGAATTAAAAGTCCGAGAAATTCGCGAGCATATTGTAGAGATTTTTTCCCGCCAAAATACCAGGATCGCCGACCTCCTCGGTCCTCATGTTCTCCTAATATTTCTC